>JAROOI010000069.1:0-598441 GCA_030578255.1 Tiaroga cobitis | reverse complement strand
CCACTGTACTCTACCTCTACTGTGCTCCACTGTACTCTACCTCTACTGTACTCCACTCTACTCTACCTCTACTGTGCTCCACTGTACTCTATCTCTACTGTACTCTACTGTACTCCACCTCTACTGTGCTCCGCTGTACTCCACTGTACTCTATCTATACTCTGCTCCACTGTACTCTATCTCTGCTGTGCTCCACTGTACTCTACCTCTACTGTGCTCCACTGTACTCTACCTCTACTCTACTCCACTGTACTCTACCTCTACTGTACTCTACTGTTCTCTACCTCTACTGTACTCTACTGTACTCCACCTCTACTGTGCTCCACTGTACTCCACTGTACTCTACCTCTACTGTGCACCACTGTACTCTACCTCTACTGTACTCCACTGTACTCTAACTCTATTGTACTCCACTGTACTCTACCTCTACTGTGCTCCACTGTACTCTACCTCTACTGTACTCCACTGTACTCTACCTCTACTGTACTCCACTCTACCCTACCTCTACTGTGCTCCGCTGTACTCCACTGTACTCTACCTCTACTGTGCTCCGCTGTACTCTACCTCTACTGTACTCCACTGTACTCTACCTCTACTGTGCTCCACTGTACTCTACCTCTACTGTACTCCACTCTACCCTACCTCTACTGTGCTCCGCTGTACTCCACTGTACTCTACCTCTACTGTGCTCCGCTGTACTCTACCTCTACTGTACTCCACTGTACCCTACCTCTACTGTGCTCCGCTGTACTCCACTGTACTCTACCTCTACTGTACTCCACTGTACTCTCCCTCTACTGTACTCCACCAAACTCTACCTCTATTGTCCTTCACTGTACTCTACTGTACTCTACCTCTACTTTGCTCCACTGTACTCCACTGTACTCTACCTCTACTGTGCACCACTGTACTCTACCTCTACTGTACTCCACTGTACTCTAACTCTATTGTACTCCACTGTACTCTACCTCTACTGTGCTCCACTGTACTCTACCTCTACTGTACTCCACTGTACTCTACCTCTACTGTACTCCACTGTACTCTGCCTCTACTGTACTCCACTCTACTCTACCTCTACTGTGCTCCGCTGTACTCCACTGTACTCTACCTCTACTGTGCTCCACTGTACTCTACCTCTACTGTACTCCACTGTACTCTACCTCTACTGTACTCCACTGTACTCTACCTCTACTGTACTCTACTGTACTCCACCTCTAATGTGCTCCACTGTACTCCACTGTACTCTACCTCTACTGTACTCCACTGTACTCTCCCTCTACTGTACTCCACCAAACTCTACCTCTATTGTCCTTCACTGTACTCTACTGTACTCTACCTCTACTGTGCTCCACTGTACTCCACTGTACTCTATCTCTACTGTGATCCACTGTACTCTACCTCTGCTGTGCTCCACTGTACTCTACCTCTACTGTGCTCCACTGTACTCTACCTCTACTCTACTCCACTGTACTCTACCTCTACTGTACTCTACTGTTCTCTACCTCTACTGTACTCTACTGTACTCCACCTCTACTGTGCTCCACTGTAATCCACCGTACTCTACCTCTACTGTGCTCCACTGTACTCTACCTCTACTGTACTCCACTGTACTCTACCTCTACTGTGCTCCACTGTACTTTACCTCTGCTGTGCTCCACTGTACTCTACCTCTACTGTGCTCCACTGTACTCTACCTCTACTCTACTCCACTGTACTCTACCTCTACTGTAATCTACTGTTCTCTACCTCTACTGTACTCTACTGTACTCCACCTCTACTGTGCTCCACTGTACTCCACTGTACTCTAACTCTACTGTGCACCACTGTACTCTACCTCTACTGTACTCCACTGTACTCTAACTCTACTGTACTCCACTGTACTCTACCTCTACTGTGCTCCACTGTACTCTACCTCTACTGTACTCCACTGTACTCTACCTCTACTGTACTCCACTCTACTCTACCTCTACTGTGCTCCGCTGTACTCCACTGTACTCTACCTCTACTGTGCATCGCTGTACTCTACCTCTACTGTACTCCACTGTACTCTACCTCTACTGTGCTCCACTGTACTCTACCTCTGCTGTACTCCACTGTACTCTACCTCTACTGTACTCCACTGTACTCTACCTCTACTGTACTCTACTGTACTCCACCTCTAATGTGCTCCACTGTACTCCACTGTACTCTACCTCTACTGTACTCCACTGTACTCTACCTCTACTGTACTCCACCAAACTCTACCTCTATTGTCCTTCACTGTACTCTACTGTACTCTACCTCTACTGTGCTCCACTGTACTCCACTCTACTCTATCTCTACTGTGATCCACTGTACTCTACCTCTGCTGTGCTCCACTGTACTCTACCTCTACTGTGCTCCACTGTACTCTACCTCTACTCTACTCCACTGTACTCTACCTCTACTGTACTCTACTGTTCTCTACCTCTACTGTACTCTACTGTACTCCACCTCTACTGTGCTCCACTGTAATCCACCGTACTCTACCTCTACTGTGCTCCACTGTACTCTACCTCTACTGTACTCCACTGTACTCTACCTCTACTGTGCTCCACTGTACTCTACCTCTACTGTACTCCACTGTACTCTACCTCTACTGTGCTCTACTGTACTCTACCTCTACTGTACTCCACTCTACACTACCTCTACTGTGCTCCACTGTACTCTAATTCTACTGTACTCTACTGTACTCCACCTCTACTGTGCTCCGCTGTACTCCACTGTACTCTACCTCTACTGTACTCCACTGTACTCTACCTCTACTGTACTCTACTGTACTCCACCTCTACTGTGCTCCGCTGTACTCCACTGTACTCTATCTCTACTCTGCTCCACTGTACTCTACCTCTGCTGTGCTCCACTGTACTCTACCTCTACTGTGCTCCACTGTACTCTACCTCTACTCTACTCCACTGTACTCTACCTCTACTGTACTCTACTGTTCTCTACCTCTACTGTACTCTACTGTACTCCACCTCTACTGTGCTCCACTGTGCTCCACTGTACTCTACCTCTACTGTGCACCACTGTACTCTACCTCTACTGTACTCCACTGTACTCTAACTCTACTGTACTCCACTGTACTCTACCTCTACTGTGCTCCACTGTACTCTACCTCTACTGTACTCCACTGTACTCTACCTCTACTGTACTCCACTGTACTCTGCCTCTACTGTACTCCACTCTACTCTACCTCTACTGTGCTCCGCTGTACTCCACTGTACTCTACCTCTACTGTGCTCCACTGTACTCTACCTCTACTGTACTCCACTGTACTCTACCTCTACTGTACTCCACTGTACTCTACCTCTACTGTACTCTACTGTACTCCACCTCTAATGTGCTCCACTGTACTCCACTGTACTCTACCTCTACTGTACTCCACTGTACTCTACCTCTACTGTACTCTACTGTACTCCACCTCTAATGTGCTCCACTGTACTCCACTGTACTCTACCTCTACTGTACTCCACTGTACTCTACCTCTACTGTACTCCACCAAACTCTACCTCTATTGTCCTTCACTGTACTCTACTGTACTCTACCTCTACTGTGCTCCACTGTACTCCACTGTACTCTATCTCTACTGTGATCCACTGTACTCTACCTCTGCTGTGCTCCACTGTACTCTACCTCTACTGTGCTCCACTGTACTCTACCTCTACTCTACTCTACTGTACTCTACCTCTACTGTACTCTACTGTTCTCTACCTCTACTGTACTCTACTGTACTCCACCTCTACTGTGCTCCACTGTACTCCACTGTACTCTACCTCTACTGTGCTCCACTGTACTCTACCTCTACTGTACTCCACTGTACTCTACCTCTACTGTACTCCACTGTACTTTACCTCTACTGTGCTCCACTGTTCTCTACCTCTACTTTACTCTACTGTACTCCACCTCTACTGTGTTCCACTGTACTCCACTGTACTCTACCTCTACTGTGCTCCACTGTACTCTACCTCTACTGTACTCTACTGTACTCCACCTCTACTGTGCTCCGCTGTACTCCACTGTACTCTATCTCTACTCTGCTCCACTGTACTCTACCTCTGCTGTGCTCCACTGTACTCTACCTCTACTGTGCTCCACTGTACTCTACCTCTACTCTACTCCACTGTACTCTACCTCTACTGTACTCTACTGTTCTCTACCTCTACTGTACTCTACTGTACTCCACCTCTACTGTGCTCCACTGTACTCCACTGTACTCTACCTCTACTGTGCACCACTGTACTCTACCTCTACTGTACTCCACTGTACTCTAACTCTACTGTACTCCACTGTACTCTACCTCTACTGTGCTCCACTGTACTCTACCTCTACTGTACTCCACTGTACTCTACCTCTACTGTACTCCACTGTACTCTGCCTCTACTGTACTCCACTCTACTCTACCTCTACTGTGCTCCGCTGTACTCCACTGTACTCTACCTCTACTGTGCTCCACTGTACTCTACCTCTACTGTACTCCACTGTACTCTACCTCTACTGTACTCCACTGTACTCTACCTCTACTGTACTCTACTGTACTCCACCTCTAATGTGCTCCACTGTACTCCACTGTACTCTACCTCTACTGTACTCCACTGTACTCTCCCTCTACTGTACTCCACCAAACTCTACCTCTATTGTCCTTCACTGTACTCTACTGTACTCTACCTCTACTGTGCTCCACTGTACTCCACTGTACTCTATCTCTACTGTGATCCACTGTACTCTACCTCTGCTGTGCTCCACTGTACTCCACTGTACTCTACCTCTACTGTGCACCACTGTACTCTACCTCTACTGTGCTCCACTGTACTCTACCTCTACTCTACTCTACTGTACTCTACCTCTACTGTACTCTACTGTTCTCTACCTCTACTGTACTCTACTGTACTCCACCTCTACTGTGCTCCACTGTACTCCACTGTACTCTACCTCTACTGTGCTCCACTGTACTCTACCTCTACTGTACTCCACTGTACTCTACCTCTACTGTACTCCACTGTACTTTACCTCTACTGTGCTCCACTGTTCTCTACCTCTACTTTACTCTACTGTACTCCACCTCTACTGTGTTCCACTGTACTCCACTGTACTCTACCTCTACTGTGCTCAACTGTACTCTACCTCTACTGTACTCTACTGTACTCCACCTCTACTGTGCTCCGCTGTACTCCACTGTACTCTATCTCTACTCTGCTCCACTGTACTCTACCTCTGCTGTGCTCCACTGTACTCTACCTCTACTGTGCTCCACTGTACTCTACCTCTACTCTACTCCACTGTACTCTACCTCTACTGTACTCTACTGTTCTCTACCTCTACTGTACTCTACTGTACTCCACCTCTACTGTGCTCCACTGTACTCCACTGTACTCTACCTCTACTGTGCACCACTGTACTCTACCTCTACTGTACTCCACTGTACTCTAACTCTACTGTACTCCACTGTACTCTACCTCTACTGTGCTCCACTGTACTCTACCTCTACTGTACTCCACTGTACTCTACCTCTACTGTACTCCACTGTACTCTGCCTCTACTGTACTCCACTCTACTCTACCTCTACTGTGCTCCGCTGTACTCCACTGTACTCTACCTCTACTGTGCTCCACTGTACTCTACCTCTACTGTACTCCACTGTACTCTACCTCTACTGTACTCCACTGTACTCTACCTCTACTGTACTCTACTGTACTCCACCTCTAATGTGCTCCACTGTACTCCACTGTACTCTACCTCTACTGTACTCCACTGTACTCTCCCTCTACTGTACTCCACCAAACTCTACCTCTATTGTCCTTCACTGTACTCTACTGTACTCTACCTCTACTGTGCTCCACTGTACTCCACTGTACTCTATCTCTACTGTGATCCACTGTACTCTACCTCTGCTGTGCTCCACTGTACTCCACTGTACTCTACCTCTACTGTGCACCACTGTACTCTACCTCTACTGTACTCCACTGTACTCTAACTCTACTGTACTCCACTGTACTCTACCTCTACTGTGCTCCACTGTACTCTACCTCTACTGTACTCCACTGTACTCTACCTCTACTGTACTCCACTCTACTCTACCTCTACTGTGCTCCGCTGTACTCCACTGTACTCTACCTCTACTGTGCATCGCTGTACTCTACCTCTACTGTACTCCACTGTACTCTACCTCTACTGTGCTCCACTGTACTCTACCTCTGCTGTACTCCACTGTACTCTACCTCTACTGTACTCCACTGTACTCTACCTCTACTGTACTCTACTGTACTCCACCTCTAATGTGCTCCACTGTACTCCACTGTACTCTACCTCTACTGTACTCCACTGTACTCTACCTCTACTGTACTCCACCAAACTCTACCTCTATTGTCCTTCACTGTACTCTACTGTACTCTACCTCTACTGTGCTCCACTGTACTCCACTCTACTCTATCTCTACTGTGATCCACTGTACTCTACCTCTGCTGTGCTCCACTGTACTCTACCTCTACTGTGCTCCACTGTACTCTACCTCTACTCTACTCCACTGTACTCTACCTCTACTGTAATCTACTGTTCTCTACCTCTACTGTACTCTACTGTACTCCACCTCTACTGTGCTCCACTGTACTCCACTGTACTCTAACTCTACTGTGCACCACTGTACTCTACCTCTACTGTACTCCACTGTACTCTAACTCTACTGTACTCCACTGTACTCTACCTCTACTGTGCTCCACTGTACTCTACCTCTACTGTACTCCACTGTACTCTACCTCTACTGTACTCCACTCTACTCTACCTCTACTGTGCTCCGCTGTACTCCACTGTACTCTACCTCTACTGTGCATCGCTGTACTCTACCTCTACTGTACTCCACTGTACTCTACCTCTACTGTGCTCCACTGTACTCTACCTCTGCTGTACTCCACTGTACTCTACCTCTACTGTACTCCACTGTACTCTACCTCTACTGTACTCTACTGTACTCCACCTCTAATGTGCTCCACTGTACTCCACTGTACTCTACCTCTACTGTACTCCACTGTACTCTACCTCTACTGTACTCCACCAAACTCTACCTCTATTGTCCTTCACTGTACTCTACTGTACTCTACCTCTACTGTGCTCCACTGTACTCCACTCTACTCTATCTCTACTGTGATCCACTGTACTCTACCTCTGCTGTGCTCCACTGTACTCTACCTCTACTGTGCTCCACTGTACTCTACCTCTACTCTACTCCACTGTACTCTACCTCTACTGTACTCTACTGTTCTCTACCTCTACTGTACTCTACTGTACTCCACCTCTACTGTGCTCCACTGTAATCCACCGTACTCTACCTCTACTGTGCTCCACTGTACTCTACCTCTACTGTACTCCACTGTACTCTACCTCTACTGTGCTCCACTGTACTCTACCTCTACTGTACTCCACTGTACTCTACCTCTACTGTGCTCTACTGTACTCTACCTCTACTGTACTCCACTCTACACTACCTCTACTGTGCTCCACTGTACTCTAATTCTACTGTACTCTACTGTACTCCACCTCTACTGTGCTCCGCTGTACTCCACTGTACTCTACCTCTACTGTACTCCACTGTACTCTACCTCTACTGTACTCCACTCTACCCTACCTCTACTGTGCTCCGCTGTACTCCACTGTACTCTACCTCTACTGTGCTCCGCTGTACTCTACCTCTACTGTACTCCACTGTACTCTACCTCTACTGTGCTCCACTGTACTCTACCTCTACTGTACTCCACTCTACCCTACCTCTACTGTGCTCCGCTGTACTCCACTGTACTCTACCTCTACTGTGCTCCGCTGTACTCTACCTCTACTGTACTCCACTGTACCCTACCTCTACTGTGCTCCGCTGTACTCCACTGTACTCTACCTCTACTGTACTCCACTGTACTCTCCCTCTACTGTACTCCACCAAACTCTACCTCTATTGTCCTTCACTGTACTCTACTGTACTCTACCTCTACTGTGCTCCACTGTACTCCACTGTACTCTACCTCTACTGTGCACCACTGTACTCTACCTCTACTGTACTCCACTGTACTCTAACTCTATTGTACTCCACTGTACTCTACCTCTACTGTGCTCCACTGTACTCTACCTCTACTGTACTCCACTGTACTCTACCTCTACTGTACTCCACTGTACTCTGCCTCTACTGTACTCCACTCTACTCTACCTCTACTGTGCTCCGCTGTACTCCACTGTACTCTACCTCTACTGTGCTCCACTGTACTCTACCTCTACTGTACTCCACTGTACTCTACCTCTACTGTACTCCACTGTACTCTACCTCTACTGTACTCTACTGTACTCCACCTCTAATGTGCTCCACTGTACTCCACTGTACTCTACCTCTACTGTACTCCACTGTACTCTCCCTCTACTGTACTCCACCAAACTCTACCTCTATTGTCCTTCACTGTACTCTACTGTACTCTACCTCTACTGTGCTCCACTGTACTCCACTGTACTCTATCTCTACTGTGATCCACTGTACTCTACCTCTGCTGTGCTCCACTGTACTCTACCTCTACTGTGCTCCACTGTACTCTACCTCTACTCTACTCCACTGTACTCTACCTCTACTGTACTCTACTGTTCTCTACCTCTACTGTACTCTACTGTACTCCACCTCTACTGTGCTCCACTGTAATCCACCGTACTCTACCTCTACTGTGCTCCACTGTACTCTACCTCTACTGTACTCCACTGTACTCTACCTCTACTGTGCTCCACTGTACTTTACCTCTGCTGTGCTCCACTGTACTCTACCTCTACTGTGCTCCACTGTACTCTACCTCTACTCTACTCCACTGTACTCTACCTCTACTGTAATCTACTGTTCTCTACCTCTACTGTACTCTACTGTACTCCACCTCTACTGTGCTCCACTGTACTCCACTGTACTCTAACTCTACTGTGCACCACTGTACTCTACCTCTACTGTACTCCACTGTACTCTAACTCTACTGTACTCCACTGTACTCTACCTCTACTGTGCTCCACTGTACTCTACCTCTACTGTACTCCACTGTACTCTACCTCTACTGTACTCCACTCTACTCTACCTCTACTGTGCTCCGCTGTACTCCACTGTACTCTACCTCTACTGTGCATCGCTGTACTCTACCTCTACTGTACTCCACTGTACTCTACCTCTACTGTGCTCCACTGTACTCTACCTCTGCTGTACTCCACTGTACTCTACCTCTACTGTACTCCACTGTACTCTACCTCTACTGTACTCTACTGTACTCCACCTCTAATGTGCTCCACTGTACTCCACTGTACTCTACCTCTACTGTACTCCACTGTACTCTACCTCTACTGTACTCCACCAAACTCTACCTCTATTGTCCTTCACTGTACTCTACTGTACTCTACCTCTACTGTGCTCCACTGTACTCCACTCTACTCTATCTCTACTGTGATCCACTGTACTCTACCTCTGCTGTGCTCCACTGTACTCTACCTCTACTGTGCTCCACTGTACTCTACCTCTACTCTACTCCACTGTACTCTACCTCTACTGTACTCTACTGTTCTCTACCTCTACTGTACTCTACTGTACTCCACCTCTACTGTGCTCCACTGTAATCCACCGTACTCTACCTCTACTGTGCTCCACTGTACTCTACCTCTACTGTACTCCACTGTACTCTACCTCTACTGTGCTCCACTGTACTCTACCTCTACTGTACTCCACTGTACTCTACCTCTACTGTGCTCTACTGTACTCTACCTCTACTGTACTCCACTCTACACTACCTCTACTGTGCTCCACTGTACTCTAATTCTACTGTACTCTACTGTACTCCACCTCTACTGTGCTCCGCTGTACTCCACTGTACTCTACCTCTACTGTACTCCACTGTACTCTACCTCTACTGTACTCTACTGTACTCCACCTCTACTGTGCTCCGCTGTACTCCACTGTACTCTATCTCTACTCTGCTCCACTGTACTCTACCTCTGCTGTGCTCCACTGTACTCTACCTCTACTGTGCTCCACTGTACTCTACCTCTACTCTACTCCACTGTACTCTACCTCTACTGTACTCTACTGTTCTCTACCTCTACTGTACTCTACTGTACTCCACCTCTACTGTGCTCCACTGTACTCCACTGTACTCTACCTCTACTGTGCACCACTGTACTCTACCTCTACTGTACTCCACTGTACTCTAACTCTACTGTACTCCACTGTACTCTACCTCTACTGTGCTCCACTGTACTCTACCTCTACTGTACTCCACTGTACTCTACCTCTACTGTACTCCACTGTACTCTGCCTCTACTGTACTCCACTCTACTCTACCTCTACTGTGCTCCGCTGTACTCCACTGTACTCTACCTCTACTGTGCTCCACTGTACTCTACCTCTACTGTACTCCACTGTACTCTACCTCTACTGTACTCCACTGTACTCTACCTCTACTGTACTCTACTGTACTCCACCTCTAATGTGCTCCACTGTACTCCACTGTACTCTACCTCTACTGTACTCCACTGTACTCTACCTCTACTGTACTCTACTGTACTCCACCTCTAATGTGCTCCACTGTACTCCACTGTACTCTACCTCTACTGTACTCCACTGTACTCTACCTCTACTGTACTCCACCAAACTCTACCTCTATTGTCCTTCACTGTACTCTACTGTACTCTACCTCTACTGTGCTCCACTGTACTCCACTGTACTCTATCTCTACTGTGATCCACTGTACTCTACCTCTGCTGTGCTCCACTGTACTCTACCTCTACTGTGCTCCACTGTACTCTACCTCTACTCTACTCTACTGTACTCTACCTCTACTGTACTCTACTGTTCTCTACCTCTACTGTACTCTACTGTTCTCCACCTCTACTGTGCTCCACTGTACTCCACTGTACTCTACCTCTACTGTGCTCCACTGTACTCTACCTCTACTGTACTCCACTGTACTCTACCTCTACTGTACTCCACTGTACTTTACCTCTACTGTGCTCCACTGTTCTCTACCTCTACTTTACTCTACTGTACTCCACCTCTACTGTGTTCCACTGTACTCCACTGTACTCTACCTCTACTGTGCTCCACTGTACTCTACCTCTACTGTACTCTACTGTACTCCACCTCTACTGTGCTCCGCTGTACTCCACTGTACTCTATCTCTACTCTGCTCCACTGTACTCTACCTCTGCTGTGCTCCACTGTACTCTACCTCTACTGTGCTCCACTGTACTCTACCTCTACTCTACTCCACTGTACTCTACCTCTACTGTACTCTACTGTTCTCTACCTCTACTGTACTCTACTGTACTCCACCTCTACTGTGCTCCACTGTACTCCACTGTACTCTACCTCTACTGTGCACCACTGTACTCTACCTCTACTGTACTCCACTGTACTCTAACTCTACTGTACTCCACTGTACTCTACCTCTACTGTGCTCCACTGTACTCTACCTCTACTGTACTCCACTGTACTCTACCTCTACTGTACTCCACTGTACTCTGCCTCTACTGTACTCCACTCTACTCTACCTCTACTGTGCTCCGCTGTACTCCACTGTACTCTACCTCTACTGTGCTCCACTGTACTCTACCTCTACTGTACTCCACTGTACTCTACCTCTACTGTACTCCACTGTACTCTACCTCTACTGTACTCTACTGTACTCCACCTCTAATGTGCTCCACTGTACTCCACTGTACTCTACCTCTACTGTACTCCACTGTACTCTCCCTCTACTGTACTCCACCAAACTCTACCTCTATTGTCCTTCACTGTACTCTACTGTACTCTACCTCTACTGTGCTCCACTGTACTCCACTGTACTCTATCTCTACTGTGATCCACTGTACTCTACCTCTGCTGTGCTCCACTGTACTCCACTGTACTCTACCTCTACTGTGCACCACTGTACTCTACCTCTACTGTACTCCACTGTACTCTAACTCTACTGTACTCCACTGTACTCTACCTCTACTGTGCTCCACTGTACTCTACCTCTACTGTACTCCACTGTACTCTACCTCTACTGTACTCCACTCTACTCTACCTCTACTGTGCTCCGCTGTACTCCACTGTACTCTACCTCTACTGTGCATCGCTGTACTCTACCTCTACTGTACTCCACTGTACTCTACCTCTACTGTGCTCCACTGTACTCTACCTCTGCTGTACTCCACTGTACTCTACCTCTACTGTACTCCACTGTACTCTACCTCTACTGTACTCTACTGTACTCCACCTCTAATGTGCTCCACTGTACTCCACTGTACTCTACCTCTACTGTACTCCACTGTACTCTACCTCTACTGTACTCCACCAAACTCTACCTCTATTGTCCTTCACTGTACTCTACTGTACTCTACCTCTACTGTGCTCCACTGTACTCCACTCTACTCTATCTCTACTGTGATCCACTGTACTCTACCTCTGCTGTGCTCCACTGTACTCTACCTCTACTGTGCTCCACTGTACTCTACCTCTACTCTACTCCACTGTACTCTACCTCTACTGTACTCTACTGTTCTCTACCTCTACTGTACTCTACTGTACTCCACCTCTACTGTGCTCCACTGTAATCCACCGTACTCTACCTCTACTGTGCTCCACTGTACTCTACCTCTACTGTACTCCACTGTACTCTACCTCTACTGTGCTCCACTGTACTCTACCTCTACTGTACTCCACTGTACTCTACCTCTACTGTGCTCTACTGTACTCTACCTCTACTGTACTCCACTCTACACTACATCTACTGTGCTCCACTGTACTCTAATTCTACTGTACTCTACTGTACTCCACCTCTACTGTGCTCCGCTGTACTCCACTGTACTCTACCTCTACTGTACTCCAATGTACTCTACCTCTACTGTACTCTACTGTACTCCACCTCTACTGTGCTCCGCTGTACTCCACTGTACTCTATCTCTACTCTGCTCCACTGTACTCTACCTCTGCTGTGCTCCACTGTACTCTACCTCTACTGTGCTCCACTGTACTCTACCTCTACTCTACTCCACTGTACTCTACCTCTACTGTACTCTACTGTTCTCTACCTCTACTGTACTCTACTGTACTCCACCTCTACTGTGCTCCACTGTACTCCACTGTACTCTACCTCTACTGTGCACCACTGTACTCTACCTCTACTGTACTCCACTGTACTCTAACTCTACTGTACTCCACTGTACTCTACCTCTACTGTGCTCCACTGTACTCTACCTCTACTGTACTCCACTGTACTCTACCTCTACTGTACTCCACTGTACTCTGCCTCTACTGTACTCCACTCTACTCTACCTCTACTGTGCTCCGCTGTACTCCACTGTACTCTACCTCTACTGTGCTCCACTGTACTCTACCTCTACTGTACTCCACTGTACTCTACCTCTACTGTACTCCACTGTACTCTACCTCTACTGTACTCTACTGTACTCCACCTCTAATGTGCTCCACTGTACTCCACTGTACTCTACCTCTACTGTACTCCACTGTACTCTACCTCTACTGTACTCCACCAAACTCTACCTCTATTGTCCTTCACTGTACTCTACTGTACTCTACCTCTACTGTGCTCCACTGTACTCCACTGTACTCTATCTCTACTGTGATCCACTGTACTCTACCTCTGCTGTGCTCCACTGTACTCTACCTCTACTGTGCTCCACTGTACTCTACCTCTACTCTACTCTACTGTACTCTACCTCTACTGTACTCTACTGTTCTCTACCTCTAATGTACTCTACTGTACTCCACCTCTACTGTGCTCCACTGTACTCCACTGTACTCTACCTCTACTGTGCTCCACTGTACTCTACCTCTACTGTACTCCACTGTACTCTACCTCTACTGTACTCCACTGTACTTTACCTCTACTGTGCTCCACTGTTCTCTACCTCTACTTTACTCTACTGTACTCCACCTCTACTGTGTTCCACTGTACTCAACTGTACTCTACCTCTACTGTGCTCCACTGTACTCTACCTCTACTGTACCCCAATGTACTCTACCTCTACTGTACTCTACTGTTCTCTACCTCTACTGTACTCTACTGTACTCCACCTCTACTGTGTTCCACTGTACTCCACCTCTACTGTGTTCCACTGTACTCCACTCTACTCTATCTCTACTGTGCTCCATTGTACTCTATCTCTACTGTACTCCAATGTACTCTACCTCTACTGTACTCTACTGTTCTCTACCTCTACTGTACTCTACTGTACTCCACCTCTACTGTGCTCCACTGTACTCTACCTCTACTGTGCTCCACTGTACTCTACCTCTACTGTACTCCACTGTACTCTACCTCTACTGTGCTCCACTGTACTCTACCTCTATTGTACTCCACTGTACTCTACCTCTACTGTACTTCACTGTACTCTACCTCTACTGTGCTCCACTGTACTCTACCTCTACTGTACTCCACTGTACTCTACCTCTACTGTGCTCCACTGTACTCCACTGTACGCTACCTCTACTGTGCTCCACTGTACTCTACCTCTACTGTACTCCACTCTACTCTACCTCTACTGTGCTCCGCTGTACTCCACTGTACTTTACCTCTACTGTGCTCCACTGTACTCTACCTCTACTGTACTCCACCTATACTGTACTCCACTGTACTCTACCTCTACTGTGCTCCACTGTTCTCTACCTCTACTGTACTCTACTGTACTCCACCTCTACTGTGTTCCACTGTAATCCACTGTACTCTACCTCTACTGTGCTCCACTGTACTCTACCTCTACTGTACTCCAATGTACTCTACCTCTACTGTACTCTACTGTTCTCTACCTCTACTGTACTCTACTGTACTCCACCTCTACTGTGCTCCACTGTACTCCACTGTACCCTACCTCTACTGTGCTCCACTGTATTCTACCTCTACTGTACTCCACTGTACTCTACCTCTACTGTGCTCCACTGTACTCTACCTCTACTGTACCCCACTGTACTCTACCTCTACTGTACTCCACTGTACTCCACTGTACGCTACCTCTACTGTGCTCCACTGTACTCTACCTCTACTGTACTCCACTCTACTCTACCTCTACTGTGCTCCGCTGTACTCCACTGTACTTTACCTCTACTGTGCTCCACTGTACTCTACCTCTACTGTACTCCACCTATACTGTACTCCACTGTACTCTACCTCTACTGTGCTCCACTGTTCTCTACCTATACTGTACTCTACTGTACTCCACCTCTACTGTGTTCCACTGTAATCCACTGTACTCTACCTCTACTGTGCTCCACTGTACTCTACCTCTACTGTACTCCAATGTACTCTACCTCTACTGTACTCTACTGTTCTCTACCTCTACTGTACTCTACTGTACTCCACCTCTACTGTGCTCCACTGTACTCCACTGTACCCTACCTCTACTGTGCTCCACTGTATTCTACCTCTACTGTACTCCACTGTACTCTACCTCTACTGTGCTCCACTGTACTCTACCTCTACTGTACTCCACTGTACTCTACCTCTACTGTGCTCCACTGTACTCCACTGTACGCTACCTCTACTGTGCTCCACTGTACTCTACCTCTACTGTGCTCCACTGTACTCTATCTCTACTGTGCTCCACTGTACTCTACCTCTACTGTACTCCACTGTACTCTACCTCTACTGTGCTCCACTGTACTCTACCTCTGCTGTACTCCACTGTACTCTACCTCTACTGTACTCCACTGTACTCTACCTCTACTGTACTCTACTGTACTCCACCTCTAATGTGCTCCACTGTACTCCACTGTACTCTACCTCTACTGTACTCCACTGTATTCTACCTCTACTGTACTCCACCAAACTCTACCTCTATTGTCCTTCACTGTACTCTACTGTACTCTACCTCTACTGTGCTCCACTGTACTCCACTCTACTCTATCTCTACTGTGATCCACTGTACTCTACCTCTGCTGTGCTCCACTGTACTCTACCTCTACTGTGCTCCACTGTACTCTACCTCTACTCTACTCCACTGTACTCTACCTCTACTGTACTCTACTGTTCTCTACCTCTACTGTACTCTACTGTACTCCACCTCTACTGTGCTCCACTGTAATCCACCGTACTCTACCTCTACTGTGCTCCACTGTACTCTACCTCTACTGTACTCCACTGTACTCTACCTCTACTGTGCTCCACTGTACTCTACCTCTACTGTACTCCACTGTACTCTACCTCTACTGTGCTCTACTGTACTCTACCTCTACTGTACTCCACTCTACACTACCTCTACTGTGCTCCACTGTACTCTAATTCTACTGTACTCTACTGTACTCCACCTCTACTGTGCTCCGCTGTACTCCACTGTACTCTACCTCTACTGTACTCCACTGTACTCTACCTCTACTGTACTCTACTGTACTCCACCTCTACTGTGCTCCGCTGTACTCCACTGTACTCTATCTCTACTCTGCTCCACTGTACTCTACCTCTGCTGTGCTCCACTGTACTCTACCTCTACTGTGCTCCACTGTACTCTACCTCTACTCTACTCCACTGTACTCTACCTCTACTGTACTCTACTGTTCTCTACCTCTACTGTACTCTACTGTACTCCACCTCTACTGTGCTCCACTGTACTCCACTGTACTCTACCTCTACTGTGCACCACTGTACGCTACCTCTACTGTACTCCACTGTACTCTAACTCTACTGTACTCCACTGTACTCTACCTCTACTGTGCTCCACTGTACTCTACCTCTACTGTACTCCACTGTACTCTACCTCTACTGTACTCCACTGTACTCTGCCTCTACTGTACTCCACTCTACTCTACCTCTACTGTGCTCCGCTGTACTCCACTGTACTCTACCTCTACTGTGCTCCACTGTACTCTACCTCTACTGTACTCCACTGTACTCTACCTCTACTGTACTCCACTGTACTCTACCTCTACTGTACTCTACTGTACTCCACCTCTAATGTGCTCCACTGTACTCCACTGTACTCTACCTCTACTGTACTCCACTGTACTCTACCTCTACTGTACTCCACCAAACTCTACCTCTATTGTCCTTCACTGTACTCTACTGTACTCTACCTCTACTGTGCTCCACTGTACTCCACTGTACTCTATCTCTACTGTGATCCACTGTACTCTACCTCTGCTGTGCTCCACTGTACTCTACCTCTACTGTGCTCCACTGTACTCTACCTCTACTCTACTCTACTGTACTCTACCTCTACTGTACTCTACTGTTCTCTACCTCTACTGTACTCTACTGTACTCCACCTCTACTGTGCTCCACTGTACTCCACTGTACTCTACCTCTACTGTGCTCCACTGTACTCTACCTCTACTGTACTCCACTGTACTCTACCTCTACTGTACTCCACTGTACTTTACCTCTACTGTGCTCCACTGTTCTCTACCTCTACTTTACTCTACTGTACTCCACCTCTACTGTGTTCCACTGTACTCCACTGTACTCTACCTCTACTGTGCTCCACTGTACTCTACCTCTACTGTACTCCAATGTACTCTACCTCTACTGTACTCTACTGTTCTCTACCTCTACTGTACTCTACTGTACTCCACCTCTACTGTGTTCCACTGTACTCCACCTCTACTGTGTTCCACTGTACTCCACTCTACTCTATCTCTACTGTGCTCCATTGTACTCTATCTCTACTGTACTCCAATGTACTCTACCTCTACTGTACTCTACTGTTCTCTACCTCTACTGTACTCTACTGTACTCCACCTCTACTGTGCTCCACTGTACTCCACTGTACTCTACCTCTACTGTGCTCCACTGTACTCTACCTCTACTGTACTCCACTGTACTCTACCTCTACTGTGCTCCACTGTACTCTACCTCTATTGTACTCCACTGTACTCTACCTCTACTGTACTCCACTGTACTCTACCTCTACTGTGCTCCACTGTACTCTACCTCTACTGTACTCCACTGTACTCTACCTCTACTGTGCTCCACTGTACTCCATTGTACGCTACCTCTACTGTGCTCCACTGTACTCTACCTCTACTGTACTCCACTCTACTCTACCTCTACTGTGCTCCGCTGTACTCCACTGTACTTTACCTCTACTGTGCTCCACTGTACTCTACCTCTACTGTACTCCACCTATACTGTACTCCACTGTACTCTACCTCTACTGTGCTCCACTGTTCTCTACCTCTACTGTACTCTACTGTACTCCACCTCTACTGTGTTCCACTGTAATCCACTGTACTCTACCTCTACTGTGCTCCACTGTACTCTACCTCTACTGTACTCCAATGTACTCTACCTCTACTGTACTCTACTGTTCTCTACCTCTACTGTACTCTACTGTACTCCACCTCTACTGTGCTCCACTGTACTCCACTGTACCCTACCTCTACTGTGCTCCACTGTATTCTACCTCTACTGTACTCCACTGTACTCTACCTCTACTGTGCTCCACTGTACTCTACCTCTACTGTACCCCACTGTACTCTACCTCTACTGTACTCCACTGTACTCCACTGTACGCTACCTCTACTGTGCTCCACTGTACTCTACCTCTACTGTACTCCACTCTACTCTACCTCTACTGTGCTCCGCTGTACTCCACTGTACTCTACCTCTACTGTACTCCACCTATACTGTACTCCACTGTACTCTACCTCTACTGTGCTCCACTGTTCTCTACCTCTACTGTACTCTACTGTACTCCACCTCTACTGTGTTCCACTGTAATCCACTGTACTCTACCTCTACTGTGCTCCACTGTACTCTACCTCTACTGTACTCCAATGTACTCTACCTCTACTGTACTCTACTGTTCTCTACCTCTACTGTACTCTACTGTACTCCACCTCTACTGTGCTCCACTGTACTCCACTGTACCCTACCTCTACTGTGCTCCACTGTATTCTACCTCTACTGTACTCCACTGTACTCTACCTCTACTGTGCTCCACTGTACTCTACCTCTACTGTACTCCACTGTACTCTACCTCTACTGTGCTCCACTGTACTCCACTGTACGCTACCTCTACTGTGCTCCACTGTACTCTACCTCTACTGTGCTCCACTGTACTCTATCTCTACTGTGCTCCACTGTACTCTACCTCTACTGTACTCCACTGTACTCTACCTCTACTGTACTCCAACGAACTTTACCTCTACTGTGCTCCACTGTACTCCACTGTACTGTACCTCTACTGTGCTCCACTGTACTCTACCTCTACTGTACGCCACTGTACTCTACCTATACTGTACTCCACTGTACTCTACCTCTAGTGTACTCTCCTGTACTCCACCTCTAATGTGCTCCACTGTACTCCACTGTACTCTACCTCTACTGTACTCCACTGTACTCTACCTCTGCTGTGCTCAACTGTACTCTACCTCTACTGTACTCCAATGTACTCTACCTCTACTGTACTCTACTGTTCTCTACCTCTACTGTACTCTACTGTACTCCACCTCTACTGTGTTCCACTGTACTCCACTGTACTCTACCTCTACTGTGCTCCACTGTACTCTACCTCTACTGTACTCCACTGTACTCTACCTCTACTGTACTCCACTGTACTTTACCTCTACTGTGTTCCACTGTACTCCACTGTACTCTACCTCTACTGTGCTCCACTGTACTCCACTGTACTCTACCTCTACTGTGCTCCACTGTACTCTACCTCTACTGTACTCCACTGTACTCTACCTCTACTGTGCTCCACTGTACTCTACCTCTATTGTACTCCACTGTACTCTACCTCTACTGTACTCCACTGTACTCTACCTCTACTGTGCTCCACTGTACTCTACCTCTACTGTACTCCACTGTACTCTACCTCTACTGTGCTCCACTGTACTCCACTGTACGCTACCTCTACTGTGCTCCACTGTACTCTACCTCTACTGTACTCCACTCTACTCTACCTCTACTGTGCTCCGCTGTACTCCACTGTACTTTACCTCTACTGTGCTCCACTGTACTCTACCTCTACTGTACTCCAATGTACTCTACCTCTACTGTACTCTACTGTTCTCTACCTCTACTGTACTCTACTGTACTCCACCTCTACTGTGCTCCACTGTACTCCACTGTACCCTACCTCTACTGTGCTCCACTGTATTCTACCTCTACTGTACTCCACTGTACTCTACCTCTACTGTGCTCCACTGTACTCTACCTCTACTGTACCCCACTGTACTCTACCTCTACTGTACTCCACTGTACTCTACCTCTACTGTGCTCCACTGTACTCTACCTCTACTGTACTCCACTGTACTCTACCTCTACTGTGCTCCACTGTACTCCACTGTACGCTACCTCTACTGTGCTCCACTGTACTCTACCTCTACTGTACTCCACTCTACTCTACCTCTACTGTGGTCCGCTGTACTCCACTGTACTCTACCTCTACTGTGCTTCACTGTACTCTACCTCTACTGTACTCCACTCTACTCTACCTCTACTGTGCTCCACTGTACTCTATCTCTACTGTACTCTACTGTACTCCACCTCTACTGTGCTCCGCTGTACTCCACTGTACTCTATCTCTACTCTGCTCCACTGTACTCTACCACTGCTGTGCTCCACTGTACTCTACCTCTACTGTGCTCCACTGTACTCTACCTCTACTCTACTCCACTGTACTCTACCTCTACTGTACTCTACTGTTCTCTACCTCTACTGTACTCTACTGTACTCCACCTCTACTGTGCTCCACTGTACTCCACTGTACTCTACCTCTACTGTGCACCACTGTACTCTACCTCTACTGTACTCCACTGTACTCTAACTCTACTGTACTCCACTGTACTCTACCTCTACTGTGCTCCACTTTACTCTACCTCTACTGTACTCCACTGTACTCTACCTCTACTGTACTCCACTGTACTCTACCTCTACTGTGCTCCGCTGTACTCCACTGTTTTCTACCTCTACTGTGCTCCACTGTACTCTACCTCTACTGTACTCCACTGTACTCTACCTCTACTGTACTCCAACGAACTTTACCTCTACTGTGCTCCACTGTACTCCACTGTACTGTACCTCTACTGTGCTCCACTGTACTCTACCTCTACTGTACGCCACTGTACTCTACCTATACTGTACTCCACTGTACTCTACCTCTAGTGTACTCTCCTGTACTCCACCTCTAATGTGCTCCACTGTACTCCACTGTACTCTACCTCTACTGTACTCCACTGTACTCTACCTCTGCTGTGCTCAACTGTACTCTACCTCTACTGTACTCCACTGTACTCTACCTCTACTGTACTCCACTGTACTCTACCTCTACTGTACTCCACTGTACTCTACCTCTACTGTACTCTACTGTACTCCACCTCTAATGTGCTCCACTGTATTCCACTGTACTCTACCTCTACTGTACTCCACTGTACTCTACCTCTACTGTACTCCACTGTACTCTACCTCTTCTGTGCTCCACTGTACTCCACTGTACGCTACCTCTACTGTGCTCCACACTACTCTACCTCTACTGTACTCCACTCTATTCTACCTCTACTGTGCTCCGCTGTACTCCACTGTACTCTACGTCTAATGTGCTCCACTGTACTCTACCTCTACTGTACTCCACTGTACTCTACCTCTACTGTAATCCACTGTACACTACCTCTACTGTACTCCACTGTACTCTACCTCTACTGTACTCCACTGTACGCTACCTCTACTGTGTTCCACTGTACTCTACCTCTACTGTACTCCACTCTACTCTACCTCTACTGTGCTCCACTGTACTCTACCTCTACTGTGCTCCACTGTACTCTACCTATACTGTGCTCCACTGTACTCTACCTCTAGTGTACTCTACTGTACTCCACCTCTAATGTGCTCCACTGTACTCCACTGTACTCTACCTCTACTGTACTCCACTGTACTCTACCTCTACTGTACTCCACTGTACTCTACCTCTACTGTGCTCCACTGTACTCCACTGTACGCTACCTCTGATGTGCTCCACTGTACTCTACCTCTACTGTACTCCACTCTACTCTACCTCTACTGTGCTCCGCTGTACTCCACTTTTCTCTACCTCTACTGTGCTCCACTGTACTCTACCTCTACTGTACTCCACTGTACGCTACCTCTACTGTGCTCCGCTGTACTCCACTGTACTCCACCTCTACTGTGCTCCGCTGTACTCCACTGTACTTTACCTCTACTGTGCTCCACTGTACTCTACCTCTACTGTACTCCACCTATACTGTACTCCACTGTACTCTACCTCTACTGTGCTCCACTGTTCTCTACCTCTACTGTACTCTACTGTACTCCACCTCTACTGTGTTCCACTGTAATCCACTGTACTCTACCTCTACTGTGCTCCACTGTACTCTACCTCTACTGTACTCCAATGTACTCTACCTCTACTGTACTCTACTGTTCTCTACCTCTACTGTACTCTACTGTACTCCACCTCTACTGTGCTCCACTGTACTCCACTGTACTCTACCTCTACTGTGCTCCACTGTACTCTACCTCTACTGTACTCCACTGTACTCTACCTCTACTGTGCTCCACTGTACTCTACCTCTACTGTACCCCACTGTACTCTACCTCTACTGTACTCCACTGTACTCTACCTCTACTGTGCTCCACTGTACTCTACCTCTACTGTACTCCACTGTACTCTACCTCTACTGTGCTCAACTGTACTCCACTGTACGCTACCTCTACTGTGCTCCACTGTACTCTACCTCTACTGTACTCCACTCTACTCTACCTCTACTGTGCTCCGCTGTACTCCACTGTACTTTACCTCTACTGTGCTCCACTGTACTCTACCTCTACTGTACTCCAATGTACTCTACCTCTACTGTACTCTACTGTTCTCTACCTCTACTGTACTCTACTGTACTCCACCTCTACTGTGCTCCACTGTACTCCACTGTACCCTACCTCTACTGTGCTCCACTGTATTCTACCTCTACTGTACTCCACTGTACTCTACCTCTACTGTGCTCCACTGTACTCTACCTCTACTGTACCCCACTGTACTCTACCTCTACTGTACTCCACTGTACTCTACCTCTACTGTGCTCCACTGTACTCTACCTCTACTGTACTCCACTGTACTCTACCTCTACTGTGCTCCACTGTACTCCACTGTACGCTACCTCTACTGTGCTCCACTGTACTCTACCTCTACTGTACTCCACTCTACTCTACCTCTACTGTGGTCCGCTGTACTCCACTGTACTCTACCTCTACTGTGCTTCACTGTACTCTACCTCTACTGTACTCCACTCTACTCTACCTCTACTGTGCTCCACTGTACTCTATCTCTACTGTACTCTACTGTACTCCACCTCTACTGTGCTCCGCTGTACTCCACTGTACTCTATCTCTACTCTGCTCCACTGTACTCTACCACTGCTGTGCTCCACTGTACTCTACCTCTACTGTGCTCCACTGTACTCTACCTCTACTCTACTCCACTGTACTCTACCTCTACTGTACTCTACTGTTCTCTACCTCTACTGTACTCTACTGTACTCCACCTCTACTGTGCTCCACTGTACTCCACTGTACTCTACCTCTACTGTGCACCACTGTACTCTACCTCTACTGTACTCCACTGTACTCTAACTCTACTGTACTCCACTGTACTCTACCTCTACTGTGCTCCACTTTACTCTACCTCTACTGTACTCCACTGTACTCTGCCTCTACTGTACTCCACTCTACTCTACCTCTACTGTGCTCCGCTGTACTCCACTGTACTCTACCTCTACTGTGCTCCACTGTACTCTACCTCTACTGTACTCCACTGTACTCTACCTCTACTGTACTCTACTGTACTCCACCTCTACTGTGCTCCACTGTAATCCACCGTACTCTACCTCTACTGTGCTCCACTGTACTCTACCTCTACTGTACTCCACTGTACTCTACCTCTACTGTGCTCCACTGTACTCTACCTCTACTGTACTCCACTGTACTCTACCTCTACTGTGCTCTACTGTACTCTACCTCTACTGTACTCCACTCTACACTACCTCTACTGTGCTCCACTGTACTCTAATTCTACTGTACTCTACTGTACTCCACCTCTACTGTGCTCCGCTGTACTCCACTGTACTCTACCTCTACTGTACTCCACTGTACTCTACCTCTACTGTACTCTACTGTACTCCACCTCTACTGTGCTCCGCTGTACTCCACTGTACTCTATCTCTACTCTGCTCCACTGTACTCTACCTCTGCTGTGCTCCACTGTACTCTACCTCTACTGTGCTCCACTGTACTCTACCTCTACTCTACTCCACTGTACTCTACCTCTACTGTACTCTACTGTTCTCTACCTCTACTGTACTCTACTGTACTCCACCTCTACTGTGCTCCACTGTACTCCACTGTACTCTACCTCTACTGTGCACCACTGTACTCTACCTCTACTGTACTCCACTGTACTCTAACTCTACTGTACTCCACTGTACTCTACCTCTACTGTGCTCCACTGTACTCTACCTCTACTGTACTCCACTGTACTCTACCTCTACTGTACTCCACTGTACTCTGCCTCTACTGTACTCCACTCTACTCTACCTCTACTGTGCTCCGCTGTACTCCACTGTACTCTACCTCTACTGTGCTCCACTGTACTCTACCTCTACTGTACTCCACTGTACTCTACCTCTACTGTACTCCACTGTACTCTACCTCTACTGTACTCTACTGTACTCCACCTCTAATGTGCTCCACTGTACTCCACTGTACTCTACCTCTACTGTACTCCACTGTACTCTACCTCTACTGTACTCTACTGTACTCCACCTCTAATGTGCTCCACTGTACTCCACTGTACTCTACCTCTACTGTACTCCACTGTACTCTACCTCTACTGTACTCCACCAAACTCTACCTCTATTGTCCTTCACTGTACTCTACTGTACTCTACCTCTACTGTGCTCCACTGTACTCCACTGTACTCTATCTCTACTGTGATCCACTGTACTCTACCTCTGCTGTGCTCCACTGTACTCTACCTCTACTGTGCTCCACTGTACTCTACCTCTACTCTACTCTACTGTACTCTACCTCTACTGTACTCTACTGTTCTCTACCTCTACTGTACTCTACTGTTCTCCACCTCTACTGTGCTCCACTGTACTCCACTGTACTCTACCTCTACTGTGCTCCACTGTACTCTACCTCTACTGTACTCCACTGTACTCTACCTCTACTGTACTCCACTGTACTTTACCTCTACTGTGCTCCACTGTTCTCTACCTCTACTTTACTCTACTGTACTCCACCTCTACTGTGTTCCACTGTACTCCACTGTACTCTACCTCTACTGTGCTCCACTGTACTCTACCTCTACTGTACTCTACTGTACTCCACCTCTACTGTGCTCCGCTGTACTCCACTGTACTCTATCTCTACTCTGCTCCACTGTACTCTACCTCTGCTGTGCTCCACTGTACTCTACCTCTACTGTGCTCCACTGTACTCTACCTCTACTCTACTCCACTGTACTCTACCTCTACTGTACTCTACTGTTCTCTACCTCTACTGTACTCTACTGTACTCCACCTCTACTGTGCTCCACTGTACTCCACTGTACTCTACCTCTACTGTGCACCACTGTACTCTACCTCTACTGTACTCCACTGTACTCTAACTCTACTGTACTCCACTGTACTCTACCTCTACTGTGCTCCACTGTACTCTACCTCTACTGTACTCCACTGTACTCTACCTCTACTGTACTCCACTGTACTCTGCCTCTACTGTACTCCACTCTACTCTACCTCTACTGTGCTCCGCTGTACTCCACTGTACTCTACCTCTACTGTGCTCCACTGTACTCTACCTCTACTGTACTCCACTGTACTCTACCTCTACTGTACTCCACTGTACTCTACCTCTACTGTACTCTACTGTACTCCACCTCTAATGTGCTCCACTGTACTCCACTGTACTCTACCTCTACTGTACTCCACTGTACTCTCCCTCTACTGTACTCCACCAAACTCTACCTCTATTGTCCTTCACTGTACTCTACTGTACTCTACCTCTACTGTGCTCCACTGTACTCCACTGTACTCTATCTCTACTGTGATCCACTGTACTCTACCTCTGCTGTGCTCCACTGTACTCCACTGTACTCTACCTCTACTGTGCACCACTGTACTCTACCTCTACTGTACTCCACTGTACTCTAACTCTACTGTACTCCACTGTACTCTACCTCTACTGTGCTCCACTGTACTCTACCTCTACTGTACTCCACTGTACTCTACCTCTACTGTACTCCACTCTACTCTACCTCTACTGTGCTCCGCTGTACTCCACTGTACTCTACCTCTACTGTGCATCGCTGTACTCTACCTCTACTGTACTCCACTGTACTCTACCTCTACTGTGCTCCACTGTACTCTACCTCTGCTGTACTCCACTGTACTCTACCTCTACTGTACTCCACTGTACTCTACCTCTACTGTACTCTACTGTACTCCACCTCTAATGTGCTCCACTGTACTCCACTGTACTCTACCTCTACTGTACTCCACTGTACTCTACCTCTACTGTACTCCACCAAACTCTACCTCTATTGTCCTTCACTGTACTCTACTGTACTCTACCTCTACTGTGCTCCACTGTACTCCACTCTACTCTATCTCTACTGTGATCCACTGTACTCTACCTCTGCTGTGCTCCACTGTACTCTACCTCTACTGTGCTCCACTGTACTCTACCTCTACTCTACTCCACTGTACTCTACCTCTACTGTACTCTACTGTTCTCTACCTCTACTGTACTCTACTGTACTCCACCTCTACTGTGCTCCACTGTAATCCACCGTACTCTACCTCTACTGTGCTCCACTGTACTCTACCTCTACTGTACTCCACTGTACTCTACCTCTACTGTGCTCCACTGTACTCTACCTCTACTGTACTCCACTGTACTCTACCTCTACTGTGCTCTACTGTACTCTACCTCTACTGTACTCCACTCTACACTACATCTACTGTGCTCCACTGTACTCTAATTCTACTGTACTCTACTGTACTCCACCTCTACTGTGCTCCGCTGTACTCCACTGTACTCTACCTCTACTGTACTCCAATGTACTCTACCTCTACTGTACTCTACTGTACTCCACCTCTACTGTGCTCCGCTGTACTCCACTGTACTCTATCTCTACTCTGCTCCACTGTACTCTACCTCTGCTGTGCTCCACTGTACTCTACCTCTACTGTGCTCCACTGTACTCTACCTCTACTCTACTCCACTGTACTCTACCTCTACTGTACTCTACTGTTCTCTACCTCTACTGTACTCTACTGTACTCCACCTCTACTGTGCTCCACTGTACTCCACTGTACTCTACCTCTACTGTGCACCACTGTACTCTACCTCTACTGTACTCCACTGTACTCTAACTCTACTGTACTCCACTGTACTCTACCTCTACTGTGCTCCACTGTACTCTACCTCTACTGTACTCCACTGTACTCTACCTCTACTGTACTCCACTGTACTCTGCCTCTACTGTACTCCACTCTACTCTACCTCTACTGTGCTCCGCTGTACTCCACTGTACTCTACCTCTACTGTGCTCCACTGTACTCTACCTCTACTGTACTCCACTGTACTCTACCTCTACTGTACTCCACTGTACTCTACCTCTACTGTACTCTACTGTACTCCACCTCTAATGTGCTCCACTGTACTCCACTGTACTCTACCTCTACTGTACTCCACTGTACTCTACCTCTACTGTACTCCACCAAACTCTACCTCTATTGTCCTTCACTGTACTCTACTGTACTCTACCTCTACTGTGCTCCACTGTACTCCACTGTACTCTATCTCTACTGTGATCCACTGTACTCTACCTCTGCTGTGCTCCACTGTACTCTACCTCTACTGTGCTCCACTGTACTCTACCTCTACTCTACTCTACTGTACTCTACCTCTACTGTACTCTACTGTTCTCTACCTCTAATGTACTCTACTGTACTCCACCTCTACTGTGCTCCACTGTACTCCACTGTACTCTACCTCTACTGTGCTCCACTGTACTCTACCTCTACTGTACTCCACTGTACTCTACCTCTACTGTACTCCACTGTACTTTACCTCTACTGTGCTCCACTGTTCTCTACCTCTACTTTACTCTACTGTACTCCACCTCTACTGTGTTCCACTGTACTCCACTGTACTCTACCTCTACTGTGCTCCACTGTACTCTACCTCTACTGTACCCCAATGTACTCTACCTCTACTGTACTCTACTGTTCTCTACCTCTACTGTACTCTACTGTACTCCACCTCTACTGTGTTCCACTGTACTCCACCTCTACTGTGTTCCACTGTACTCCACTCTACTCTATCTCTACTGTGCTCCATTGTACTCTATCTCTACTGTACTCCAATGTACTCTACCTCTACTGTACTCTACTGTTCTCTACCTCTACTGTACTCTACTGTACTCCACCTCTACTGTGCTCCACTGTACTCTACCTCTACTGTGCTCCACTGTACTCTACCTCTACTGTACTCCACTGTACTCTACCTCTACTGTGCTCCACTGTACTCTACCTCTATTGTACTCCACTGTACTCTACCTCTACTGTACTTCACTGTACTCTACCTCTACTGTGCTCCACTGTACTCTACCTCTACTGTACTCCACTGTACTCTACCTCTACTGTGCTCCACTGTACTCCACTGTACGCTACCTCTACTGTGCTCCACTGTACTCTACCTCTACTGTACTCCACTCTACTCTACCTCTACTGTGCTCCGCTGTACTCCACTGTACTTTACCTCTACTGTGCTCCACTGTACTCTACCTCTACTGTACTCCACCTATACTGTACTCCACTGTACTCTACCTCTACTGTGCTCCACTGTTCTCTACCTCTACTGTACTCTACTGTACTCCACCTCTACTGTGTTCCACTGTAATCCACTGTACTCTACCTCTACTGTGCTCCACTGTACTCTACCTCTACTGTACTCCAATGTACTCTACCTCTACTGTACTCTACTGTTCTCTACCTCTACTGTACTCTACTGTACTCCACCTCTACTGTGCTCCACTGTACTCCACTGTACCCTACCTCTACTGTGCTCCACTGTATTCTACCTCTACTGTACTCCACTGTACTCTACCTCTACTGTGCTCCACTGTACTCTACCTCTACTGTACCCCACTGTACTCTACCTCTACTGTACTCCACTGTACTCCACTGTACGCTACCTCTACTGTGCTCCACTGTACTCTACCTCTACTGTACTCCACTCTACTCTACCTCTACTGTGCTCCGCTGTACTCCACTGTACTTTACCTCTACTGTGCTCCACTGTACTCTACCTCTACTGTACTCCACCTATACTGTACTCCACTGTACTCTACCTCTACTGTGCTCCACTGTTCTCTACCTATACTGTACTCTACTGTACTCCACCTCTACTGTGTTCCACTGTAATCCACTGTACTCTACCTCTACTGTGCTCCACTGTACTCTACCTCTACTGTACTCCAATGTACTCTACCTCTACTGTACTCTACTGTTCTCTACCTCTACTGTACTCTACTGTACTCCACCTCTACTGTGCTCCACTGTACTCCACTGTACCCTACCTCTACTGTGCTCCACTGTATTCTACCTCTACTGTACTCCACTGTACTCTACCTCTACTGTGCTCCACTGTACTCTACCTCTACTGTACTCCACTGTACTCTACCTCTACTGTGCTCCACTGTACTCCACTGTACGCTACCTCTACTGTGCTCCACTGTACTCTACCTCTACTGTGCTCCACTGTACTCTATCTCTACTGTGCTCCACTGTACTCTACCTCTACTGTACTCCACTGTACTCTACCTCTACTGTGCTCCACTGTACTCTACCTCTGCTGTACTCCACTGTACTCTACCTCTACTGTACTCCACTGTACTCTACCTCTACTGTACTCTACTGTACTCCACCTCTAATGTGCTCCACTGTACTCCACTGTACTCTACCTCTACTGTACTCCACTGTATTCTACCTCTACTGTACTCCACCAAACTCTACCTCTATTGTCCTTCACTGTACTCTACTGTACTCTACCTCTACTGTGCTCCACTGTACTCCACTCTACTCTATCTCTACTGTGATCCACTGTACTCTACCTCTGCTGTGCTCCACTGTACTCTACCTCTACTGTGCTCCACTGTACTCTACCTCTACTCTACTCCACTGTACTCTACCTCTACTGTACTCTACTGTTCTCTACCTCTACTGTACTCTACTGTACTCCACCTCTACTGTGCTCCACTGTAATCCACCGTACTCTACCTCTACTGTGCTCCACTGTACTCTACCTCTACTGTACTCCACTGTACTCTACCTCTACTGTGCTCCACTGTACTCTACCTCTACTGTACTCCACTGTACTCTACCTCTACTGTGCTCTACTGTACTCTACCTCTACTGTACTCCACTCTACACTACCTCTACTGTGCTCCACTGTACTCTAATTCTACTGTACTCTACTGTACTCCACCTCTACTGTGCTCCGCTGTACTCCACTGTACTCTACCTCTACTGTACTCCACTGTACTCTACCTCTACTGTACTCTACTGTACTCCACCTCTACTGTGCTCCGCTGTACTCCACTGTACTCTATCTCTACTCTGCTCCACTGTACTCTACCTCTGCTGTGCTCCACTGTACTCTACCTCTACTGTGCTCCACTGTACTCTACCTCTACTCTACTCCACTGTACTCTACCTCTACTGTACTCTACTGTTCTCTACCTCTACTGTACTCTACTGTACTCCACCTCTACTGTGCTCCACTGTACTCCACTGTACTCTACCTCTACTGTGCACCACTGTACGCTACCTCTACTGTACTCCACTGTACTCTAACTCTACTGTACTCCACTGTACTCTACCTCTACTGTGCTCCACTGTACTCTACCTCTACTGTACTCCACTGTACTCTACCTCTACTGTACTCCACTGTACTCTGCCTCTACTGTACTCCACTCTACTCTACCTCTACTGTGCTCCGCTGTACTCCACTGTACTCTACCTCTACTGTGCTCCACTGTACTCTACCTCTACTGTACTCCACTGTACTCTACCTCTACTGTACTCCACTGTACTCTACCTCTACTGTACTCTACTGTACTCCACCTCTAATGTGCTCCACTGTACTCCACTGTACTCTACCTCTACTGTACTCCACTGTACTCTACCTCTACTGTACTCCACCAAACTCTACCTCTATTGTCCTTCACTGTACTCTACTGTACTCTACCTCTACTGTGCTCCACTGTACTCCACTGTACTCTATCTCTACTGTGATCCACTGTACTCTACCTCTGCTGTGCTCCACTGTACTCTACCTCTACTGTGCTCCACTGTACTCTACCTCTACTCTACTCTACTGTACTCTACCTCTACTGTACTCTACTGTTCTCTACCTCTACTGTACTCTACTGTACTCCACCTCTACTGTGCTCCACTGTACTCCACTGTACTCTACCTCTACTGTGCTCCACTGTACTCTACCTCTACTGTACTCCACTGTACTCTACCTCTACTGTACTCCACTGTACTTTACCTCTACTGTGCTCCACTGTTCTCTACCTCTACTTTACTCTACTGTACTCCACCTCTACTGTGTTCCACTGTACTCCACTGTACTCTACCTCTACTGTGCTCCACTGTACTCTACCTCTACTGTACTCCAATGTACTCTACCTCTACTGTACTCTACTGTTCTCTACCTCTACTGTACTCTACTGTACTCCACCTCTACTGTGTTCCACTGTACTCCACCTCTACTGTGTTCCACTGTACTCCACTCTACTCTATCTCTACTGTGCTCCATTGTACTCTATCTCTACTGTACTCCAATGTACTCTACCTCTACTGTACTCTACTGTTCTCTACCTCTACTGTACTCTACTGTACTCCACCTCTACTGTGCTCCACTGTACTCCACTGTACTCTACCTCTACTGTGCTCCACTGTACTCTACCTCTACTGTACTCCACTGTACTCTACCTCTACTGTGCTCCACTGTACTCTACCTCTATTGTACTCCACTGTACTCTACCTCTACTGTACTCCACTGTACTCTACCTCTACTGTGCTCCACTGTACTCTACCTCTACTGTACTCCACTGTACTCTACCTCTACTGTGCTCCACTGTACTCCATTGTACGCTACCTCTACTGTGCTCCACTGTACTCTACCTCTACTGTACTCCACTCTACTCTACCTCTACTGTGCTCCGCTGTACTCCACTGTACTTTACCTCTACTGTGCTCCACTGTACTCTACCTCTACTGTACTCCACCTATACTGTACTCCACTGTACTCTACCTCTACTGTGCTCCACTGTTCTCTACCTCTACTGTACTCTACTGTACTCCACCTCTACTGTGTTCCACTGTAATCCACTGTACTCTACCTCTACTGTGCTCCACTGTACTCTACCTCTACTGTACTCCAATGTACTCTACCTCTACTGTACTCTACTGTTCTCTACCTCTACTGTACTCTACTGTACTCCACCTCTACTGTGCTCCACTGTACTCCACTGTACCCTACCTCTACTGTGCTCCACTGTATTCTACCTCTACTGTACTCCACTGTACTCTACCTCTACTGTGCTCCACTGTACTCTACCTCTACTGTACCCCACTGTACTCTACCTCTACTGTACTCCACTGTACTCCACTGTACGCTACCTCTACTGTGCTCCACTGTACTCTACCTCTACTGTACTCCACTCTACTCTACCTCTACTGTGCTCCGCTGTACTCCACTGTACTCTACCTCTACTGTACTCCACCTATACTGTACTCCACTGTACTCTACCTCTACTGTGCTCCACTGTTCTCTACCTCTACTGTACTCTACTGTACTCCACCTCTACTGTGTTCCACTGTAATCCACTGTACTCTACCTCTACTGTGCTCCACTGTACTCTACCTCTACTGTACTCCAATGTACTCTACCTCTACTGTACTCTACTGTTCTCTACCTCTACTGTACTCTACTGTACTCCACCTCTACTGTGCTCCACTGTACTCCACTGTACCCTACCTCTACTGTGCTCCACTGTATTCTACCTCTACTGTACTCCACTGTACTCTACCTCTACTGTGCTCCACTGTACTCTACCTCTACTGTACTCCACTGTACTCTACCTCTACTGTGCTCCACTGTACTCCACTGTACGCTACCTCTACTGTGCTCCACTGTACTCTACCTCTACTGTGCTCCACTGTACTCTATCTCTACTGTGCTCCACTGTACTCTACCTCTACTGTACTCCACTGTACTCTACCTCTACTGTACTCCAACGAACTTTACCTCTACTGTGCTCCACTGTACTCCACTGTACTGTACCTCTACTGTGCTCCACTGTACTCTACCTCTACTGTACGCCACTGTACTCTACCTATACTGTACTCCACTGTACTCTACCTCTAGTGTACTCTCCTGTACTCCACCTCTAATGTGCTCCACTGTACTCCACTGTACTCTACCTCTACTGTACTCCACTGTACTCTACCTCTGCTGTGCTCAACTGTACTCTACCTCTACTGTACTCCAATGTACTCTACCTCTACTGTACTCTACTGTTCTCTACCTCTACTGTACTCTACTGTACTCCACCTCTACTGTGTTCCACTGTACTCCACTGTACTCTACCTCTACTGTGCTCCACTGTACTCTACCTCTACTGTACTCCACTGTACTCTACCTCTACTGTACTCCACTGTACTTTACCTCTACTGTGTTCCACTGTACTCCACTGTACTCTACCTCTACTGTGCTCCACTGTACTCCACTGTACTCTACCTCTACTGTGCTCCACTGTACTCTACCTCTACTGTACTCCACTGTACTCTACCTCTACTGTGCTCCACTGTACTCTACCTCTATTGTACTCCACTGTACTCTACCTCTACTGTACTCCACTGTACTCTACCTCTACTGTGCTCCACTGTACTCTACCTCTACTGTACTCCACTGTACTCTACCTCTACTGTGCTCCACTGTACTCCACTGTACGCTACCTCTACTGTGCTCCACTGTACTCTACCTCTACTGTACTCCACTCTACTCTACCTCTACTGTGCTCCGCTGTACTCCACTGTACTTTACCTCTACTGTGCTCCACTGTACTCTACCTCTACTGTACTCCAATGTACTCTACCTCTACTGTACTCTACTGTTCTCTACCTCTACTGTACTCTACTGTACTCCACCTCTACTGTGCTCCACTGTACTCCACTGTACCCTACCTCTACTGTGCTCCACTGTATTCTACCTCTACTGTACTCCACTGTACTCTACCTCTACTGTGCTCCACTGTACTCTACCTCTACTGTACCCCACTGTACTCTACCTCTACTGTACTCCACTGTACTCTACCTCTACTGTGCTCCACTGTACTCTACCTCTACTGTACTCCACTGTACTCTACCTCTACTGTGCTCCACTGTACTCCACTGTACGCTACCTCTACTGTGCTCCACTGTACTCTACCTCTACTGTACTCCACTCTACTCTACCTCTACTGTGGTCCGCTGTACTCCACTGTACTCTACCTCTACTGTGCTTCACTGTACTCTACCTCTACTGTACTCCACTCTACTCTACCTCTACTGTGCTCCACTGTACTCTATCTCTACTGTACTCTACTGTACTCCACCTCTACTGTGCTCCGCTGTACTCCACTGTACTCTATCTCTACTCTGCTCCACTGTACTCTACCACTGCTGTGCTCCACTGTACTCTACCTCTACTGTGCTCCACTGTACTCTACCTCTACTCTACTCCACTGTACTCTACCTCTACTGTACTCTACTGTTCTCTACCTCTACTGTACTCTACTGTACTCCACCTCTACTGTGCTCCACTGTACTCCACTGTACTCTACCTCTACTGTGCACCACTGTACTCTACCTCTACTGTACTCCACTGTACTCTAACTCTACTGTACTCCACTGTACTCTACCTCTACTGTGCTCCACTTTACTCTACCTCTACTGTACTCCACTGTACTCTACCTCTACTGTACTCCACTGTACTCTACCTCTACTGTGCTCCGCTGTACTCCACTGTTTTCTACCTCTACTGTGCTCCACTGTACTCTACCTCTACTGTACTCCACTGTACTCTACCTCTACTGTACTCCAACGAACTTTACCTCTACTGTGCTCCACTGTACTCCACTGTACTGTACCTCTACTGTGCTCCACTGTACTCTACCTCTACTGTACGCCACTGTACTCTACCTATACTGTACTCCACTGTACTCTACCTCTAGTGTACTCTCCTGTACTCCACCTCTAATGTGCTCCACTGTACTCCACTGTACTCTACCTCTACTGTACTCCACTGTACTCTACCTCTGCTGTGCTCAACTGTACTCTACCTCTACTGTACTCCACTGTACTCTACCTCTACTGTACTCCACTGTACTCTACCTCTACTGTACTCCACTGTACTCTACCTCTACTGTACTCTACTGTACTCCACCTCTAATGTGCTCCACTGTATTCCACTGTACTCTACCTCTACTGTACTCCACTGTACTCTACCTCTACTGTACTCCACTGTACTCTACCTCTTCTGTGCTCCACTGTACTCCACTGTACGCTACCTCTACTGTGCTCCACACTACTCTACCTCTACTGTACTCCACTCTATTCTACCTCTACTGTGCTCCGCTGTACTCCACTGTACTCTACGTCTAATGTGCTCCACTGTACTCTACCTCTACTGTACTCCACTGTACTCTACCTCTACTGTAATCCACTGTACACTACCTCTACTGTACTCCACTGTACTCTACCTCTACTGTACTCCACTGTACGCTACCTCTACTGTGTTCCACTGTACTCTACCTCTACTGTACTCCACTCTACTCTACCTCTACTGTGCTCCACTGTACTCTACCTCTACTGTGCTCCACTGTACTCTACCTATACTGTGCTCCACTGTACTCTACCTCTAGTGTACTCTACTGTACTCCACCTCTAATGTGCTCCACTGTACTCCACTGTACTCTACCTCTACTGTACTCCACTGTACTCTACCTCTACTGTACTCCACTGTACTCTACCTCTACTGTGCTCCACTGTACTCCACTGTACGCTACCTCTGATGTGCTCCACTGTACTCTACCTCTACTGTACTCCACTCTACTCTACCTCTACTGTGCTCCGCTGTACTCCACTTTTCTCTACCTCTACTGTGCTCCACTGTACTCTACCTCTACTGTACTCCACTGTACGCTACCTCTACTGTGCTCCGCTGTACTCCACTGTACTCCACCTCTACTGTGCTCCGCTGTACTCCACTGTACTTTACCTCTACTGTGCTCCACTGTACTCTACCTCTACTGTACTCCACCTATACTGTACTCCACTGTACTCTACCTCTACTGTGCTCCACTGTTCTCTACCTCTACTGTACTCTACTGTACTCCACCTCTACTGTGTTCCACTGTAATCCACTGTACTCTACCTCTACTGTGCTCCACTGTACTCTACCTCTACTGTACTCCAATGTACTCTACCTCTACTGTACTCTACTGTTCTCTACCTCTACTGTACTCTACTGTACTCCACCTCTACTGTGCTCCACTGTACTCCACTGTACTCTACCTCTACTGTGCTCCACTGTACTCTACCTCTACTGTACTCCACTGTACTCTACCTCTACTGTGCTCCACTGTACTCTACCTCTACTGTACCCCACTGTACTCTACCTCTACTGTACTCCACTGTACTCTACCTCTACTGTGCTCCACTGTACTCTACCTCTACTGTACTCCACTGTACTCTACCTCTACTGTGCTCAACTGTACTCCACTGTACGCTACCTCTACTGTGCTCCACTGTACTCTACCTCTACTGTACTCCACTCTACTCTACCTCTACTGTGCTCCGCTGTACTCCACTGTACTTTACCTCTACTGTGCTCCACTGTACTCTACCTCTACTGTACTCCAATGTACTCTACCTCTACTGTACTCTACTGTTCTCTACCTCTACTGTACTCTACTGTACTCCACCTCTACTGTGCTCCACTGTACTCCACTGTACCCTACCTCTACTGTGCTCCACTGTATTCTACCTCTACTGTACTCCACTGTACTCTACCTCTACTGTGCTCCACTGTACTCTACCTCTACTGTACCCCACTGTACTCTACCTCTACTGTACTCCACTGTACTCTACCTCTACTGTGCTCCACTGTACTCTACCTCTACTGTACTCCACTGTACTCTACCTCTACTGTGCTCCACTGTACTCCACTGTACGCTACCTCTACTGTGCTCCACTGTACTCTACCTCTACTGTACTCCACTCTACTCTACCTCTACTGTGGTCCGCTGTACTCCACTGTACTCTACCTCTACTGTGCTTCACTGTACTCTACCTCTACTGTACTCCACTCTACTCTACCTCTACTGTGCTCCACTGTACTCTATCTCTACTGTACTCTACTGTACTCCACCTCTACTGTGCTCCGCTGTACTCCACTGTACTCTATCTCTACTCTGCTCCACTGTACTCTACCACTGCTGTGCTCCACTGTACTCTACCTCTACTGTGCTCCACTGTACTCTACCTCTACTCTACTCCACTGTACTCTACCTCTACTGTACTCTACTGTTCTCTACCTCTACTGTACTCTACTGTACTCCACCTCTACTGTGCTCCACTGTACTCCACTGTACTCTACCTCTACTGTGCACCACTGTACTCTACCTCTACTGTACTCCACTGTACTCTAACTCTACTGTACTCCACTGTACTCTACCTCTACTGTGCTCCACTTTACTCTACCTCTACTGTACTCCACTGTACTCTACCTCTACTGTACTCCACTGTACTCTACCTCTACTGTGCTCCGCTGTACTCCACTGTTTTCTACCTCTACTGTGCTCCACTGTACTCTACCTCTACTGTACTCCACTGTACTCTACCTCTACTGTACTCCAACGAACTTTACCTCTACTGTGCTCCACTGTACTCCACTGTACTGTACCTCTACTGTGCTCCACTGTACTCTACCTCTACTGTACGCCACTGTACTCTACCTATACTGTACTCCACTGTACTCTACCTCTAGTGTACTCTCCTGTACTCCACCTCTAATGTGCTCCACTGTACTCCACTGTACTCTACCTCTACTGTACTCCACTGTACTCTACCTCTGCTGTGCTCAACTGTACTCTACCTCTACTGTACTCCACTGTACTCTACCTCTACTGTACTCCACTGTACTCTACCTCTACTGTACTCCACTGTACTCTACCTCTACTGTACTCTACTGTACTCCACCTCTAATGTGCTCCACTGTATTCCACTGTACTCTACCTCTACTGTACTCCACTGTACTCTACCTCTACTGTACTCCACTGTACTCTACCTCTTCTGTGCTCCACTGTACTCCACTGTACGCTACCTCTACTGTGCTCCACACTACTCTACCTCTACTGTACTCCACTCTATTCTACCTCTACTGTGCTCCGCTGTACTCCACTGTACTCTACGTCTAATGTGCTCCACTGTACTCTACCTCTACTGTACTCCACTGTACTCTACCTCTACTGTAATCCACTGTACACTACCTCTACTGTACTCCACTGTACTCTACCTCTACTGTACTCCACTGTACGCTACCTCTACTGTGTTCCACTGTACTCTACCTCTACTGTACTCCACTCTACTCTACCTCTACTGTGCTCCACTGTACTCTACCTCTACTGTGCTCCACTGTACTCTACCTATACTGTGCTCCACTGTACTCTACCTCTAGTGTACTCTACTGTACTCCACCTCTAATGTGCTCCACTGTACTCCACTGTACTCTACCTCTACTGTACTCCACTGTACTCTACCTCTACTGTACTCCACTGTACTCTACCTCTACTGTGCTCCACTGTACTCCACTGTACGCTACCTCTGCTGTGCTCCACTGTACTCTACCTCTACTGTACTCCACTCTACTCTACCTCTACTGTGCTCCGCTGTACTCCACTTTTCTCTACCTCTACTGTGCTCCACTGTACTCTACCTCTACTGTACTCCACTGTACGCTACCTCTACTGTGCTCCGCTGTACTCCACTGTACTCCACCTCTACTGTGCTCCGCTGTACTCCACTGTACTTTACCTCTACTGTGCTCCACTGTACTCTACCTCTACTGTACTCCACCTATACTGTACTCCACTGTACTCTACCTCTACTGTGCTCCACTGTTCTCTACCTCTACTGTACTCTACTGTACTCCACCTCTACTGTGTTCCACTGTAATCCACTGTACTCTACCTCTACTGTGCTCCACTGTACTCTACCTCTACTGTACTCCAATGTACTCTACCTCTACTGTACTCTACTGTTCTCTACCTCTACTGTACTCTACTGTACTCCACCTCTACTGTGCTCCACTGTACTCCACTGTACTCTACCTCTACTGTGCTCCACTGTACTCTACCTCTACTGTACTCCACTGTACTCTACCTCTACTGTGCTCCACTGTACTCTACCTCTACTGTACCCCACTGTACTCTACCTCTACTGTACTCCACTGTACTCTACCTCTACTGTGCTCCACTGTACTCTACCTCTACTGTACTCCACTGTACTCTACCTCTACTGTGCTCAACTGTACTCCACTGTACGCTACCTCTACTGTGCTCCACTGTACTCTACCTCTACTGTACTCCACTCTACTCTACCTCTACTGTGGTCCGCTGTACTCCACTGTACTCTACCTCAAATGTGCTCCACTGTACTCTACCTCTACTGTACTCCACTCTACTCTACCTCTACTGTGCTCCACTGTACTCTATCTCTACTGTACTCTACTGTACTCCACCTCTACTGTGCTCCGCTGTACTCCACTGTACTCTATCTCTACTCTGCTCCACTGTACTCTACCTCTGCTGTGCTCCACTGTACTCTACCTCTACTGTGCTCCACTGTACTCTACCTCTACTCTACTCCACTGTACTCTACCTCTACTGTACTCTACTGTTCTCTACCTCTACTGTACTCTACTGTACTCCACCTCTACTGTGCTCCACTGTACTCCACTGTACTCTACCTCTACTGTGCACCACTGTACTCTACCTCTACTGTACTCCACTGTACTCTAACTCTACTGTACTCCACTTTACTCTACCTCTACTGTGCTCCACTATACTCTACCTCTACTGTACTCCACTGTACTCTACCTCTACTGTACTCCACTGTACTCTACCTCTACTGTGCTCCGCTGTACTCCACTGTTTTCTACCTCTACTGTGCTCCACTGTACTCTACCTCTACTGTGCTCCACTGTACTCTACCTCTACTGTGCTCCACTGTACTCTACCTCTACTGTACTCCACTGTACTCTACCTCTACTGTACTCTACTGTACTCCACCTCTAATGTGCTCCACTGTATTCCACTGTACTCCACCTCTACTGTGCTCCGCTGTACTCCACTGTACTTTACCTCTACTGTGCTCCACTGTACTCTACCTCTACTGTACTCCACCTATACTGTACTCCACTGTACTCTACCTCTACTGTACTCCAACGAACTCTACCTCTACTGTGCTCCACTGTACTCCACTGTACTGTACCTCTACTGTGCTCCACTGTACTCTACCTCTACTGTACGCCACTGTACTCTACCTATACTGTACTCCACTGTACTCTACCTCTAGTGTACTCTCCTGTAATCCACCTCTAATGTGCTCCACTGTACTCCACTGTACTCTACCTCTACTGTACTCCACTGTACTCTACCTCTACTGTACTCCACTGTACTCTACCTCTACTGTGCTCCACTGTACTCCACTGTACGCTACCTCTACTGTGCTCCACTGTACTCTACCTCTACTGTACTCCACTCTACTCTACCTCTACTGTGCTCCGCTGTACTCCACTGTACTCTACCTCTACTGTACTCCACTTTACTCTACCTCTACTGTGCTCCACTGTACTCTACCTCTACTGTACTCCACTGTACTCTACCTCTACTGTGCTCCACTGTACTCCACTGTACGCTACCTCTACTGTGCTCCACTGTACTCTACCTCTACTGTACTCCACTCTACTCTACCTCTACTGTGCTCCGCTGTACTCCACTGTACTCTACCTCTACTGTACTCCACTGTACTCTGCCTCTACTGTACTCCACTCTACTCTACCTCTACTGTGCTCCGCTGTACTCCACTGTACTCTACCTCTACTGTGCTCCACTGTACTCTACCTCTACTGTACTCCACTGTACTCTACCTCTACTGTACTCCACTGTACTCTACCTCTACTGTACTCTACTGTACTCCACCTCTAATGTGCTCCACTGTACTCCACTGTACTCTACCTCTACTGTACTCCACTGTACTCTACCTCTACTGTACTCCACCAAACTCTACCTCTATTGTCCTTCACTGTACTCTACTGTACTCTACCTCTACTGTGCTCCACTGTACTCCACTGTACTCTATCTCTACTGTGATCCACTGTACTCTACCTCTGCTGTGCTCCACTGTACTCTACCTCTACTGTGCTCCACTGTACTCTACCTCTACTCTACTCTACTGTACTCTACCTCTACTGTACTCTACTGTTCTCTACCTCTACTGTACTCTACTGTACTCCACCTCTACTGTGCTCCACTGTACTCCACTGTACTCTACCTCTACTGTGCTCCACTGTACTCTACCTCTACTGTACTCCACTGTACTCTACCTCTACTGTACTCCACTGTACTTTACCTCTACTGTGCTCCACTGTTCTCTACCTCTACTTTACTCTACTGTACTCCACCTCTACTGTGTTCCACTGTACTCCACTGTACTCTACCTCTACTGTGCTCCACTGTACTCTACCTCTACTGTACTCCAATGTACTCTACCTCTACTGTACTCTACTGTTCTCTACCTCTACTGTACTCTACTGTACTCCACCTCTACTGTGTTCCACTGTACTCCACCTCTACTGTGTTCCACTGTACTCCACTCTACTCTATCTCTACTGTGCTCCATTGTACTCTATCTCTACTGTACTCCAATGTACTCTACCTCTACTGTACTCTACTGTTCTCTACCTCTACTGTACTCTACTGTACTCCACCTCTACTGTGCTCCACTGTACTCCACTGTACTCTACCTCTACTGTGCTCCACTGTACTCTACCTCTACTGTACTCCACTGTACCCTACCTCTACTGTGCTCCACTGTATTCTACCTCTACTGTACTCCACTGTACTCTACCTCTACTGTGCTCCACTGTACTCTACCTCTACTGTACCCCACTGTACTCTACCTCTACTGTACTCCACTGTACTCTACCTCTACTGTGCTCCACTGTACTCTACCTCTACTGTACTCCACTGTACTCTACCTCTACTGTGCTCCACTGTACTCCACTGTACGCTACCTCTACTGTGCTCCACTGTACTCTACCTCTACTGTACTCCACTCTACTCTACCTCTACTGTGGTCCGCTGTACTCCACTGTACTCTACCTCTACTGTGCTTCACTGTACTCTACCTCTACTGTACTCCACTCTACTCTACCTCTACTGTGCTCCACTGTACTCTATCTCTACTGTACTCTACTGTACTCCACCTCTACTGTGCTCCGCTGTACTCCACTGTACTCTATCTCTACTCTGCTCCACTGTACTCTACCACTGCTGTGCTCCACTGTACTCTACCTCTACTGTGCTCCACTGTACTCTACCTCTACTCTACTCCACTGTACTCTACCTCTACTGTACTCTACTGTTCTCTACCTCTACTGTACTCTACTGTACTCCACCTCTACTGTGCTCCACTGTACTCCACTGTACTCTACCTCTACTGTGCACCACTGTACTCTACCTCTACTGTACTCCACTGTACTCTAACTCTACTGTACTCCACTGTACTCTACCTCTACTGTGCTCCACTTTACTCTACCTCTACTGTACTCCACTGTACTCTACCTCTACTGTACTCCACTGTACTCTACCTCTACTGTGCTCCGCTGTACTCCACTGTTTTCTACCTCTACTGTGCTCCACTGTACTCTACCTCTACTGTACTCCACTGTACTCTACCTCTACTGTACTCCAACGAACTTTACTTCTACTGTGCTCCACTGTACTCCACTGTACTGTACCTCTACTGTGCTCCACTGTACTCTACCTCTACTGTACGCCACTGTACTCTACCTATACTGTACTCCACTGTACTCTACCTCTAGTGTACTCTCCTGTACTCCACCTCTAATGTGCTCCACTGTACTCCACTGTACTCTACCTCTACTGTACTCCACTGTACTCTACCTCTGCTGTGCTCAACTGTACTCTACCTCTACTGTACTCCACTGTACTCTACCTCTACTGTACTCCACTGTACTCTACCTCTACTGTACTCCACTGTACTCTACCTCTACTGTACTCTACTGTACTCCACCTCTAATGTGCTCCACTGTATTCCACTGTACTCTACCTCTACTGTACTCCACTGTACTCTACCTCTACTGTACTCCACTGTACTCTACCTCTTCTGTGCTCCACTGTACTCCACTGTACGCTACCTCTACTGTGCTCCACACTACTCTACCTCTACTGTACTCCACTCTATTCTACCTCTACTGTGCTCCGCTGTACTCCACTGTACTCTACGTCTAATGTGCTCCACTGTACTCTACCTCTACTGTACTCCACTGTACTCTACCTCTACTGTAATCCACTGTACACTACCTCTACTGTACTCCACTGTACTCTACCTCTACTGTACTCCACTGTACGCTACCTCTACTGTGTTCCACTGTACTCTACCTCTACTGTACTCCACTCTACTCTACCTCTACTGTGCTCCACTGTACTCTACCTCTACTGTGCTCCACTGTACTCTACCTATACTGTGCTCCACTGTACTCTACCTCTAGTGTACTCTACTGTACTCCACCTCTAATGTGCTCCACTGTACTCCACTGTACTCTACCTCTACTGTACTCCACTGTACTCTACCTCTACTGTACTCCACTGTACTCTACCTCTACTGTGCTCCACTGTACTCCACTGTACGCTACCTCTGCTGTGCTCCACTGTACTCTACCTCTACTGTACTCCACTCTACTCTACCTCTACTGTGCTCCGCTGTACTCCACTTTTCTCTACCTCTACTGTGCTCCACTGTACTCTACCTCTACTGTACTCCACTGTACGCTACCTCTACTGTGCTCCGCTGTACTCCACTGTACTCCACCTCTACTGTGCTCCGCTGTACTCCACTGTACTTTACCTCTACTGTGCTCCACTGTACTCTACCTCTACTGTACTCCACCTATACTGTACTCCACTGTACTCTACCTCTACTGTGCTCCACTGTTCTCTACCTCTACTGTACTCTACTGTACTCCACCTCTACTGTGTTCCACTGTAATCCACTGTACTCTACCTCTACTGTGCTCCACTGTACTCTACCTCTACTGTACTCCAATGTACTCTACCTCTACTGTACTCTACTGTTCTCTACCTCTACTGTACTCTACTGTACTCCACCTCTACTGTGCTCCACTGTACTCCACTGTACTCTACCTCTACTGTGCTCCACTGTACTCTACCTCTACTGTACTCCACTGTACTCTACCTCTACTGTGCTCCACTGTACTCTACCTCTACTGTACCCCACTGTACTCTACCTCTACTGTACTCCACTGTACTCTACCTCTACTGTGCTCCACTGTACTCTACCTCTACTGTACTCCACTGTACTCTACCTCTACTGTGCTCCACTGTACTCCACTGTACGCTACCTCTACTGTGCTCCACTGTACTCTACCTCTACTGTACTCCACTCTACTCTACCTCTACTGTGGTCCGCTGTACTCCACTGTACTCTACCTCAAATGTGCTCCACTGTACTCTACCTCTACTGTACTCCACTCTACTCTACCTCTACTGTGCTCCACTGTACTCTATCTCTACTGTACTCTACTGTACTCCACCTCTACTGTGCTCCGCTGTACTCCACTGTACTCTATCTCTACTCTGCTCCACTGTACTCTACCTCTGCTGTGCTCCACTGTACTCTACCTCTACTGTGCTCCACTGTACTCTACCTCTACTCTACTCCACTGTACTCTACCTCTACTGTACTCTACTGTTCTCTACCTCTACTGTACTCTACTGTACTCCACCTCTACTGTGCTCCACTGTACTCCACTGTACTCTACCTCTACTGTACTCCACTGTACTCTAACTCTACTGTACTCCACTTTACTCTACCTCTACTGTGCTCCACTATACTCTACCTCTACTGTACTCCACTGTACTCTACCTCTACTGTGCTCCACTGTACTCTACCTCTACTGTGCTCCACTGTACTCTACCTCTACTGTACTCCACTGTACTCTACCTCTACTGTACTCTACTGTACTCCACCTCTAATGTGCTCCACTGTATTCCACTGTACTCCACCTCTACTGTGCTCCGCTGTACTCCACTGTACTTTACCTCTACTGTGCTCCACTGTACTCTACCTCTACTGTACTCCACCTATACTGTACTCCACTGTACTCTACCTCTACTGTACTCCAACGAACTCTACCTCTACTGTGCTCCACTGTACTCCACTGTACTGTACCTCTACTGTGCTCCACTGTACTCTACCTCTACTGTACGCCACTGTACTCTACCTATACTGTACTCCACTGTACTCTACCTCTAGTGTACTCTCCTGTAATCCACCTCTAATGTGCTCCACTGTACTCCACTGTACTCTACCTCTACTGTACTCCACTGTACTCTACCTCTACTGTACTCCACTGTACTCTACCTCTACTGTGCTCCACTGTACTCCACTGTACGCTACCTCTACTGTGCTCCACTGTACTCTACCTCTACTGTACTCCACTCTACTCTACCTCTACTGTGCTCCGCTGTACTCCACTGTACTCTACCTCTACTGTACTCCACTTTACTCTACCTCTACTGTGCTCCACTGTACTCTACCTCTACTGTACTCCACTGTACGCTACCTCTACTGTGCTCCGCTGTACTCCACTGTACTCCACCTCTACTGTGCTCTGCTGTACTCCACTGTACTTTACCTCCACTGTGCTCCACTGTACTCTACCTCTACTGTACTCCACCTCTACTGTACTCCACTGTTCTCTACCTCTACTGTACTCTACTGTACTCCACCTCTACTGTGCTCCACTGTACTCCACTGTACTCTACCTCTACTGTGCTCCACTGTTCTCTACCTCTACTGTACTCTACTGTACTCCACCTCTACTGTGCTCCACTGTACTCCACTGTACTCTACCTCTACTGTGCTCCACTGTACTCTACCTCTACTGTACTCCACTGTACTCTACCTCTACTGTACTCCACTGAACTCTACCTCTACTGTCCTTCACTGTTCTCTACTGTACTCTACCTCTACTGTGCTCCACTGTACTCCACTGTACTCTATCTCTACTGTGATCCACTGTACTCTACCTCTGCTGTGCTCCACTGTACTCTACCTCTACTGTGCTCCACTGTACTCTACCTCTACTGTACTCCACTGTACTCTACCTCTACTGTACTCTACTGTACTCCACCTCTAATGCGCTCCCCTGTACTCCACTGTACTCTACCTCTACTGTACTCCACTGTACTCTACCTCTAGTGTACTCCACTGTACTCTACCTCTACTGTACTCCACCGAACTCTACCTCTACTGTCCTTCACTGTACTCTACTGTACTCTACCTCTACTGTGCTCCACTGTACTCCACTGTACTCTATCTCTACTGTGATCCACTGTACTCTACCTCTGCTGTGCTCCACTGAACTCTACCTCTACTGTGCTCCACTGTACTCTACCTCTACTCTACTCCACTGTACTCTACCTCTACTGTACTCTACTGTACTCCACCTCTACTGTGCTCCACTGTACTCCACTGTACTCTACCTCTACTCTACTCCACTGTACTCTACCTCTACTGTGCTCCACTGTACTCTACCTCTGCTGTACTCCACTGTACTCTACCTCTACTGTACTCCACTGTACTCTACCTCTACTGTACTCTACTGTACTCCACCTCTAATGTTTTGCACTGTACTCCACTGTTCTCTACCTCTACTGTACTCCACTGTACTCTACCTCTACTGTACTCCACTCTACTCTACCTCTACTGTGCTCCACTGTACTCCACTGTACGCTACCTCTACTGTGCTCCACTGTACTCTACCTCTACTGTACTCCACTCTACTCTACCTCTACTGTGCTCCGCTGTACTCCACTGTACTCTACCTCTACTGTGCTCCACTGTACTCTACCTCTACTGTACTCCACTGTACTCTGCCTCTACAGTGCTCCACTGTACTATACCTCTACTGTACTCCAATGTACGCTACCTCTACTGTGCTCCACTGTACTCTACCTCTACTGTACTCCACTCCACTCTACTCTACCTCTACTGTGCTCCACTGTACTCTATCTTGACTGTACTCTACTGTACTCCACCTCTACTGTGCTCCACTGTACTCTATCTTGACTGTACTCTACTGTACTCCACCTCTACTGTGCTCCGCTGTACTCCACTGTACTCTACCTCTACTGTGCTCCACTGTACTCTACCTCTACTGTACTCCACTCTACTCTACCTCTACTGTGCTTCACTGTACTCTATCTCTACTGTACTCTACTGTACTCCACCTCTACTGTGCTCCGCTGTACTCCACTGTACTCTACCTCTACTGTGCTCCACTGTACTCTACCTCTACTGTACTCCACGGTACGCTACCTCTACTGTGCTCCACTGTACTCTACCTCTACTGTACTCCACTGTACGCTACCTCTACTGTGCTCCACTGTACTCTACCTCTACTGTACTCCACTCTACTTCTACTCTGCTCCACTGTACTCTACCTCTACTGTACTCCACTGTACTCTACCTCTACTTTGCTCCACTGTACTCTATCTCTACTGTACTGCACTGTACTCTACCTCTACTGTACTCTACTGTTCTCTACCTCTACTGTACTCTACTGTACTCCACCTCTACTGTACTCCACTGTACTCCACTTTACTCTACCTCTACTGTGCTCCACTGTACTCTACCTCTACTGTACTCCACTGTACTCTACCTCTACTGTGCTCCACTGTACTCTACCTCTACTGTACTCCACTGTACTCTACCTCTGCTGTGCTCCACTGTACTCTACCTCTACTGTACTCCACTGTACTCTACCTCTACTGTACTCTACTGTACTCCACCTCTAATGTGCTCCACTGTACTCTACCTCTACTGTACTCCATGGTACGCTACCTCTACTGTGCTCCACTGTACTCTACCTCTACTGTACTCCACTGTACGCTACCTCTACTGTGCTCCACTGTACTCTATCTCTACTGTACTCCACTCTACTTCTACTCTCCTCCACTGTACTCTACCTCTACTGTACTCCACTGTACTCTACCTCTACTGTGCTCCACTGTACTCTATCTCTACTGTACTGCACTGTACTCTACCTCTACTGTACTCTACTGTTCTCTACCTCTACTGTACTCTACTGTACTCCACCTCTACTGTACTCCACTGTACTCCACTTTACTCTACCTCTACTGTGCTCCACTGTACTCTACCTCTACTGTACTCCACTGTACTCTACCTCTACTGTGCTCCACTGTACTCTACCTCTACTGTACTCCACTGTACTCTACCTCTGCTGTGCTCCACTGTACTCTACCTCTACTGTACTCCACTGTACTCTACCTCTACTGTACTCTACTGTACTCCACCTCTAATGTGCTCCACTGTATTCCACTGTACTCTACCTCTACTGTACTCCACTGTACTCTACCTCTACTGTACTCCACTGTACTCTACCTCTTCTGTGCTCCACTGTACTCCACTGTACGCTACCTCTACTGTGCTCCACACTACTCTACCTCTACTGTACTCCACTCTATTCTACCTCTACTGTGCTCCGCTGTACTCCACTGTACTCTACGTCTACTGTGCTCCATTGTACTCTTCCTCTACTGTACTCCACTGTACTCTACCTCTACTGTACTCCACTGTACTCTACCTCTACTGTGCTCCACTGTACTCTACCTCTACTGTACTCCACTGTACTCTACCTCTACTGTGCTCCCCTGTACTCAACCTCTACTGTACTCCACTCTACACTACCTCTACTGTGCTCCACTGTACTCTATCTCTACTGTACTCTACTGTACTCCACCTCTACTGTGCTCCACTGTACTCCACTGTACTCTACCTGTACTGTGCTCCACTGTACTCTACCTCTTCTGTACTCCACTGTACTCTACCTCTACTGTACTCCACTGTACGCTACCTCTACTGTGCTCCACAGTACTCTACCTCTACTGTACTACGCTCTACTCTACATCTAGTGTTCTCCACTGTACTCTACTGTACTCCACCTCTACTGTGCTCCGCTGTACTCCACTGTACTCTACCTCTACTGTGCTCCACTGTACTCTACCTCTACTGTACTCAACTGTACTCTACCTCTAGTGTGCTCCACTGTTCTCTACCTATCCTGTACTCTACTGTACTCCACCTCTACTGTGCTCCACTGTACTCCACTGTACTCTACCTCTACTGTGCTCCACTGTACTCTACCTCTACTGTACTCCACTGTACTCTACCTCTACTGTGCTCCACTGTACTCTACCTCTTCTGTACTCCACTGTACTCTACCTCTACTGTACTCCACTGTACGCTACCTCTACTGTGCTCCACAGTACTCTACCTCTACTGTACTACACTCTACTCTACATCTAGTGTTCTCCACTGTACTCTACTGTACTCCACCTCTACGGTGCTCCGCTGTACTCCACTGTACTCTACCTCTACTGTGCTCCACTGTACTCTACCTCTACTGTGCTCCACTGTACTCTACCTCTACTGTGCTCCACTGTACTCTACCTCTACTGTACTCCACTGTACTCTACCTCTACTGTACTCCAACGAACTTTACCTCTACTGTGCTCCACTGTACTCCACTGTACTGTACCTCTACTGTGCTCCACTGTACTCTACCTCTACTGTACGCCACTGTACTCTACCTATACTGTACTCCACTGTACTCTACCTCTAGTGTTCTCTCCTGTACTCCACCTCTAATGTGCTCCACTGTACTCCACTGTACTCTACCTCTACTGTACTCCACTGTACTCTACCTCTGCTGTGCTCAACTGTACTCTACCTCTACTGTACTCCACTGTACTCTACCTCTACTGTACTCCACTGTACTCTACCTCTACTGTACTCCACTGTACTCTACCTCTACTGTACTCTACTGTACTCCACCTCTAATGTGCTCCACTGTATTCCACTGTACTCTACCTCTACTGTACTCCACTGTACTCTACCTCTACTGTACTCCACTGTACTCTACCTCTTCTGTGCTCCACTGTACTCCACTGTACGCTACCTCTACTGTGCTCCACACTACTCTACCTCTACTGTGCTCCACTGTACTCCACTGTACGCTACCTCTGCTGTGCTCCACTGTACTCTACCTCTACTGTACTCCACTCTACTCTACCTCTACTGTGCTCCGCTGTACTCCACTTTTCTCTACCTCTACTGTGCTCCACTGTACTCTACCTCTACTGTACTCCACTGTACGCTACCTCTACTGTGCTCCGCTGTACTCCACTGTACTCCACCTCTACTGTGCTCCGCTGTACTCCACTGTACTTTACCTCTACTGTGCTCCACTGTACTCTACCTCTACTGTACTCCACCTATACTGTACTCCACTGTACTCTACCTCTACTGTGCTCCACTGTTCTCTACCTCTACTGTACTCTACTGTACTCCACCTCTACTGTGTTCCACTGTAATCCACTGTACTCTACCTCTACTGTGCTCCACTGTACTCTACCTCTACTGTACTCCAATGTACTCTACCTCTACTGTACTCTACTGTTCTCTACCTCTACTGTACTCTACTGTACTCCACCTCTACTGTGCTCCACTGTACTCCACTGTACTCTACCTCTACTGTGCTCCACTGTACTCTACCTCTACTGTACTCCACTGTACTCTACCTCTACTGTGCTCCACTGTACTCTACCTCTACTGTACCCCACTGTACTCTACCTCTACTGTACTCCACTGTACTCTACCTCTACTGTGCTCCACTGTACTCTACCTCTACTGTACTCCACTGTACTCTACCTCTACTGTGCTCCACTGTACTCCACTGTACGCTACCTCTACTGTGCTCCACTGTACTCTACCTCTACTGTACTCCACTCTACTCTACCTCTACTGTGGTCCGCTGTACTCCACTGTACTCTACCTCAACTGTGCTCCACTGTACTCTACCTCTACTGTACTCCACTCTACTCTACTTCTACTGTGCTCCACTGTACTCTATCTCTACTGTACTCTACTGTACTCCACCTCTACTGTGCTCCGCTGTACTCCACTGTACTCTATCTCTACTCTGCTCCACTGTACTCTACCTCTGCTGTGCTCCACTGTACTCTACCTCTACTGTGCTCCACTGTACTCTACCTCTACTCTACTCCACTGTACTCTACCTCTACTGTACTCTACTGTTCTCTACCTCTACTGTACTCTACTGTACTCCACCTCTACTGTGCTCCACTGTACTCCACTGTACTCTACCTCTACTGTGCACCACTGTACTCTACCTCTACTGTACTCCACTGTACTCTAACTCTACTGTACTCCACTGTACTCTACCTCTACTGTGCTCCACTATACTCTACCTCTACTGTACTCCACTGTACTCTACCTCTACTGTACTCCACTGTACTCTACCTCTACTGTGCTCCGCTGTACTCCACTGTTTTCTACCTCTACTGTGCTCCACTGTACTCTACCTCTACTGTGCTCCACTGTACTCTACCTCTACTGTGCTCCACTGTACTCTACCTCTACTGTACTCCACTGTACTCTACCTCTACTGTACTCCAACGAACTCTACCTCTACTGTGCTCCACTGTACTCCACTGTACTGTACCTCTACTGTGCTCCACTGTACTCTACCTCTACTGTACGCCACTGTACTCTACCTATACTGTACTCCACTGTACTCTACCTCTAGTGTACTCTCCTGTACTCCACCTCTAATGTGCTCCACTGTACTCCACTGTACTCTACCTCTACTGTACTCCACTGTACTCTACCTCTACTGTACTCCACTGTACTCTACCTCTACTGTGCTCCACTGTACTCCACTGTATGCTACCTCTACTGTGCTCCACTGTACTCTACCTCTACTGTACTCCACTCTACTCTACCTCTACTGTGCTCCGCTGTACTCCACTGTACTCTACCTCTACTGTACTCCACTTTACTCTACCTCTACTGTGCTCCACTGTATTCTACCTCTACTGTACTCCACTGTACGCTACCTCTACTGTGCTCCGCTGTACTCCACTGTACTCCACCTCTACTGTGCTCTGCTGTACTCCACTGTACTTTACCTCCACTGTGCTCCACTGTACTCTACCTCTACTGTACTCCACCTCTACTGTACTCCACTGTTCTCTACCTCTATTGTACTCTACTGTACTCCACCTCTACTGTGCTCCACTGTACTCCACTGTACTCTACCTCTACTGTGCTCCACTGTTCTCTACCTCTACTGTACTCTACTGTACTCCACCTCTACTGTGCTCCACTGTACTCCACTGTACTCTACCTCTACTGTGCTCCACTGTACTCTACCTCTACTGTACTCCACTGTACTCTACCTCTACTGTACTCCACTGAACTCTACCTCTACTGTCCTTCACTGTTCTCTACTGTACTCTACCTCTACTGTGCTCCACTGTACTCCACTGTACTCTATCTCTACTGTGATCCACTGTACTCTACCTCTGCTGTGCTCCACTGTACTCTACCTCTACTGTGCTCCACTGTACTCTACCTCTACTGTACTGCACTGTACTCTACCTCTACTGTACTCTACTGTTCTCTACCTCTACTGTACTCTACTGTACTCCAACTCTACTGTACTCCACTGTACTCCACTTTACTCTACCTCTACTGTGCTCCACTGTACTCTACCTCTACTGTACTCCACTGTACTCTACCTCTACTGTGCTCCACTGTACTCTACCTCTACTGTACTCCACTGTACTCTACCTCTGCTGTGCTCCACTGTACTCTACCTCTACTGTACTCCACTGTACTCTACCTCTACTGTACTCTACTGTACTCCACCTCTAATGTGCTCCACTGTATTCCACTGTACTCTACCTCTACTGTACTCCACTGTACTCTACCTCTACTGTACTCCACTGTACTCTACCTCTTCTGTGCTCCACTGTACTCCACTGTACGCTACCTCTACTGTGCTCCACACTACTCTACCTCTACTGTACTCCACTCTATTCTACCTCTACTGTGCTCCGCTGTACTCCACTGTACTCTACGTCTACTGTGCTCCATTGTACTCTTCCTCTACTGTACTCCACTGTACTCTACCTCTACTGTACTCCACTGTACTCTACCTCTACTGTGCTCCACTGTACTCTACCTCTACTGTACTCCACTGTACTCTACCTCTACTGTGCTCCCCTGTACTCAACCTCTACTGTACTCCACTCTACACTACCTCTACTGTGCTCCACTGTACTCTATCTCTACTGTACTCTACTGTACTCCACCTCTACTGTGCTCCGCTGTACTCCACTGTACTCTACCTGTACTGTGCTCCACTGTACTCTACCTCTTCTGTACTCCACTGTACTCTACCTCTACTGTACTCCACTGTACGCTACCTCTACTGTGCTCCACAGTACTCTACCTCTACTGTACTACGCTCTACTCTACATCTAGTGTTTTCCACTGTACTCTACTGTACTCCACCTCTACTGTGCTCCGCTGTACTCCACTGTACTCTACCTCTACTGTGCTCCACTGTACTCTACCTCTACTGTACTCCACTGTACTCTACCTCTAGTGTGCTCCACTGTTCTCTACCTATCCTGTACTCTACTGTACTCCACCTCTACTGTGCTCCACTGTACTCCACTGTACTCTACCTCTACTGTGCTCCACTGTACTCTACCTCTACTGTACTCCACTGTACTCTACCTCTACTGTGCTCCACTGTACTCTACCTCTTCTGTACTCCACTGTACTCTACCTCTACTGTACTCCACTGTACGCTACCTCTACTGTGCTCCACAGTACTCTACCTCTACTGTACTACACTCTACTCTACATCTAGTGTTCTCCACTGTACTCTACTGTACTCCACCTCTACGGTGCTCCGCTGTACTCCACTGTACTCTACCTCTACTGTGCTCCACTGTACTCTACCTCTACTGTGCTCCACTGTACTCTACCTCTACTGTGCTCCACTGTACTCTACCTCTACTGTACTCCACTGTACTCTACCTCTACTGTACTCCAACGAACTTTACCTCTACTGTGCTCCACTGTACTCCACTGTACTGTACCTCTACTGTGCTCCACTGTACTCTACCTCTACTGTACGCCACTGTACTCTACCTATACTGTACTCCACTGTACTCTACCTCTAGTGTTCTCTCCTGTACTCCACCTCTAATGTGCTCCACTGTACTCCACTGTACTCTACCTCTACTGTACTCCACTGTACTCTACCTCTGCTGTGCTCAACTGTACTCTACCTCTACTGTACTCCACTGTACTCTACCTCTACTGTACTCCACTGTACTCTACCTCTACTGTACTCTACTGTACTCCACCTCTAATGTGCTCCACTGTATTCCACTGTACTCTACCTCTACTGTACTCCACTGTACTCTACCTCTACTGTACTCCACTGTACTCTACCTCTTCTGTGCTCCACTGTACTCCACTGTACGCTACCTCTACTGTGCTCCACACTACTCTACCTCTACTGTGCTCCACTGTACTCCACTGTACGCTACCTCTGCTGTGCTCCACTGTACTCTACCTCTACTGTACTCCACTCTACTCTACCTCTACTGTGCTCCGCTGTACTCCACTTTTCTCTACCTCTACTGTGCTCCACTGTACTCTACCTCTACTGTACTCCACTGTACGCTACCTCTACTGTGCTCCGCTGTACTCCACTGTACTCCACCTCTACTGTGCTCCGCTGTACTCCACTGTACTTTACCTCTACTGTGCTCCACTGTACTCTACCTCTACTGTACTCCACCTATACTGTACTCCACTGTACTCTACCTCTACTGTGCTCCACTGTTCTCTACCTCTACTGTACTCTACTGTACTCCACCTCTACTGTGTTCCACTGTAATCCACTGTACTCTACCTCTACTGTGCTCCACTGTACTCTACCTCTACTGTACTCCAATGTACTCTACCTCTACTGTACTCTACTGTTCTCTACCTCTACTGTACTCTACTGTACTCCACCTCTACTGTGCTCCACTGTACTCCACTGTACTCTACCTCTACTGTGCTCCACTGTACTCTACCTCTACTGTACTCCACTGTACTCTACCTCTACTGTGCTCCACTGTACTCTACCTCTACTGTACCCCACTGTACTCTACCTCTACTGTACTCCACTGTACTCTACCTCTACTGTGCTCCACTGTACTCTACCTCTACTGTACTCCACTGTACTCTACCTCTACTGTGCTCCACTGTACTCCACTGTACGCTACCTCTACTGTGCTCCACTGTACTCTACCTCTACTGTACTCCACTCTACTCTACCTCTACTGTGGTCCGCTGTACTCCACTGTACTCTACCTCAACTGTGCTCCACTGTACTCTACCTCTACTGTACTCCACTCTACTCTACCTCTACTGTGCTCCACTGTACTCTATCTCTACTGTACTCTACTGTACTCCACCTCTACTGTGCTCCGCTGTACTCCACTGTACTCTATCTCTACTCTGCTCCACTGTACTCTACCTCTGCTGTGCTCCACTGTACTCTACCTCTACTGTGCTCCACTGTACTCTACCTCTACTCTACTCCACTGTACTCTACCTCTACTGTACTCTACTGTTCTCTACCTCTACTGTACTCTACTGTACTCCACCTCTACTGTGCTCCACTGTACTCCACTGTACTCTACCTCTACTGTGCACCACTGTACTCTACCTCTACTGTACTCCACTGTACTCTAACTCTACTGTACTCCACTGTACTCTACCTCTACTGTGCTCCACTATACTCTACCTCTACTGTACTCCACTGTACTCTACCTCTACTGTACTCCACTGTACTCTACCTCTACTGTGCTCCGCTGTACTCCACTGTTTTCTACCTCTACTGTGCTCCACTGTACTCTACCTCTACTGTGCTCCACTGTACTCTACCTCTACTGTGCTCCACTGTACTCTACCTCTACTGTACTCCACTGTACTCTACCTCTACTGTACTCCAACGAACTCTACCTCTACTGTGCTCCAATGTACTCCACTGTACTGTACCTCTACTGTGCTCCACTGTACTCTACCTCTACTGTACGCCACTGTACTCTACCTATACTGTACTCCACTGTACTCTACCTCTAGTGTACTCTCCTGTACTCCACCTCTAATGTGCTCCACTGTACTCCACTGTACTCTACCTCTACTGTACTCCACTGTACTCTACCTCTACTGTACTCCACTGTACTCTACCTCTACTGTGCTCCACTATACTCCACTGTACGCTACCTCTACTGTGCTCCACTGTACTCTACCTCTACTGTACTCCACTCTACTCTACCTCTACTGTGCTCCGCTGTCCTCCACTGTACTCTACCTCTACTGTACTCCACTTTACTCTACCTCTACTGTGCTCCACTGTACTCTACCTCTACTGTACTCCACTGTACGCTACCTCTACTGTGCTCCGCTGTACTCCACTGTACTCCACCTCTACTGTGCTCTGCTGTACTCCACTGTACTTTACCTCCACTGTGCTCCACTGTACTCTACCTCTACTGTACTCCACCTCTACTGTACTCCACTGTTCTCTACCTCTACTGTACTCTACTGTACTCCACCTCTACTGTGCTCCACTGTACTCCACTGTACTCTACCTCTACTGTGCTCCACTGTTCTCTACCTCTACTGTACTCTACTGTACTCCACCTCTACTGTGCTCCACTGTACTCCACTGTACTCTACCTCTACTGTGCTCCACTGTACTCTACCTCTACTGTACTCCACTGTACTCTACCTCTACTGTACTCCACTGAACTCTACCTCTACTGTCCTTCACTGTTCTCTACTGTACTCTACCTCTACTGTGCTCCACTGTACTCCACTGTACTCTATCTCTACTGTGATCCACTGTACTCTACCTCTGCTGTGCTCCACTGTACTCTACCTCTACTGTGCTCCACTGTACTCTACCTCTACTGTACTCCACTGTACTCTACCTCTACTGTACTCTACTGTACTCCACCTCTAATGCGCTCCCCTGTACTCCACTGTACTCTACCTCTACTGTACTCCACTGTACTCTACCTCTAGTGTACTCCACTGTACTCTACCTCTACTGTACTCCACCGAACTCTACCTCTACTGTCCTTCACTGTACTCTACTGTACTCTACCTCTACTGTGCTCCACTGTACTCCACTGTACTCTATCTCTACTGTGATCCACTGTACTCTACCTCTGCTGTGCTCCACTGAACTCTACCTCTACTGTGCTCCACTGTACTCTACCTCTACTCTACTCCACTGTACTCTACCTCTACTGTACTCTACTGTACTCCACCTCTACTGTGCTCCACTGTACTCCACTGTACTCTACCTCTACTCTACTCCACTGTACTCTACCTCTACTGTGCTCCACTGTACTCTACCTCTGCTGTACTCCACTGTACTCTACCTCTACTGTACTCCACTGTACTCTACCTCTACTGTACTCTACTGTACTCCACCTCTAATGTTTTGCACTGTACTCCACTGTACTCTACCTCTACTGTACTCCACTGTACTCTACCTCTACTGTACTCCACTCTACTCTACCTCTACTGTGCTCCACTGTACTCCACTGTACGCTACCTCTACTGTGCTCCACTGTACTCTACCTCTACTGTACTCCACTCTACTCTACCTCTACTGTGCTCCGCTGTACTCCACTGTACTCTACCTCTACTGTGCTCCACTGTACTCTACCTCTACTGTACTCCACTGTACTCTGCCTCTACAGTGCTCCACTGTACTATACCTCTACTGTACTCCAATGTACGCTACCTCTACTGTGCTCCACTGTACTCTACCTCTACTGTACTCCACTCCACTCTACTCTACCTCTACTGTGCTCCACTGTACTCTATCTTGACTGTACTCTACTGTACTCCACCTCTACTGTGCTCCGCTGTACTCCACTGTACTCTACCTCTACTGTGCTCCACTGTACTCTACCTCTACTGTACTCCACTCTACTCTACCTCTACTGTGCTCCACTGTACTCTATCTCTACTGTTCTCTACTGTACTCCACCTCTACTGTGCTCCGCTGTACTCCACTGTACTCTACCTCTACTGTGCTCCACTGTACTCTACCTCTACTGTACTCCACGGTACGCTACCTCTACTGTGCTCCACTGTACTCTACCTCTACTGTACTCCACTGTACGCTACCTCTACTGTGCTCCACTGTACTCTACCTCTACTGTACTCCACTGTACTCTACCTCTACTGTACTCCACTGTACTCTACCTCTACTGTACTCTACTGTACTCCACCTCTAATGTACTCCACTGTACTCCACTTTACTCTACCTCTACTGTGCTCCACTGTACTCTACCTCTACTGTACTCCACTGTACTCTACCTCTACTGTGCTCCACTGTACTCTACCTCTACTGTACTCCACTGTACTCTACCTCTACTGTACTCCACTGTACTCTACCTCTACTGTACTCTACTGTACTCCACCTCTAATGTGCTCCACTGTACTCTACCTCTACTGTACTCCACGGTACGCTACCTCTACTGTGCTCCACTGTACTCTACCTCTACTGTACTCCACTGTACGCTACCTCTACTGTGCTCCACTGTACTCTATCTCTACTGTACTCCACTCTACTTCTACTCTGCTCCACTGTACTCTACCTCTACTGTACTCCACTGTACTCTACCTCTACTGTGCTCCACTGTACTCTATCTCTACTGTACTGCACTGTACTCTACCTCTACTGTACTCTACTGTTCTCTACCTCTACTGTACTCTACTGTACTCCACCTCTACTGTACTCCACTGTACTCCACTTTACTCTACCTCTACTGTGCTCCACTGTACTCTACCTCTACTGTACTCCACTGTACTCTACCTCTACTGTGCTCCACTGTACTCTACCTCTACTGTACTCCACTGTACTCTACCTCTGCTGTGCTCCACTGTACTCTACCTCTACTGTACTCCACTGTACTCTACCTCTACTGTACTCTACTGTACTCCACCTCTAATGTGCTCCACTGTATTCCACTGTACTCTACCTCTACTGTACTCCACTGTACTCTACCTCTACTGTACTCCACTGTACTCTACCTCTTCTGTGCTCCACTGTACTCCACTGTACGCTACCTCTACTGTGCTCCACACTACTCTACCTCTACTGTACTCCACTCTATTCTACCTCTACTGTGCTCCGCTGTACTCCACTGTACTCTACGTCTACTGTGCTCCATTGTACTCTTCCTCTACTGTACTCCACTGTACACTACCTCTACTGTACTCCACTGTACTCTACCTCTACTGTGCTCCACTGTACTCTACCTCTACTGTACTCCACTGTACTCTACCTCTACTGTGCTCCCCTGTACTCAACCTCTACTGTACTCCACTCTACACTACCTCTACTGTGCTCCACTGTACTCTATCTCTACTGTACTCTACTGTACTCCACCTCTACTGTGCTCCGCTGTACTCCACTGTACTCTACCTCTACTGTACTCCACGGTACGCTACCTCTACTGTGCTCCACTGTACTCTACCTCTACTGTACTCCACTGTACGCTACCTCTACTGTGCTCCACTGTACTCTACCTCTACTGTACTCCACTCTACTTCTACTCTGCTCCACTGTACTCTACCTCTACTGTACTCCACTGTACTCTGCCTCTACTGTACTCCACTCTACTCTACCTCTACTGTGCTCCGCTGTACTCCACTGTACTCTACCTCTACTGTGCTCCACTGTACTCTACCTCTACTGTACTCCACTGTACTCTACCTCTACTGTACTCCACTGTACTCTACCTCTACTGTACTCTACTGTACTCCACCTCTAATGTGCTCCACTGTACTCCACTGTACTCTACCTCTACTGTACTCCACTGTACTCTACCTCTACTGTACTCTACTGTACTCCACCTCTAATGTGCTCCACTGTACTCCACTGTACTCTACCTCTACTGTACTCCACTGTACTCTACCTCTACTGTACTCCACCAAACTCTACCTCTATTGTCCTTCACTGTACTCTACTGTACTCTACCTCTACTGTGCTCCACTGTACTCCACTGTACTCTATCTCTACTGTGATCCACTGTACTCTACCTCTGCTGTGCTCCACTGTACTCTACCTCTACTGTGCTCCACTGTACTCTACCTCTACTCTACTCTACTGTACTCTACCTCTACTGTACTCTACTGTTCTCTACCTCTACTGTACTCTACTGTACTCCACCTCTACTGTGCTCCACTGTACTCCACTGTACTCTACCTCTACTGTGCTCCACTGTACTCTACCTCTACTGTACTCCACTGTACTCTACCTCTACTGTACTCCACTGTACTTTACCTCTACTGTGCTCCACTGTTCTCTACCTCTACTTTACTCTACTGTACTCCACCTCTACTGTGTTCCACTGTACTCCACTGTACTCTACCTCTACTGTGCTCCACTGTACTCTACCTCTACTGTACTCTACTGTACTCCACCTCTACTGTGCTCCGCTGTACTCCACTGTACTCTATCTCTACTCTGCTCCACTGTACTCTACCTCTGCTGTGCTCCACTGTACTCTACCTCTACTGTGCTCCACTGTACTCTACCTCTACTCTACTCCACTGTACTCTACCTCTACTGTACTCTACTGTTCTCTACCTCTACTGTACTCTACTGTACTCCACCTCTACTGTGCTCCACTGTACTCCACTGTACTCTACCTCTACTGTGCACCACTGTACTCTACCTCTACTGTACTCCACTGTACTCTAACTCTACTGTACTCCACTGTACTCTACCTCTACTGTGCTCCACTGTACTCTACCTCTACTGTACTCCACTGTACTCTACCTCTACTGTACTCCACTGTACTCTGCCTCTACTGTACTCCACTCTACTCTACCTCTACTGTGCTCCGCTGTACTCCACTGTACTCTACCTCTACTGTGCTCCACTGTACTCTACCTCTACTGTACTCCACTGTACTCTACCTCTACTGTACTCCACTGTACTCTACCTCTACTGTACTCTACTGTACTCCACCTCTAATGTGCTCCACTGTACTCCACTGTACTCTACCTCTACTGTACTCCACTGTACTCTCCCTCTACTGTACTCCACCAAACTCTACCTCTATTGTCCTTCACTGTACTCTACTGTACTCTACCTCTACTGTGCTCCACTGTACTCCACTGTACTCTATCTCTACTGTGATCCACTGTACTCTACCTCTGCTGTGCTCCACTGTACTCCACTGTACTCTACCTCTACTGTGCACCACTGTACTCTACCTCTACTGTGCTCCACTGTACTCTACCTCTACTCTACTCTACTGTACTCTACCTCTACTGTACTCTACTGTTCTCTACCTCTACTGTACTCTACTGTACTCCACCTCTACTGTGCTCCACTGTACTCCACTGTACTCTACCTCTACTGTGCTCCACTGTACTCTACCTCTACTGTACTCCACTGTACTCTACCTCTACTGTACTCCACTGTACTTTACCTCTACTGTGCTCCACTGTTCTCTACCTCTACTTTACTCTACTGTACTCCACCTCTACTGTGTTCCACTGTACTCCACTGTACTCTACCTCTACTGTGCTCCACTGTACTCTACCTCTACTGTACTCTACTGTACTCCACCTCTACTGTGCTCCGCTGTACTCCACTGTACTCTATCTCTACTCTGCTCCACTGTACTCTACCTCTGCTGTGCTCCACTGTACTCTACCTCTACTGTGCTCCACTGTACTCTACCTCTACTCTACTCCACTGTACTCTACCTCTACTGTACTCTACTGTTCTCTACCTCTACTGTACTCTACTGTACTCCACCTCTACTGTGCTCCACTGTACTCCACTGTACTCTACCTCTACTGTGCACCACTGTACTCTACCTCTACTGTACTCCACTGTACTCTAACTCTACTGTACTCCACTGTACTCTACCTCTACTGTGCTCCACTGTACTCTACCTCTACTGTACTCCACTGTACTCTACCTCTACTGTACTCCACTGTACTCTGCCTCTACTGTACTCCACTCTACTCTACCTCTACTGTGCTCCGCTGTACTCCACTGTACTCTACCTCTACTGTGCTCCACTGTACTCTACCTCTACTGTACTCCACTGTACTCTACCTCTACTGTACTCCACTGTACTCTACCTCTACTGTACTCTACTGTACTCCACCTCTAATGTGCTCCACTGTACTCCACTGTACTCTACCTCTACTGTACTCCACTGTACTCTCCCTCTACTGTACTCCACCAAACTCTACCTCTATTGTCCTTCACTGTACTCTACTGTACTCTACCTCTACTGTGCTCCACTGTACTCCACTGTACTCTATCTCTACTGTGATCCACTGTACTCTACCTCTGCTGTGCTCCACTGTACTCCACTGTACTCTACCTCTACTGTGCACCACTGTACTCTACCTCTACTGTACTCCACTGTACTCTAACTCTACTGTACTCCACTGTACTCTACCTCTACTGTGCTCCACTGTACTCTACCTCTACTGTACTCCACTGTACTCTACCTCTACTGTACTCCACTCTACTCTACCTCTACTGTGCTCCGCTGTACTCCACTGTACTCTACCTCTACTGTGCATCGCTGTACTCTACCTCTACTGTACTCCACTGTACTCTACCTCTACTGTGCTCCACTGTACTCTACCTCTGCTGTACTCCACTGTACTCTACCTCTACTGTACTCCACTGTACTCTACCTCTACTGTACTCTACTGTACTCCACCTCTAATGTGCTCCACTGTACTCCACTGTACTCTACCTCTACTGTACTCCACTGTACTCTACCTCTACTGTACTCCACCAAACTCTACCTCTATTGTCCTTCACTGTACTCTACTGTACTCTACCTCTACTGTGCTCCACTGTACTCCACTCTACTCTATCTCTACTGTGATCCACTGTACTCTACCTCTGCTGTGCTCCACTGTACTCTACCTCTACTGTGCTCCACTGTACTCTACCTCTACTCTACTCCACTGTACTCTACCTCTACTGTACTCTACTGTTCTCTACCTCTACTGTACTCTACTGTACTCCACCTCTACTCTGCTCCACTGTAATCCACCGTACTCTACCTCTACTGTGCTCCACTGTACTCTACCTCTACTGTACTCCACTGTACTCTACCTCTACTGTGCTCCACTGTACTCTACCTCTACTGTACTCCACTGTACTCTACCTCTACTGTGCTCTACTGTACTCTACCTCTACTGTACTCCACTCTACACTACATCTACTGTGCTCCACTGTACTCTAATTCTACTGTACTCTACTGTACTCCACCTCTACTGTGCTCCGCTGTACTCCACTGTACTCTACCTCTACTGTACTCCAATGTACTCTACCTCTACTGTACTCTACTGTACTCCACCTCTACTGTGCTCCGCTGTACTCCACTGTACTCTATCTCTACTCTGCTCCACTGTACTCTACCTCTGCTGTGCTCCACTGTACTCTACCTCTACTGTGCTCCACTGTACTCTACCTCTACTCTACTCCACTGTACTCTACCTCTACTGTACTCTACTGTTCTCTAACTCTACTGTACTCTACTGTACTCCACCTCTACTGTGCTCCACTGTACTCCACTGTACTCTACCTCTACTGTGCACCACTGTACTCTACCTCTACTGTACTCCACTGTACTCTAACTCTACTGTACTCCACTATACTCTACCTCTACTGTGCTCCACTGTACTCTACCTCTACTGTACTCCACTGTACTCTACCTCTACTGTACTCCACTGTACTCTGCCTCTACTGTACTCCACTCTACTCTACCTCTACTGTGCTCCGCTGTACTCCACTGTACTCTACCTCTACTGTGCTCCACTGTACTCTACCTCTACTGTACTCCACTGTACTCTACCTCTACTGTACTCCACTGTACTCTACCTCTACTGTACTCTACTGTACTCCACCTCTAATGTGCTCCACTGTACTCCACTGTACTCTACCTCTACTGTACTCCACTGTACTCTACCTCTACTGTACTCCACCAAACTCTACCTCTATTGTCCTTCACTGTACTCTACTGTACTCTACCTCTACTGTGCTCCACTGTACTCCACTGTACTCTATCTCTACTGTGATCCACTGTACTCTACCTCTGCTGTGCTCCACTGTACTCTACCTCTACTCTGCTCCACTGTACTCTACCTCTACTCTACTCTACTGTACTCTACCTCTACTGTACTCTACTGTTCTCTACCTCTACTGTACTCTACTGTACTCCACCTCTACTGTGCTCCACTGTACTCCACTGTACTCTACCTCTACTGTGCTCCACTGTACTCTACATCTACTGTACTCCACTGTACTCTACCTCTACTGTACTCCACTGTACTTTACCTCTACTGTGCTCCACTGTTCTCTACCTCTACTTTACTCTACTGTACTCCACCTCTACTGTGTTCCACTGTACTCCACTGTACTCTACCTCTACTGTGCTCCACTGTACTCTACCTCTACTGTACCCCAATGTACTCTACCTCTACTGTACTCTACTGTTCTCTACCTCTACTGTACTCTACTGTACTCCACCTCTACTGTGTTCCACTGTACTCCACCTCTACTGTGTTCCACTGTACTCCACTCTACTCTATCTCTACTGTGCTCCATTGTACTCTATCTCTACTGTACTCCAATGTACTCTACCTCTACTGTACTCTACTGTTCTCTACCTCTACTGTACTCTACTGTACTCCACCTCTACTGTGCTCCACTGTACTCCACTGTACTCTACCTCTACTGTGCTCCACTGTACTCTACCTCTATTGTACTCCACTGTACTCTACCTCTACTGTACTCCACTGTACTCTACCTCTACTGTGCTCCACTGTACTCTACCTCTACTGTACTCCACTGTACTCTACCTCTACTGTGCTCCACTGTACTCCACTGTACGCTACCTCTACTGTGCTCCACTGTACTCTACCTCTACTGTACTCCACTCTACTCTACCTCTACTGTGCTCCGCTGTACTCCACTGTACTTTACCTCTACTGTGCTCCACTGTACTCTACCTCTACTGTACTCCACCTATACTGTACTTCACTGTACTCTACCTCTACTGTGCTCCACTGTTCTCTACCTCTACTGTACTCTACTGTACTCCACCTCTACTGTGTTCCACTGTAATCCACTGTACTCTACCTCTACTGTGCTCCACTGTACTCTACCTCTACTGTACTCCAATGTACTCTACCTCTACTGTACTCTACTGTTCTCTACCTCTACTGTACTCTACTGTACTCCACCTCTACTGTGCTCCACTGTACTCCACTGTACCCTACCTCTACTGTGCTCCACTGTATTCTACCTCTACTGTACTCCACTGTACTCTACCTCTACTGTGCTCCACTGTACTCTACCTCTACTGTACCCCACTGTACTCTACCTCTACTGTACTCCACTGTACTCCACTGTACGCTACCTCTACTGTGCTCCACTGTACTCTACCTCTACTGTACTCCACTCTACTCTACCTCTACTGTGCTCCGCTGTACTCCACTGTACTTTACCTCTACTGTGCTCCACTGTACTCTACCTCTACTGTACTCCACCTATACTGTACTCCACTGTACTCTACCTCTACTGTGCTCCACTGTTCTCTACCTATACTGTACTCTACTGTACTCCACCTCTACTGTGTTCCACTGTAATCCACTGTACTCTACCTCTACTGTGCTCCACTGTACTCTACCTCTACTGTACTCCAATGTACTCTACCTCTACTGTACTCTACTGTTCTCTACCTCTACTGTACTCTACTGTACTCCACCTCTACTGTGCTCCACTGTACTCCACTGTACCCTACCTCTACTGTGCTCCACTGTATTCTACCTCTACTGTACTCCACTGTACTCTACCTCTACTGTGCTCCACTGTACTCTACCTCTACTGTACTCCACTGTACTCTACCTCTACTGTGCTCCACTGTACTCCACTGTACGCTACCTCTACTGTGCTCCACTGTACTCTACCTCTACTGTGCTCCACTGTACTCTATCTCTACTGTGCTCCACTGTACTCTACCTCTACTGTACTCCACTGTACTCTACCTCTACTGTGCTCCACTGTACTCTACCTCTGCTGTACTCCACTGTACTCTACCTCTACTGTACTCCACTGTACTCTACCTCTACTGTACTCTACTGTACTCCACCTCTAATGTGCTCCACTGTACTCCACTGTACTCTACCTCTACTGTACTCCACTGTACTCTACCTCTACTGTACTCCACCAAACTCTACCTCTATTGTCCTTCACTGTACTCTACTGTACTCTACCTCTACTGTGCTCCACTGTACTCCACTCTACTCTATCTCTACTGTGATCCACTGTACTCTACCTCTGCTGTGCTCCACTGTACTCTACCTCTACTGTGCTCCACTGTACTCTACCTCTACTCTACTCCACTGTACTCTACCTCTACTGTACTCTACTGTTCTCTACCTCTACTGTACTCTACTGTACTCCACCTCTACTGTGCTCCACTGTAATCCACCGTACTCTACCTCTACTGTGCTCCACTGTACTCTACCTCTACTGTACTCCACTGTACTCTACCTCTACTGTGCTCCACTGTACTCTACCTCTACTGTACTCCACTGTACTCTACCTCTACTGTGCTCTACTGTACTCTACCTCTACTGTACTCCACTCTACACTACCTCTACTGTGCTCCACTGTACTCTAATTCTACTGTACTCTACTGTACTCCACCTCTACTGTGCTCCGCTGTACTCCACTGTACTCTACCTCTACTGTACTCCACTGTACTCTACCTCTACTGTACTCTACTGTACTCCACCTCTACTGTGCTCCGCTGTACTCCACTGTACTCTATCTCTACTCTGCTCCACTGTACTCTACCTCTGCTGTGCTCCACTGTACTCTACCTCTACTGTGCTCCACTGTACTCTACCTCTACTCTACTCCACTGTACTCTACCTCTACTGTACTCTACCAAACTCTACCTCTACTGTACTCTACTGTACTCCACCTCTACTGTGCTCCACTGTACTCCACTGTACTCTACCTCTACTGTGCACCACTGTACGCTACCTCTACTGTACTCCACTGTACTCTAACTCTACTGTACTCCACTGTACTCTACCTCTACTGTGCTCCACTGTACTCTACCTCTACTGTACTCCACTGTACTCTACCTCTACTGTACTCCACTGTACTCTGCCTCTACTGTACTCCACTCTACTCTACCTCTACTGTGCTCCGCTGTACTCCACTGTACTCTACCTCTACTGTGCTCCACTGTACTCTACCTCTACTGTACTCCACTGTACTCTACCTCTACTGTACTCCACTGTACTCTACCTCTACTGTACTCTACTGTACTCCACCTCTAATGTGCTCCACTGTACTCCACTGTACTCTACCTCTACTGTACTCCACTGTACTCTACCTCTACTGTACTCCACCAAACTCTACCTCTATTGTCCTTCACTGTACTCTACTGTACTCTACCTCTACTGTGCTCCACTGTACTCCACTGTACTCTATCTCTACTGTGATCCACTGTACTCTACCTCTGCTGTGCTCCACTGTACTCTACCTCTACTGTGCTCCACTGTACTCTACCTCTACTCTACTCTACTGTACTCTACCTCTACTGTACTCTACTGTTCTCTACCTCTACTGTACTCTACTGTACTCCACCTCTACTGTGCTCCACTGTACTCCACTGTACTCTACCTCTACTGTGCTCCACTGTACTCTACCTCTACTGTACTCCACTGTACTCTACCTCTACTGTACTCCACTGTACTTTACCTCTACTGTGCTCCACTGTTCTCTACCTCTACTTTACTCTACTGTACTCCACCTCTACTGTGTTCCACTGTACTCCACTGTACTCTACCTCTACTGTGCTCCATTGTACTCTACCTCTACTGTACTCCAATGTACTCTACCTCTACTGTACTCTACTGTTCTCTACCTCTACTGTACTCTACTGTACTCCACCTCTACTGTGTTCCACTGTACTCCACCTCTACTGTGTTCCACTGTACTCCACTCTACTCTATCTCTACTGTGCTCCATTGTACTCTATCTCTACTGTACTCCAATGTACTCTACCTCTACTGTACTCTACTGTTCTCTACCTCTACTGTACTCTACTGTACTCCACCTCTACTGTGCTCCACTGTACTCCACTGTACTCTACCTCTACTGTGCTCCACTGTACTCTACCTCTACTGTACTCCACTGTACTCTACCTCTACTGTGCTCCACTGTACTCTACCTCTATTGTACTCCACTGTACTCTACCTCTACTGTACTCCACTGTACTCTACCTCTACTGTGCTCCACTGTACTCTACCTCTACTGTACTCCACTGTACTCTACCTCTACTGTGCTCCACTGTACTCCACTGTACGCTACCTCTACTGTGCTCCACTGTACTCTACCTCTACTGTACTCCACTCTACTCTACCTCTACTGTGCTCCGCTGTACTCCACTGTACTTTACCTCTACTGTGCTCCACTGTACTCTACCTCTACTGTACTCCACCTATACTGTACTCCACTGTACTCTACCTCTACTGTGCTCCACTGTTCTCTACCTCTACTGTACTCTACTGTACTCCACCTCTACTGTGTTCCACTGTAATCCACTGTACTCTACCTCTACTGTGCTCCACTGTACTCTACCTCTACTGTACTCCAATGTACTCTACCTCTACTGTACTCTACTGTTCTCTACCTCTACTGTACTCTACTGTACTCCACCTCTACTGTGCTCCACTGTACTCCACTGTACCCTACCTCTACTGTGCTCCACTGTATTCTACCTCTACTGTACTCCACTGTACTCTACCTCTACTGTGCTCCACTGTACTCTACCTCTACTGTACCCCACTGTACTCTACCTCTACTGTACTCCACTGTACTCCACTGTACGCTACCTCTACTGTGCTCCACTGTACTCTACCTCTACTGTACCCCACTGTACTCTACCTCTACTGTACTCCACTGTACTCCACTGTACGCTACCTCTACTGTGCTCCACTGTACTCTACCTCTACTGTACTCCACTCTACTCTACCTCTACTGTGCTCCGCTGTACTCCACTGTACTTTACCTCTACTGTGCTCCACTGTACTCTACCTCTACTGTACTCCACCTATACTGTACTCCACTGTACTCTACCTCTACTGTACTCCACTCTACTCTACCTCTACTGTGCTCCGCTGTACTCCACTGTACTTTACCTCTACTGTGTTCCACTGTACTCTACCTCTACTGTACTCCACCTATACTGTACTTCACTGTACTCTACCTCTACTGTGCTCCACTGTTCTCTACCTCTACTGTACTCTACTGTACTCCACCTCTACTGTGTTCCACTGTAATCCACTGTACTCTACCTCTACTGTGCTCCACTGTACTCTACCTCTACTGTACTCCAATGTACTCTACCTCTACTGTACTCTACTGTTCTCTACCTCTACTGTACTCTACTGTACTCCACCTCTACTGTGCTCCACTGTACTCCACTGTACCCTACCTCTACTGTGCTCCACTGTATTCTACCTCTACTGTACTCCACTGTACTCTACCTCTACTGTGCTCCACTGTACTCTACCTCTACTGTACCCCACTGTACTCTACCTCTACTGTACTCCACTGTACGCTACCTCTACTGTGCTCCACTGTACTCTACCTCTACTGTACTCCACTCTACTCTACCTCTACTGTGCTCCGCTGTACTCCACTGTACTTTACCTCTACTGTGCTCCACTGTACTCTACCTCTACTGTACTCCACCTATACTGTACTCCACTGTACTCTACCTCTACTGTGCTCCACTGTTCTCTACCTATACTGTACTCTACTGTACTCCACCTCTACTGTGTTCCACTGTAATCCACTGTACTCTACCTCTACTGTGCTCCACTGTACTCTACCTCTACTGTACTCCAATGTACTCTACCTCTACTGTACTCTACTGTTCTCTACCTCTACTGTACTCTACTGTACTCCACCTCTACTGTGCTCCACTGTACTCCACTGTACCCTACCTCTACTGTGCTCCACTGTATTCTACCTCTACTGTACTCCACTGTACTCTACCTCTACTGTGCTCCACTGTACTCTACCTCTACTGTACTCCACTGTACTCTACCTCTACTGTGCTCCACTGTACTCCACTGTACGCTACCTCTACTGTGCTCCACTGTACTCTACCTCTACTGTGCTCCACTGTACTCTATCTCTACTGTGCTCCACTGTACTCTACCTCTACTGTACTCCACTGTACTCTACCTCTACTGTGCTCCACTGTACTCTACCTCTGCTGTACTCCACTGTACTCTACCTCTACTGTACTCCACTGTACTCTACCTCTACTGTACTCTAGTGTACTCCACCTCTAATGTGCTCCACTGTACTCCACTGTACTCTACCTCTACTGTACTCCACTGTACTCTACCTCTACTGTACTCCACCAAACTCTACCTCTATTGTCCTTCACTGTACTCTACTGTACTCTACCTCTACTGTGCTCCACTGTACTCCACTCTACTCTATCTCTACTGTGATCCACTGTACTCTACCTCTGCTGTGCTCCACTGTACTCTACCTCTACTGTGCTCCACTGTACTCTACCTCTACTCTACTCCACTGTACTCTACCTCTACTGTACTCTACTGTTCTCTACCTCTACTGTACTCTACTGTACTCCACCTCTACTGTGCTCCACTGTAATCCACCGTACTCTACCTCTACTGTGCTCCACTGTACTCTACCTCTACTGTACTCCACTGTACTCTACCTCTACTGTGCTCCACTGTACTCTACCTCTACTGTACTCCACTGTACTCTACCTCTACTGTGCTCTACTGTACTCTACCTCTACTGTACTCCACTCTACACTACCTCTACTGTGCTCCACTGTACTCTAATTCTACTGTACTCTACTGTACTCCACCTCTACTGTGCTCCGCTGTACTCCACTGTACTCTACCTCTACTGTACTCCACTGTACTCTACCTCTACTGTACTCTACTGTACTCCACCTCTACTGTGCTCCGCTGTACTCCACTGTACTCTATCTCTACTCTGCTCCACTGTACTCTACCTCTGCTGTGCTCCACTGTACTCTACCTCTACTGTGCTCCACTGTACTCTACCTCTACTCTACTCCACTGTACTCTACCTCTACTGTACTCTACTGTTCTCTACCTCTACTGTACTCTACTGTACTCCACCTCTACTGTGCTCCACTGTACTCCACTGTACTCTACCTCTACTGTGCACCACTGTACGCTACCTCTACTGTACTCCACTGTACTCTAACTCTACTGTACTCCACTGTACTCTACCTCTACTGTGCTCCACTGTACTCTACCTCTACTGTACTCCACTGTACTCTACCTCTACTGTACTCCACTGTACTCTGCCTCTACTGTACTCCACTCTACTCTACCTCTACTGTGCTCCGCTGTACTCCACTGTACTCTACCTCTACTGTGCTCCACTGTACTCTACCTCTACTGTACTCCACTGTACTCTACCTCTACTGTACTCCACTGTACTCTACCTCTACTGTACTCTACTGTACTCCACCTCTAATGTGCTCCACTGTACTCCACTGTACTCTACCTCTACTGTACTCCACTGTACTCTACCTCTACTGTACTCCACCAAACTCTACCTCTATTGTCCTTCACTGTACTCTACTGTACTCTACCTCTACTGTGCTCCACTGTACTCCACTGTACTCTATCTCTACTGTGATCCACTGTACTCTACCTCTGCTGTGCTCCACTGTACTCTACCTCTACTGTGCTCCACTGTACTCTACCTCTACTCTACTCTACTGTACTCTACCTCTACTGTACTCTACTGTTCTCTACCTCTACTGTACTCTACTGTACTCCACCTCTACTGTGCTCCACTGTACTCCACTGTACTCTACCTCTACTGTGCTCCACTGTACTCTACCTCTACTGTACTCCACTGTACTCTACCTCTACTGTACTCCACTGTACTTTACCTCTACTGTGCTCCACTGTTCTCTACCTCTACTTTACTCTACTGTACTCCACCTCTACTGTGTTCCACTGTACTCCACTGTACTCTACCTCTACTGTGCTCCATTGTACTCTACCTCTACTGTACTCCAATGTACTCTACCTCTACTGTACTCTACTGTTCTCTACCTCTACTGTACTCTACTGTACTCCACCTCTACTGTGTTCCACTGTACTCCACCTCTACTGTGTTCCACTGTACTCCACTCTACTCTATCTCTACTGTGCTCCATTGTACTCTATCTCTACTGTACTCCAATGTACTCTACCTCTACTGTACTCTACTGTTCTCTACCTCTACTGTACTCTACTGTACTCCACCTCTACTGTGCTCCACTGTACTCCACTGTACTCTACCTCTACTGTGCTCCACTGTACTCTACCTCTACTGTACTCCACTGTACTCTACCTCTACTGTGCTCCACTGTACTCTACCTCTATTGTACTCCACTGTACTCTACCTCTACTGTACTCCACTGTACTCTACCTCTACTGTGCTCCACTGTACTCTACCTCTACTGTACTCCACTGTACTCTACCTCTACTGTGCTCCACTGTACTCCACTGTACGCTACCTCTACTGTGCTCCACTGTACTCTACCTCTACTGTACTCCACTCTACTCTACCTCTACTGTGCTCCGCTGTACTCCACTGTACTTTACCTCTACTGTGCTCCACTGTACTCTACCTCTACTGTACTCCACCTATACTGTACTCCACTGTACTCTACCTCTACTGTGCTCCACTGTTCTCTACCTCTACTGTACTCTACTGTACTCCACCTCTACTGTGTTCCACTGTAATCCACTGTACTCTACCTCTACTGTGCTCCACTGTACTCTACCTCTACTGTACTCCAATGTACTCTACCTCTACTGTACTCTACTGTTCTCTACCTCTACTGTACTCTACTGTACTCCACCTCTACTGTGCTCCACTGTACTCCACTGTACCCTACCTCTACTGTGCTCCACTGTATTCTACCTCTACTGTACTCCACTGTACTCTACCTCTACTGTGCTCCACTGTACTCTACCTCTACTGTACCCCACTGTACTCTACCTCTACTGTACTCCACTGTACTCCACTGTACGCTACCTCTACTGTGCTCCACTGTACTCTACCTCTACTGTACTCCACTCTACTCTACCTCTACTGTGCTCCGCTGTACTCCACTGTACTTTACCTCTACTGTGCTCCACTGTACTCTACCTCTACTGTACTCCACCTATACTGTACTCCACTGTACTCTACCTCTACTGTGCTCCACTGTTCTCTACCTCTACTGTACTCTACTGTACTCCACCTCTACTGTGTTCCACTGTAATCCACTGTACTCTACCTCTACTGTGCTCCACTGTACTCTACCTCTACTGTACTCCAATGTACTCTACCTCTACTGTACTCTACTGTTCTCTACCTCTACTGTACTCTACTGTACTCCACCTCTACTGTGCTCCACTGTACTCCACTGTACCCTACCTCTACTGTGCTCCACTGTATTCTACCTCTACTGTACTCCACTGTACTCTACCTCTACTGTGCTCCACTGTACTCTACCTCTACTGTACTCCACTGTACTCTACCTCTACTGTGCTCCACTGTACTCCACTGTACGCTACCTCTACTGTGCTCCACTGTACTCTACCTCTACTGTGCTCCACTGTACTCTATCTCTACTGTGCTCCACTGTACTCTACCTCTACTGTACTCCACTGTACTCTACCTCTACTGTACTCCAACGAACTTTACCTCTACTGTGCTCCACTGTACTCCACTGTACTGTACCTCTACTGTGCTCCACTGTACTCTACCTCTACTGTACGCCACTGTACTCTACCTATACTGTACTCCACTGTACTCTACCTCTAGTGTACTCTCCTGTACTCCACCTCTAATGTGCTCCACTGTACTCCACTGTACTCTACCTCTACTGTACTCCACTGTACTCTACCTCTGCTGTGCTCAACTGTACTCTACCTCTACTGTACTCCAATGTACTCTACCTCTACTGTACTCTACTGTACTCCACCTCTACTGTGTTCCACTGTACTCCACTGTACTCTACCTCTACTGTGCTCCACTGTACTCTACCTCTACTGTACTCCACTGTACTCTACCTCTACTGTACTCCACTGTACTTTACCTCTACTGTGTTCCACTGTACTCCACTGTACTCTACCTCTACTGTGCTCCACTGTACTCCACTGTACTCTACCTCTACTGTGCTCCACTGTACTCTACCTCTACTGTACTCCACTGTACTCTACCTCTACTGTGCTCCACTGTACTCTACCTCTATTGTACTCCACTGTACTCTACCTCTACTGTACTCCACTGTACTCTACCTCTACTGTGCTCCACTGTACTCTACCTCTACTGTACTCCACTGTACTCTACCTCTACTGTGCTCCACTGTACTCCACTGTACGCTACCTCTACTGTGCTCCACTGTACTCTACCTCTACTGTACTCCACTCTACTCTACCTCTACTGTGCTCCGCTGTACTCCACTGTACTTTACCTCTACTGTGCTCCACTGTACTCTACCTCTACTGTACTCCAATGTACTCTACCTCTACTGTACTCTACTGTTCTCTACCTCTACTGTACTCTACTGTACTCCACCTCTACTGTGCTCCACTGTACTCCACTGTACCCTACCTCTACTGTGCTCCACTGTATTCTACCTCTACTGTACTCCACTGTACTCTACCTCTACTGTGCTCCACTGTACTCTACCTCTACTGTACCCCACTGTACTCTACCTCTACTGTACTCCACTGTACTCTACCTCTACTGTGCTCCACTGTACTCTACCTCTACTGTACTCCACTGTACTCTACCTCTACTGTGCTCCACTGTACTCCACTGTACGCTACCTCTACTGTGCTCCACTGTACTCTACCTCTACTGTACTCCACTCTACTCTACCTCTACTGTGGTCCGCTGTACTCCACTGTACTCTACCTCTACTGTGCTTCACTGTACTCTACCTCTACTGTACTCCACTCTACTCTACCTCTACTGTGCTCCACTGTACTCTATCTCTACTGTACTCTACTGTACTCCACCTCTACTGTGCTCCGCTGTACTCCACTGTACTCTATCTCTACTCTGCTCCACTGTACTCTACCACTGCTGTGCTCCACTGTACTCTACCTCTACTGTGCTCCACTGTACTCTACCTCTACTCTACTCCACTGTACTCTACCTCTACTGTACTCTACTGTTCTCTACCTCTACTGTACTCTACTGTACTCCACCTCTACTGTGCTCCACTGTACTCCACTGTACTCTACCTCTACTGTGCACCACTGTACTCTACCTCTACTGTACTCCACTGTACTCTAACTCTACTGTACTCCACTGTACTCTACCTCTACTGTGCTCCACTTTACTCTACCTCTACTGTACTCCACTGTACTCTACCTCTACTGTACTCCACTGTACTCTACCTCTACTGTGCTCCGCTGTACTCCACTGTTTTCTACCTCTACTGTGCTCCACTGTACTCTACCTCTACTGTACTCCACTGTACTCTACCTCTACTGTACTCCAACGAACTTTACCTCTACTGTGCTCCACTGTACTCCACTGTACTGTACCTCTACTGTGCTCCACTGTACTCTACCTCTACTGTACGCCACTGTACTCTACCTATACTGTACTCCACTGTACTCTACCTCTAGTGTACTCTCCTGTACTCCACCTCTAATGTGCTCCACTGTACTCCACTGTACTCTACCTCTACTGTACTCCACTGTACTCTACCTCTGCTGTGCTCAACTGTACTCTACCTCTACTGTACTCCACTGTACTCTACCTCTACTGTACTCTACTGTACTCCACCTCTACTGTGCTCCACTGTACTCCACTGTACCCTACCTCTACTGTGCTCCACTGTATTCTACCTCTACTGTACTCCACTGTACTCTACCTCTACTGTGCTCCACTGTACTCTACCTCTACTGTACCCCACTGTACTCTACCTCTACTGTACTCCACTGTACTCCACTGTACGCTACCTCTACTGTGCTCCACTGTACTCTACCTCTACTGTACTCCACTCTACTCTACCTCTACTGTGCTCCGCTGTACTCCACTGTACTTTACCTCTACTGTGCTCCACTGTACTCTACCTCTACTGTACTCCACCTATACTGTACTCCACTGTACTCTACCTCTACTGTGCTCCACTGTTCTCTACCTATACTGTACTCTACTGTACTCCACCTCTACTGTGTTCCACTGTAATCCACTGTACTCTACCTCTACTGTGCTCCACTGTACTCTACCTCTACTGTACTCCAATGTACTCTACCTCTACTGTACTCTACTGTTCTCTACCTCTACTGTACTCTACTGTACTCCACCTCTACTGTGCTCCACTGTACTCCACTGTACCCTACCTCTACTGTGCTCCACTGTATTCTACCTCTACTGTACTCCACTGTACTCTACCTCTACTGTGCTCCACTGTACTCTACCTCTACTGTACTCCACTGTACTCTACCTCTACTGTGCTCCACTGTACTCCACTGTACGCTACCTCTACTGTGCTCCACTGTACTCTACCTCTACTGTGCTCCACTGTACTCTATCTCTACTGTGCTCCACTGTACTCTACCTCTACTGTACTCCACTGTACTCTACCTCTACTGTGCTCCACTGTACTCTACCTCTGCTGTACTCCACTGTACTCTACCTCTACTGTACTCCACTGTACTCTACCTCTACTGTACTCTACTGTACTCCACCTCTAATGTGCTCCACTGTACTCTACTGTTCTCTACCTCTACTGTACTCTACTGTACTCCACCTCTACTGTGCTCCACTGTAATCCACCGTACTCTACCTCTACTGTGCTCCACTGTACTCTACCTCTACTGTACTCCACTGTACTCTACCTCTACTGTGCTCCACTGTACTCTACCTCTACTGTACTCCACTGTACTCTACCTCTACTGTGCTCTACTGTACTCTACCTCTACTGTACTCCACTCTACACTACCTCTACTGTGCTCCACTGTACTCTAATTCTACTGTACTCTACTGTACTCCACCTCTACTGTGCTCCGCTGTACTCCACTGTACTCTACCTCTACTGTACTCCACTGTACTCTACCTCTACTGTACTCTACTGTACTCCACCTCTACTGTGCTCCGCTGTACTCCACTGTACTCTATCTCTACTCTGCTCCACTGTACTCTACCTCTGCTGTGCTCCACTGTACTCTACCTCTACTGTGCTCCACTGTACTCTACCTCTACTCTACTCCACTGTACTCTACCTCTACTGTACTCTACTGTTCTCTACCTCTACTGTACTCTACTGTACTCCACCTCTACTGTGCTCCACTGTACTCCACTGTACTCTACCTCTACTGTGCAACACTGTACGCTACCTCTACTGTACTCCACTGTACTCTAACTCTACTGTACTCCACTGTACTCTACCTCTACTGTGCTCCACTGTACTCTACCTCTACTGTCATCCACTGTACTCTACCTCTACTGTACTCCACTGTACTCTGCCTCTACTGTACTCCACTCTACTCTACCTCTACTGTGCTCCGCTGTACTCCACTGTACTCTACCTCTACTGTGCTCCACTGTACTCTACCTCTACTGTACTCCACTGTACTCTACCTCTACTGTACTCCACTGTACTCTACCTCTACTGTACTCTACTGTACTCCACCTCTAATGTGCTCCACTGTACTCCACTGTACTCTACCTCTACTGTACTCCACTGTACTCTACCTCTACTGTACTCCACCAAACTCTACCTCTATTGTCCTTCACTGTACTCTACTGTACTCTACCTCTACTGTGCTCCACTGTACTCCACTGTACTCTATCTCTACTGTGATCCACTGTACTCTACCTCTGCTGTGCTCCACTGTACTCTACCTCTACTGTGCTCCACTGTACTCTACCTCTACTCTACTCTACTGTACTCTACCTCTACTGTACTCTACTGTTCTCTACCTCTACTGTACTCTACTGTACTCCACCTCTACTGTGCTCCACTGTACTCCACTGTACTCTACCTCTACTGTGCTCCACTGTACTCTACCTCTACTGTACTCCACTGTACTCTACCTCTACTGTACTCCACTGTACTTTACCTCTACTGTGCTCCACTGTTCTCTACCTCTACTTTACTCTACTGTACTCCACCTCTACTGTGTTCCACTGTACTCCACTGTACTCTACCTCTACTGTGCTCCACTGTACTCTACCTCTACTGTACTCCAATGTACTCTACCTCTACTGTACTCTACTGTTCTCTACCTCTACTGTACTCTACTGTACTCCACCTCTACTGTGTTCCACTGTACTCCACCTCTACTGTGTTCCACTGTACTCCACTCTACTCTATCTCTACTGTGCTCCATTGTACTCTATCTCTACTGTACTCCAATGTACTCTACCTCTACTGTACTCTACTGTTCTCTACCTCTACTGTACTCTACTGTACTCCACCTCTACTGTGCTCCACTGTACTCCACTGTACTCTACCTCTACTGTGCTCCACTGTACTCTACCTCTACTGTACTCCACTGTACTCTACCTCTACTGTGCTCCACTGTACTCTACCTCTATTGTACTCCACTGTACTCTACCTCTACTGTACTCCACTGTACTCTACCTCTACTGTGCTCCACTGTACTCTACCTCTACTGTACTCCACTGTACTCTACCTCTACTGTGCTCCACTGTACTCCACTGTACGCTACCTCTACTGTGCTCCACTGTACTCTACCTCTACTGTACTCCACTCTACTCTACCTCTACTGTGCTCCGCTGTACTCCACTGTACTTTACCTCTACTGTGCTCCACTGTACTCTACCTCTACTGTACTCCACCTATACTGTACTCCACTGTACTCTACCTCTACTGTGCTCCACTGTTCTCTACCTCTACTGTACTCTACTGTACTCCACCTCTACTGTGTTCCACTGTAATCCACTGTACTCTACCTCTACTGTGCTCCACTGTACTCTACCTCTACTGTACTCCAATGTACTCTACCTCTACTGTACTCTACTGTTCTCTACCTCTACTGTACTCTACTGTACTCCACCTCTACTGTGCTCCACTGTACTCCACTGTACCCTACCTCTACTGTGCTCCACTGTATTCTACCTCTACTGTACTCCACTGTACTCTACCTCTACTGTGCTCCACTGTACTCTACCTCTACTGTACCCCACTGTACTCTACCTCTACTGTACTCCACTGTACTCCACTGTACGCTACCTCTACTGTGCTCCACTGTACTCTACCTCTACTGTACTCCACTCTACTCTACCTCTACTGTGCTCCGCTGTACTCCACTGTACTTTACCTCTACTGTGCTCCACTGTACTCTACCTCTACTGTACTCCACCTATACTGTACTCCACTGTACTCTACCTCTACTGTGCTCCACTGTTCTCTACCTCTACTGTACTCTACTGTACTCCACCTCTACTGTGTTCCACTGTAATCCACTGTACTCTACCTCTACTGTGCTCCACTGTACTCTACCTCTACTGTACTCCAATGTACTCTACCTCTACTGTACTCTACTGTTCTCTACCTCTACTGTACTCTACTGTACTCCACCTCTACTGTGCTCCACTGTACTCCACTGTACCCTACCTCTACTGTGCTCCACTGTATTCTACCTCTACTGTACTCCACTGTACTCTACCTCTACTGTGCTCCACTGTACTCTACCTCTACTGTACTCCACTGTACTCTACCTCTACTGTGCTCCACTGTACTCCACTGTACGCTACCTCTACTGTGCTCCACTGTACTCTACCTCTACTGTGCTCCACTGTACTCTATCTCTACTGTGCTCCACTGTACTCTACCTCTACTGTACTCCACTGTACTCTACCTCTACTGTACTCCAACGAACTTTACCTCTACTGTGCTCCACTGTACTCCACTGTACTGTACCTCTACTGTGCTCCACTGTACTCTACCTCTACTGTACGCCACTGTACTCTACCTATACTGTACTCCACTGTACTCTACCTCTAGTGTACTCTCCTGTACTCCACCTCTAATGTGCTCCACTGTACTCCACTGTACTCTACCTCTACTGTACTCCACTGTACTCTACCTCTGCTGTGCTCAACTGTACTCTACCTCTACTGTACTCCAATGTACTCTACCTCTACTGTACTCTACTGTACTCCACCTCTACTGTGTTCCACTGTACTCCACTGTACTCTACCTCTACTGTGCTCCACTGTACTCTACCTCTACTGTACTCCACTGTACTCTACCTCTACTGTACTCCACTGTACTTTACCTCTACTGTGTTCCACTGTACTCCACTGTACTCTACCTCTACTGTGCTCCACTGTACTCCACTGTACTCTACCTCTACTGTGCTCCACTGTACTCTACCTCTACTGTACTCCACTGTACTCTACCTCTACTGTGCTCCACTGTACTCTACCTCTATTGTACTCCACTGTACTCTACCTCTACTGTACTCCACTGTACTCTACCTCTACTGTGCTCCACTGTACTCTACCTCTACTGTACTCCACTGTACTCTACCTCTACTGTGCTCCACTGTACTCCACTGTACGCTACCTCTACTGTGCTCCACTGTACTCTACCTCTACTGTACTCCACTCTACTCTACCTCTACTGTGCTCCGCTGTACTCCACTGTACTTTACCTCTACTGTGCTCCACTGTACTCTACCTCTACTGTACTCCAATGTACTCTACCTCTACTGTACTCTACTGTTCTCTACCTCTACTGTAGTCTACTGTACTCCACCTCTACTGTGCTCCACTGTACTCCACTGTACCCTACCTCTACTGTGCTCCACTGTATTCTACCTCTACTGTACTCCACTGTACTCTACCTCTACTGTGCTCCACTGTACTCTACCTCTACTGTACCCCACTGTACTCTACCTCTACTGTACTCCACTGTACTCTACCTCTACTGTGCTCCACTGTACTCTACCTCTACTGTACTCCACTGTACTCTACCTCTACTGTGCTCCACTGTACTCCACTGTACGCTACCTCTACTGTGCTCCACTGTACTCTACCTCTACTGTACTCCACTCTACTCTACCTCTACTGTGGTCCGCTGTACTCCACTGTACTCTACCTCTACTGTGCTTCACTGTACTCTACCTCTACTGTACTCCACTCTACTCTACCTCTACTGTGCTCCACTGTACTCTATCTCTACTGTACTCTACTGTACTCCACCTCTACTGTGCTCCGCTGTACTCCACTGTACTCTATCTCTACTCTGCTCCACTGTACTCTACCACTGCTGTGCTCCACTGTACTCTACCTCTACTGTGCTCCACTGTACTCTACCTCTACTCTACTCCACTGTACTCTACCTCTACTGTACTCTACTGTTCTCTACCTCTACTGTACTCTACTGTACTCCACCTCTACTGTGCTCCACTGTACTCCACTGTACTCTACCTCTACTGTGCACCACTGTACTCTACCTCTACTGTACTCCACTGTACTCTAACTCTACTGTACTCCACTGTACTCTACCTCTACTGTGCTCCACTTTACTCTACCTCTACTGTACTCCACTGTACTCTACCTCTACTGTACTCCACTGTACTCTACCTCTACTGTGCTCCGCTGTACTCCACTGTTTTCTACCTCTACTGTGCTCCACTGTACTCTACCTCTACTGTACTCCACTGTACTCTACCTCTACTGTACTCCAACGAACTTTACCTCTATTGTGCTCCACTGTACTCCACTGTACTGTACCTCTACTGTGCTCCACTGTACTCTACCTCTACTGTACGCCACTGTACTCTACCTATACTGTACTCCACTGTACTCTACCTCTAGTGTACTCTCCTGTACTCCACCTCTAATGTGCTCCACTGTACTCCACTGTACTCTACCTCTACTGTACTCCACTGTACTCTACCTCTGCTGTGCTCAACTGTACTCTACCTCTACTGTACTCCACTGTACTCTACCTCTACTGTACTCCACTGTACTCTACCTCTACTGTACTCCACTGTACTCTACCTCTACTGTACTCTACTGTACTCCACCTCTAATGTGCTCCACTGTATTCCACTGTACTCTACCTCTACTGTACTCCACTGTACTCTACCTCTACTGTACTCCACTGTACTCTACCTCTTCTGTGCTCCACTGTACTCCACTGTACGCTACCTCTACTGTGCTCCACACTACTCTACCTCTACTGTACTCCACTCTATTCTACCTCTACTGTGCTCCGCTGTACTCCACTGTACTCTACGTCTAATGTGCTCCACTGTACTCTACCTCTACTGTACTCCACTGTACTCTACCTCTACTGTAATCCACTGTACACTACCTCTACTGTACTCCACTGTACTCTACCTCTACTGTACTCCACTGTACGCTACCTCTACTGTGTTCCACTGTACTCTACCTCTACTGTACTCCACTCTACTCTACCTCTACTGTGCTCCACTGTACTCTACCTCTACTGTGCTCCACTGTACTCTACCTATACTGTGCTCCACTGTACTCTACCTCTAGTGTACTCTACTGTACTCCACCTCTAATGTGCTCCACTGTACTCCACTGTACTCTACCTCTACTGTACTCCACTGTACTCTACCTCTACTGTACTCCACTGTACTCTACCTCTACTGTGCTCCACTGTACTCCACTGTACGCTACCTCTGCTGTGCTCCACTGTACTCTACCTCTACTGTACTCCACTCTACTCTACCTCTACTGTGCTCCGCTGTACTCCACTTTTCTCTACCTCTACTGTGCTCCACTGTACTCTACCTCTACTGTACTCCACTGTACGCTACCTCTACTGTGCTCCGCTGTACTCCACTGTACTCCACCTCTACTGTGCTCCGCTGTACTCCACTGTACTTTACCTCTACTGTGCTCCACTGTACTCTACCTCTACTGTACTCCACCTATACTGTACTCCACTGTACTCTACCTCTACTGTGCTCCACTGTTCTCTACCTCTACTGTACTCTACTGTACTCCACCTCTACTGTGTTCCACTGTAATCCACTGTACTCTACCTCTACTGTGCTCCACTGTACTCTACCTCTACTGTACTCCAATGTACTCTACCTCTACTGTACTCTACTGTTCTCTACCTCTACTGTACTCTACTGTACTCCACCTCTACTGTGCTCCACTGTACTCCACTGTACTCTACCTCTACTGTGCTCCACTGTACTCTACCTCTACTGTACTCCACTGTACTCTACCTCTACTGTGCTCCACTGTACTCTACCTCTACTGTACCCCACTGTACTCTACCTCTACTGTACTCCACTGTACTCTACCTCTACTGTGCTCCACTGTACTCTACCTCTACTGTACTCCACTGTACTCTACCTCTACTGTGCTCCACTGTACTCCACTGTACGCTACCTCTACTGTGCTCCACTGTACTCTACCTCTACTGTACTCCACTCTACTCTACCTCTACTGTGGTCCGCTGTACTCCACTGTACTCTACCTCAAATGTGCTCCACTGTACTCTACCTCTACTGTACTCCACTCTACTCTACCTCTACTGTGCTCCACTGTACTCTATCTCTACTGTACTCTACTGTACTCCACCTCTACTGTGCTCCGCTGTACTCCACTGTACTCTATCTCTACTCTGCTCCACTGTACTCTACCTCTGCTGTGCTCCACTGTACTCTACCTCTACTGTGCTCCACTGTACTCTACCTCTACTCTACTCCACTGTACTCTACCTCTACTGTACTCTACTGTTCTCTACCTCTACTGTACTCTACTGTACTCCACCTCTACTGTGCTCCACTGTACTCCACTGTACTCTACCTCTACTGTGCACCACTGTACTCTACCTCTACTGTACTCCACTGTACTCTAACTCTACTGTACTCCACTTTACTCTACCTCTACTGTGCTCCACTATACTCTACCTCTACTGTACTCCACTGTACTCTACCTCTACTGTACTCCACTGTACTCTACCTCTACTGTGCTCCGCTGTACTCCACTGTTTTCTACCTCTACTGTGCTCCACTGTACTCTACCTCTACTGTGCTCCACTGTACTCTACCTCTACTGTGCTCCACTGTACTCTACCTCTACTGTACTCCACTGTACTCTACCTCTACTGTACTCTACTGTACTCCACCTCTAATGTGCTCCACTGTATTCCACTGTACTCCACCTCTACTGTGCTCCGCTGTACTCCACTGTACTTTACCTCTACTGTGCTCCACTGTACTCTACCTCTACTGTACTCCACCTATACTGTACTCCACTGTACTCTACCTCTACTGTACTCCAACGAACTCTACCTCTACTGTGCTCCACTGTACTCCACTGTACTGTACCTCTACTGTGCTCCACTGTACTCTACCTCTACTGTACGCCACTGTACTCTACCTATACTGTACTCCACTGTACTCTACCTCTAGTGTACTCTCCTGTAATCCACCTCTAATGTGCTCCACTGTACTCCACTGTACTCTACCTCTACTGTACTCCACTGTACTCTACCTCTACTGTACTCCACTGTACTCTACCTCTACTGTGCTCCACTGTACTCCACTGTACGCTACCTCTACTGTGCTCCACTGTACTCTACCTCTACTGTACTCCACTCTACTCTACCTCTACTGTGCTCCGCTGTACTCCACTGTACTCTACCTCTACTGTACTCCACTTTACTCTACCTCTACTGTGCTCCACTGTACTCTACCTCTACTGTACTCCACTGTACGCTACCTCTACTGTGCTCCGCTGTACTCCACTGTACTCCACCTCTACTGTGCTCTGCTGTACTCCACTGTACTTTACCTCCACTGTGCTCCACTGTACTCTACCTCTACTGTACTCCACCTCTACTGTACTCCACTGTTCTCTACCTCTACTGTACTCTACTGTACTCCACCTCTACTGTGCTCCACTGTACTCCACTGTACTCTACCTCTACTGTGCTCCACTGTTCTCTACCTCTACTGTACTCTACTGTACTCCACCTCTATTGTGCTCCACTGTACTCCACTGTACTCTACCTCTACTGTGCTCCACTGTACTCTACCTCTACTGTACTCCACTGTACTCTACCTCTACTGTACTCCACTGAACTCTACCTCTACTGTCCTTCACTGTTCTCTACTGTACTCTACCTCTACTGTGCTCCACTGTACTCCACTGTACTCTATCTCTACTGTGATCCACTGTACTCTACCTCTGCTGTGCTCCACTGTACTCTACCTCTACTGTGCTCCACTGTACTCTACCTCTACTGTACTCCACTGTACTCTACCTCTACTGTACTCTACTGTACTCCACCTCTAATGCGCTCCCCTGTACTCCACTGTACTCTACCTCTACTGTACTCCACTGTACTCTACCTCTAGTGTACTCCACTGTACTCTACCTCTACTGTACTCCACCGAACTCTACCTCTACTGTCCTTCACTGTACTCTACTGTACTCTACCTCTACTGTGCTCCACTGTACTCCACTGTACTCTATCTCTACTGTGATCCACTGTACTCTACCTCTGCTGTGCTCCACTGAACTCTACCTCTACTGTGCTCCACTGTACTCTACCTCTACTCTACTCCACTGTACTCTACCTCTACTGTACTCTACTGTACTCCACCTCTACTGTGCTCCACTGTACTCCACTGTACTCTACCTCTACTCTACTCCACTGTACTCTACCTCTACTGTGCTCCACTGTACTCTACCTCTGCTGTACTCCACTGTACTCTACCTCTACTGTACTCCACTGTACTCTACCTCTACTGTACTCTACTGTACTCCACCTCTAATGTTTTGCACTGTACTCCACTGTTCTCTACCTCTACTGTACTCCACTGTACTCTACCTCTACTGTACTCCACTCTACTCTACCTCTACTGTGCTCCACTGTACTCCACTGTACGCTACCTCTACTGTGCTCCACTGTACTCTACCTCTACTGTACTCCACTCTACTCTACCTCTACTGTGCTCCGCTGTACTCCACTGTACTCTACCTCTACTGTGCTCCACTGTACTCTGCCTCTACAGTGCTCCACTGTACTATACCTCTACTGTACTCCAATGTACGCTACCTCTACTGTGCTCCACTCTTCTCTACCTCTACTGTACTCCACTCCACTCTACTCTACCTCTACTGTGCTCCACTGTACTCTATCTTGACTGTACTCTACTGTACTCCACCTCTACTGTGCTCCGCTGTACTCCACTGTACTCTACCTCTACTGTGCTCCACTGTACTCTACCTCTACTGTACTCCACTCTACTCTACCTCTACTGTGCTCCACTGTACTCTATCTCTACTGTACTCTACTGTACTCCACCTCTACTGTGCTCCGCTGTACTCCACTGTACTCTACCTCTACTGTGCTCCACTGTACTCTACCTCTACTGTACTCCACGGTACGCTACCTCTACTGTGCTCCACTGTACTCTACCTCTACTGTACTCCACTGTACGCTACCTCTACTGTGCTCCACTGTACTCTACCTCTACTGTACTCCACTCTACTTCTACTCTGCTCCACTGTACTCTACCTCTACTGTACTCCACTGTACTCTACCTCTACTTTGCTCCACTGTACTCTATCTCTACTGTACTGCACTGTACTCTACCTCTACTGTACTCTACTGTTCTCTACCTCTACTGTACTCTACTGTACTCCACCTCTACTGTACTCCACTGTACTCCACTTTACTCTACCTCTACTGTGCTCCACTGTACTCTACCTCTACTGTACTCCACTGTACTCTACCTCTACTGTGCTCCACTGTACTCTACCTCTACTGTACTCCACTGTACTCTACCTCTGCTGTGCTCCACTGTACTCTACCTCTACTGTACTCCACTGTACTCTACCTCTACTGTACTCTACTGTACTCCACCTCTAATGTGCTCCACTGTACTCTACCTCTACTGTACTCCATGGTACGCTACCTCTACTGTGCTCCACTGTACTCTACCTCTACTGTACTCCACTGTACGCTACCTCTACTGTGCTCCACTGTACTCTATCTCTACTGTACTCCACTCTACTTCTACTCTCCTCCACTGTACTCTACCTCTACTGTACTCCACTGTACTCTACCTCTACTGTGCTCCACTGTACTCTATCTCTACTGTACTGCACTGTACTCTACCTCTACTGTACTCTACTGTTCTCTACCTCTACTGTACTCTACTGTACTCCACCTCTACTGTACTCCACTGTACTCCACTTTACTCTACCTCTACTGTGCTCCACTGTACTCTACCTCTACTGTACTCCACTGTACTCTACCTCTACTGTGCTCCACTGTACTCTACCTCTACTGTACTCCACTGTACTCTACCTCTGCTGTGCTCCACTGTACTCTACCTCTACTGTACTCCACTGTACTCTACCTCTACTGTACTCTACTGTACTCCACCTCTAATGTGCTCCACTGTATTCCACTGTACTCTACCTCTACTGTACTCCACTGTACTCTACCTCTACTGTACTCCACTGTACTCTACCTCTTCTGTGCTCCACTGTACTCCACTGTACGCTACCTCTACTGTGCTCCACACTACTCTACCTCTACTGTACTCCACTCTATTCTACCTCTACTGTGCTCCGCTGTACTCCACTGTACTCTACGTCTACTGTGCTCCATTGTACTCTTCCTCTACTGTACTCCACTGTACTCTACCTCTACTGTACTCCACTGTACTCTACCTCTACTGTGCTCCACTGTACTCTACCTCTACTGTACTCCACTGTACTCTACCTCTACTGTGCTCCCCTGTACTCAACCTCTACTGTACTCCACTCTACACTACCTCTACTGTGCTCCACTGTACTCTATCTCTACTGTACTCTACTGTACTCCACCTCTACTGTGCTCCGCTGTACTCCACTGTACTCTACCTGTACTGTGCTCCACTGTACTCTACCTCTTCTGTACTCCACTGTACTCTACCTCTACTGTACTCCACTGTACGCTACCTCTACTGTGCTCCACAGTACTCTACCTCTACTGTACTACGCTCTACTCTACATCTAGTGTTCTCCACTGTACTCTACTGTACTCCACCTCTACTGTGCTCCGCTGTACTCCACTGTACTCTACCTCTACTGTGCTCCACTGTACTCTACCTCTACTGTACTCAACTGTACTCTACCTCTAGTGTGCTCCACTGTTCTCTACCTATCCTGTACTCTACTGTACTCCACCTCTACTGTGCTCCACTGTACTCCACTGTACTCTACCTCTACTGTGCTCCACTGTACTCTACCTCTACTGTACTCCACTGTACTCTACCTCTACTGTGCTCCACTGTACTCTACCTCTTCTGTACTCCACTGTACTCTACCTCTACTGTACTCCACTGTACGCTACCTCTACTGTGCTCCACAGTACTCTACCTCTACTGTACTACACTCTACTCTACATCTAGTGTTCTCCACTGTACTCTACTGTACTCCACCTCTACGGTGCTCCGCTGTACTCCACTGTACTCTACCTCTACTGTGCTCCACTGTACTCTACCTCTACTGTGCTCCACTGTACTCTACCTCTACTGTGCTCCACTGTACTCTACCTCTACTGTACTCCACTGTACTCTACCTCTACTGTACTCCAACGAACTTTACCTCTACTGTGCTCCACTGTACTCCACTGTACTGTACCTCTACTGTGCTCCACTGTACTCTACCTCTACTGTACGCCACTGTACTCTACCTATACTGTACTCCACTGTACTCTACCTCTAGTGTTCTCTCCTGTACTCCACCTCTAATGTGCTCCACTGTACTCCACTGTACTCTACCTCTACTGTACTCCACTGTACTCTACCTCTGCTGTGCTCAACTGTACTCTACCTCTACTGTACTCCACTGTACTCTACCTCTACTGTACTCCACTGTACTCTACCTCTACTGTACTCCACTGTACTCTACCTCTACTGTACTCTACTGTACTCCACCTCTAATGTGCTCCACTGTATTCCACTGTACTCTACCTCTACTGTACTCCACTGTACTCTACCTCTACTGTACTCCACTGTACTCTACCTCTTCTGTGCTCCACTGTACTCCACTGTACGCTACCTCTACTGTGCTCCACACTACTCTACCTCTACTGTGCTCCACTGTACTCCACTGTACGCTACCTCTGCTGTGCTCCACTGTACTCTACCTCTACTGTACTCCACTCTACTCTACCTCTACTGTGCTCCGCTGTACTCCACTTTTCTCTACCTCTACTGTGCTCCACTGTACTCTACCTCTACTGTACTCCACTGTACGCTACCTCTACTGTGCTCCGCTGTACTCCACTGTACTCCACCTCTACTGTGCTCCGCTGTACTCCACTGTACTTTACCTCTACTGTGCTCCACTGTACTCTACCTCTACTGTACTCCACCTATACTGTACTCCACTGTACTCTACCTCTACTGTGCTCCACTGTTCTCTACCTCTACTGTACTCTACTGTACTCCACCTCTACTGTGTTCCACTGTAATCCACTGTACTCTACCTCTACTGTGCTCCACTGTACTCTACCTCTACTGTACTCCAATGTACTCTACCTCTACTGTACTCTACTGTTCTCTACCTCTACTGTACTCTACTGTACTCCACCTCTACTGTGCTCCACTGTACTCCACTGTACTCTACCTCTACTGTGCTCCACTGTACTCTACCTCTACTGTACTCCACTGTACTCTACCTCTACTGTGCTCCACTGTACTCTACCTCTACTGTACCCCACTGTACTCTACCTCTACTGTACTCCACTGTACTCTACCTCTACTGTGCTCCACTGTACTCTACCTCTACTGTACTCCACTGTACTCTACCTCTACTGTGCTCCACTGTACTCCACTGTACGCTACCTCTACTGTGCTCCACTGTACTCTACCTCTACTGTACTCCACTCTACTCTACCTCTACTGTGGTCCGCTGTACTCCACTGTACTCTACCTCAACTGTGCTCCACTGTACTCTACCTCTACTGTACTCCACTCTACTCTACCTCTACTGTGCTCCACTGTACTCTATCTCTACTGTACTCTACTGTACTCCACCTCTACTGTGCTCCGCTGTACTCCACTGTACTCTATCTCTACTCTGCTCCACTGTACTCTACCTCTGCTGTGCTCCACTGTACTCTACCTCTACTGTGCTCCACTGTACTCTACCTCTACTCTACTCCACTGTACTCTACCTCTACTGTACTCTACTGTTCTCTACCTCTACTGTACTCTACTGTACTCCACCTCTACTGTGCTCCACTGTACTCCACTGTACTCTACCTCTACTGTGCACCACTGTACTCTACCTCTACTGTACTCCACTGTACTCTAACTCTACTGTACTCCACTGTACTCTACCTCTACTGTGCTCCACTATACTCTACCTCTACTGTACTCCACTGTACTCTACCTCTACTGTACTCCACTGTACTCTACCTCTACTGTGCTCCGCTGTACTCCACTGTTTTCTACCTCTACTGTGCTCCACTGTACTCTACCTCTACTGTGCTCCACTGTACTCTACCTCTACTGTGCTCCACTGTACTCTACCTCTACTGTACTCCACTGTACTCTACCTCTACTGTACTCCAACGAACTCTACCTCTACTGTGCTCCACTGTACTCCACTGTACTGTACCTCTACTGTGCTCCACTGTACTCTACCTCTACTGTACGCCACTGTACTCTACCTATACTGTACTCCACTGTACTCTACCTCTAGTGTACTCTCCTGTACTCCACCTCTAATGTGCTCCACTGTACTCCACTGTACTCTACCTCTACTGTACTCCACTGTACTCTACCTCTACTGTACTCCACTGTACTCTACCTCTACTGTGCTCCACTGTACTCCACTGTACGCTACCTCTACTGTGCTCCACTGTACTCTACCTCTACTGTACTCCACTCTACTCTACCTCTACTGTGCTCCGCTGTACTCCACTGTACTCTACCTCTACTGTACTCCACTTTACTCTACCTCTACTGTGCTCCACTGTACTCTACCTCTACTGTACTCCACTGTACGCTACCTCTACTGTGCTCCGCTGTACTCCACTGTACTCCACCTCTACTGTGCTCTGCTGTACTCCACTGTACTTTACCTCCACTGTGCTCCACTGTACTCTACCTCTACTGTACTCCACCTCTACTGTACTCCACTGTTCTCTACCTCTATTGTACTCTACTGTACTCCACCTCTACTGTGCTCCACTGTACTCCACTGTACTCTACCTCTACTGTGCTCCACTGTTCTCTACCTCTACTGTACTCTACTGTACTCCACCTCTACTGTGCTCCACTGTACTCCACTGTACTCTACCTCTACTGTGCTCCACTGTACTCTACCTCTACTGTACTCCACTGTACTCTACCTCTACTGTACTCCACTGAACTCTACCTCTACTGTCCTTCACTGTTCTCTACTGTACTCTACCTCTACTGTGCTCCACTGTACTCCACTGTACTCTATCTCTACTGTGATCCACTGTACTCTACCTCTGCTGTGCTCCACTGTACTCTACCTCTACTGTGCTCCACTGTACTCTACCTCTACTGTACTGCACTGTACTCTACCTCTACTGTACTCTACTGTTCTCTACCTCTACTGTACTCTACTGTACTCCAACTCTACTGTACTCCACTGTACTCCACTTTACTCTACCTCTACTGTGCTCCACTGTACTCTACCTCTACTGTACTCCACTGTACTCTACCTCTACTGTGCTCCACTGTACTCTACCTCTACTGTACTCCACTGTACTCTACCTCTGCTGTGCTCCACTGTACTCTACCTCTACTGTACTCCACTGTACTCTACCTCTACTGTACTCTACTGTACTCCACCTCTAATGTGCTCCACTGTATTCCACTGTACTCTACCTCTACTGTACTCCACTGTACTCTACCTCTACTGTACTCCACTGTACTCTACCTCTTCTGTGCTCCACTGTACTCCACTGTACGCTACCTCTACTGTGCTCCACACTACTCTACCTCTACTGTACTCCACTCTATTCTACCTCTACTGTGCTCCGCTGTACTCCACTGTACTCTACGTCTACTGTGCTCCATTGTACTCTTCCTCTACTGTACTCCACTGTACTCTACCTCTACTGTACTCCACTGTACTCTACCTCTACTGTGCTCCACTGTACTCTACCTCTACTGTACTCCACTGTACTCTACCTCTACTGTGCTCCCCTGTACTCAACCTCTACTGTACTCCACTCTACACTACCTCTACTGTGCTCCACTGTACTCTATCTCTACTGTACTCTACTGTACTCCACCTCTACTGTGCTCCGCTGTACTCCACTGTACTCTACCTGTACTGTGCTCCACTGTACTCTACCTCTTCTGTACTCCACTGTACTCTACCTCTACTGTACTCCACTGTACGCTACCTCTACTGTGCTCCACAGTACTCTACCTCTACTGTACTACGCTCTACTCTAGATCTAGTGTTTTCCACTGTACTCTACTGTACTCCACCTCTACTGTGCTCCGCTGTACTCCACTGTACTCTACCTCTACTGTGCTCCACTGTACTCTACCTCTACTGTACTCCACTGTACTCTACCTCTAGTGTGCTCCACTGTTCTCTACCTATCCTGTACTCTACTGTACTCCACCTCTACTGTGCTCCACTGTACTCCACTGTACTCTACCTCTACTGTGCTCCACTGTACTCTACCTCTACTGTACTCCACTGTACTCTACCTCTACTGTGCTCCACTGTACTCTACCTCTTCTGTACTCCACTGTACTCTACCTCTACTGTACTCCACTGTACGCTACCTCTACTGTGCTCCACAGTACTCTACCTCTACTGTACTACACTCTACTCTACATCTAGTGTTCTCCACTGTACTCTACTGTACTCCACCTCTACGGTGCTCCGCTGTACTCCACTGTACTCTACCTCTACTGTGCTCCACTGTACTCTACCTCTACTGTGCTCCACTGTACTCTACCTCTACTGTGCTCCACTGTACTCTACCTCTACTGTACTCCACTGTACTCTACCTCTACTGTACTCCAACGAACTTTACCTCTACTGTGCTCCACTGTACTCCACTGTACTGTACCTCTACTGTGCTCCACTGTACTCTACCTCTACTGTACGCCACTGTACTCTACCTATACTGTACTCCACTGTACTCTACCTCTAGTGTTCTCTCCTGTACTCCACCTCTAATGTGCTCCACTGTACTCCACTGTACTCTACCTCTACTGTACTCCACTGTACTCTACCTCTGCTGTGCTCAACTGTACTCTACCTCTACTGTACTCCACTGTACTCTACCTCTACTGTACTCCACTGTACTCTACCTCTACTGTACTCTACTGTACTCCACCTCTAATGTGCTCCACTGTATTCCACTGTACTCTACCTCTACTGTACTCCACTGTACTCTACCTCTACTGTACTCCACTGTACTCTACCTCTTCTGTGCTCCACTGTACTCCACTGTACGCTACCTCTACTGTGCTCCACACTACTCTACCTCTACTGTGCTCCACTGTACTCCACTGTACGCTACCTCTGCTGTGCTCCACTGTACTCTACCTCTACTGTACTCCACTCTACTCTACCTCTACTGTGCTCCGCTGTACTCCACTTTTCTCTACCTCTACTGTGCTCCACTGTACTCTACCTCTACTGTACTCCACTGTACGCTACCTCTACTGTGCTCCGCTGTACTCCACTGTACTCCACCTCTACTGTGCTCCGCTGTACTCCACTGTACTTTACCTCTACTGTGCTCCACTGTACTCTACCTCTACTGTACTCCACCTATACTGTACTCCACTGTACTCTACCTCTACTGTGCTCCACTGTTCTCTACCTCTACTGTACTCTACTGTACTCCACCTCTACTGTGTTCCACTGTAATCCACTGTACTCTACCTCTACTGTGCTCCACTGTACTCTACCTCTACTGTACTCCAATGTACTCTACCTCTACTGTACTCTACTGTTCTCTACCTCTACTGTACTCTACTGTACTCCACCTCTACTGTGCTCCACTGTACTCCACTGTACTCTACCTCTACTGTGCTCCACTGTACTCTACCTCTACTGTACTCCACTGTACTCTACCTCTACTGTGCTCCACTGTACTCTACCTCTACTGTACCCCACTGTACTCTACCTCTACTGTACTCCACTGTACTCTACCTCTACTGTGCTCCACTGTACTCTACCTCTACTGTACTCCACTGTACTCTACCTCTACTGTGCTCCACTGTACTCCACTGTACGCTACCTCTACTGTGCTCCACTGTACTCTACCTCTACTGTACTCCACTCTACTCTACCTCTACTGTGGTCCGCTGTACTCCACTGTACTCTACCTCAACTGTGCTCCACTGTACTCTACCTCTACTGTACTCCACTCTACTCTACCTCTACTGTGCTCCACTGTACTCTATCTCTACTGTACTCTACTGTACTCCACCTCTACTGTGCTCCGCTGTACTCCACTGTACTCTATCTCTACTCTGCTCCACTGTACTCTACCTCTGCTGTGCTCCACTGTACTCTACCTCTACTGTGCTCCACTGTACTCTACCTCTACTCTACTCCACTGTACTCTACCTCTACTGTACTCTACTGTTCTCTACCTCTACTGTACTCTACTGTACTCCACCTCTACTGTGCTCCACTGTACTCCACTGTACTCTACCTCTACTGTGCACCACTGTACTCTACCTCTACTGTACTCCACTGTACTCTAACTCTACTGTACTCCACTGTACTCTACCTCTACTGTGCTCCACTATACTCTACCTCTACTGTACTCCACTGTACTCTACCTCTACTGTACTCCACTGTACTCTACCTCTACTGTGCTCCGCTGTACTCCACTGTTTTCTACCTCTACTGTGCTCCACTGTACTCTACCTCTACTGTGCTCCACTGTACTCTACCTCTACTGTGCTCCACTGTACTCTACCTCTACTGTACTCCACTGTACTCTACCTCTACTGTACTCCAACGAACTCTACCTCTACTGTGCTCCAATGTACTCCACTGTACTGTACCTCTACTGTGCTCCACTGTACTCTACCTCTACTGTACGCCACTGTACTCTACCTATACTGTACTCCACTGTACTCTACCTCTAGTGTACTCTCCTGTACTCCACCTCTAATGTGCTCCACTGTACTCCACTGTACTCTACCTCTACTGTACTCCACTGTACTCTACCTCTACTGTACTCCACTGTACTCTACCTCTACTGTGCTCCACTATACTCCACTGTACGCTACCTCTACTGTGCTCCACTGTACTCTACCTCTACTGTACTCCACTCTACTCTACCTCTACTGTGCTCCGCTGTCCTCCACTGTACTCTACCTCTACTGTACTCCACTTTACTCTACCTCTACTGTGCTCCACTGTACTCTACCTCTACTGTACTCCACTGTACGCTACCTCTACTGTGCTCCGCTGTACTCCACTGTACTCCACCTCTACTGTGCTCTGCTGTACTCCACTGTACTTTACCTCCACTGTGCTCCACTGTACTCTACCTCTACTGTACTCCACCTCTACTGTACTCCACTGTTCTCTACCTCTACTGTACTCTACTGTACTCCACCTCTACTGTGCTCCACTGTACTCCACTGTACTCTACCTCTACTGTGCTCCACTGTTCTCTACCTCTACTGTACTCTACTGTACTCCACCTCTACTGTGCTCCACTGTACTCCACTGTACTCTACCTCTACTGTGCTCCACTGTACTCTACCTCTACTGTACTCCACTGTACTCTACCTCTACTGTACTCCACTGAACTCTACCTCTACTGTCCTTCACTGTTCTCTACTGTACTCTACCTCTACTGTGCTCCACTGTACTCCACTGTACTCTATCTCTACTGTGCTCCACTGTACTCTACCTCTGCTGTGCTCCACTGTACTCTACCTCTACTGTGCTCCACTGTACTCTACCTCTACTGTACTCCACTGTACTCTACCTCTACTGTACTCTACTGTACTCCACCTCTAATGCGCTCCCCTGTACTCCACTGTACTCTACCTCTACTGTACTCCACTGTACTCTACCTCTAGTGTACTCCACTGTACTCTACCTCTACTGTACTCCACCGAACTCTACCTCTACTGTCCTTCACTGTACTCTACTGTACTCTACCTCTACTGTGCTCCACTGTACTCCACTGTACTCTATCTCTACTGTGATCCACTGTACTCTACCTCTGCTGTGCTCCACTGAACTCTACCTCTACTGTGCTCCACTGTACTCTACCTCTACTCTACTCCACTGTACTCTACCTCTACTGTACTCTACTGTACTCCACCTCTACTGTGCTCCACTGTACTCCACTGTACTCTACCTCTACTCTACTCCACTGTACTCTACCTCTACTGTGCTCCACTGTACTCTACCTCTGCTGTACTCCACTGTACTCTACCTCTACTGTACTCCACTGTACTCTACCTCTACTGTACTCTACTGTACTCCACCTCTAATGTTTTGCACTGTACTCCACTGTACTCTACCTCTACTGTACTCCACTCTACTCTACCTCTACTGTGCTCCACTGTACTCCACTGTACGCTACCTCTACTGTGCTCCACTGTACTCTACCTCTACTGTACTCCACTCTACTCTACCTCTACTGTGCTCCGCTGTACTCCACTGTACTCTACCTCTACTGTGCTCCACTGTACTCTACCTCTACTGTACTCCACTGTACTCTGCCTCTACAGTGCTCCACTGTACTATACCTCTACTGTACTCCAATGTACGCTACCTCTACTGTGCTCCACTGTACTCTACCTCTACTGTACTCCACTCCACTCTACTCTACCTCTACTGTGCTCCACTGTACTCTATCTTGACTGTACTCTACTGTACTCCACCTCTACTGTGCTCCGCTGTACTCCACTGTACTCTACCTCTACTGTGCTCCACTGTACTCTACCTCTACTGTACTCCACTCTACTCTACCTCTACTGTGCTCCACTGTACTCTATCTCTACTGTACTCTACTGTACTCCACCTCTACTGTGCTCCGCTGTACTCCACTGTACTCTACCTCTACTGTGCTCCACTGTACTCTACCTCTACTGTACTCCACGGTACGCTACCTCTACTGTGCTCCACTGTACTCTACCTCTACTGTACTCCACTGTACGCTACCTCTACTGTGCTCCACTGTACTCTACCTCTACTGTACTCCACTCTACTTCTACTCTGCTCCACTGTACTCTACCTCTACTGTACTCCACTGTACTCTACCTCTACTGTGCTCCACTGTACTCTATCTCTACTGTACTGCACTGTACTCTACCTCTACTGTACTCTACTGTTCTCTATCTCTACTGTACTCTACTGTACTCCACCTCTACTGTACTCCACTGTACTCCACTTTACTCTACCTCTACTGTGCTCCACTGTACTCTACCTCTACTGTACTCCACTGTACTCTACCTCTACTGTGCTCCACTGTACTCTACCTCTACTGTACTCCACTGTACTCTACCTCTACTGTACTCCACTGTACTCTACCTCTACTGTACTCTACTGTACTCCACCTCTAATGTGCTCCACTGTACTCTACCTCTACTGTACTCCACGGTACGCTACCTCTACTGTGCTCCACTGTACTCTACCTCTACTGTACTCCACTGTACGCTACCTCTACTGTGCTCCACTGTACTCTATCTCTACTGTACTCCACTCTACTTCTACTCTGCTCCACTGTACTCTACCTCTACTGTACTCCACTGTACTCTACCTCTACTGTGCTCCACTGTACTCTATCTCTACTGTACTGCACTGTACTCTACCTCTACTGTACTCTACTGTTCTCTACCTCTACTGTACTCTACTGTACTCCACCTCTACTGTACTCCACTGTACTCCACTTTACTCTACCTCTAATGTGCTCCACTGTACTCTACCTCTACTGTACTCCACTGTACTCTACCTCTACTGTGCTCCACTGTACTCTACCTCTACTGTACTCCACTGTACTCTACCTCTGCTGTGCTCCACTGTACTCTACCTCTACTGTACTCCACTGTACTCTACCTCTACTGTACTCTACTGTACTCCACCTCTAATGTGCTCCACTGTATTCCACTGTACTCTACCTCTACTGTACTCCACTGTACTCTACCTCTACTGTACTCCACTGTACTCTACCTCTTCTGTGCTCCACTGTACTCCACTGTACGCTACCTCTACTGTGCTCCACACTACTCTACCTCTACTGTACTCCACTCTATTCTACCTCTACTGTGCTCCGCTGTACTCCACTGTACTCTACGTCTACTGTGCTCCATTGTACTCTTCCTCTACTGTACTCCACTGTACACTACCTCTACTGTACTCCACTGTACTCTACCTCTACTGTGCTCCACTGTACTCTACCTCTACTGTACTCCACTGTACTCTACCTCTACTGTGCTCCCCTGTACTCAACCTCTACTGTACTCCACTCTACACTACCTCTACTGTGCTCCACTGTACTCTATCTCTACTGTACTCTACTGTACTCCACCTCTACTGTATTCCGCTGTACTCCACTGTACTCTACCTGTACTGTGCTCCACTGTACTCTACCTCTTCTGTACTCCACTGTACTCTACCTCTACTGTACTCCACTGTACGCTACCTCTACTGTGCTCCACAGTACTCTACCTCTACTGTACTACGCTCTACTCTACATCTAGTGTTCTCCACTGTACTCTACTGTACTCCACCTCTACTGTGCTCCGCTGTACTCCACTGTACTCTACCTCTACTGTGCTCCACTGTACTCTACCTCTACTGTACTCCACTGTACTCTACCTCTAGTGTGCTCCACTGTTCTCTACCTATCCTGTACTCTACTGTACTCCACCTCTACTGTGCTCCACTGTACTCCACTGTACTCTACCTCTACTGTGCTCCACTGTACTCTACCTCTACTGTACTCCACTGTACTCTACCTCTACTGTGCTCCACTGTACTCTACCTCTTCTGTACTCCACTGTACTCTACCTCTACTGTACTACACTCTACTCTACATCTAGTGTTCTCCACTGTACTCTACTGTACTCCACCTCTACGGTGCTCCGCTGTACTCCACTGTACTCTACCTCTACTGTGCTCCACTGTACTCTACCTCTACTGTGCTCCACTGTACTCTACCTCTACTGTGCTCCACTTTACTCTACCTCTACTGTACTCCACTGTACTCTACCTCTACTGTACTCCAACGAACTTTACCTCTACTGTGCTCCACTGTACTCCACTGAACTGTACCTCTACTGTGCTCCACTGTACTCTACCTCTACTGTACGCCACTGTACTCTACCTATACTGTACTCCACTGTACTCTACCTCTACTGTACTCCACTGTACTCTACCTCTACTGTGCTCCACTGTACTCTACCTCTTCTGTACTCCACAGTACTCTACCTCTACTGTACTACACTCTACTCTACATCTAGTGTTCTCCACTGTACTCTACTGTACTCCACCTCTACGGTGCTCCGCTGTACTCCACTGTACTCTACCTCTACTGTGCTCCACTGTACTCTACCTCTACTGTGCTCCACTGTACTCTACCTCTACTGTGCTCCACTTTACTCTACCTCTACTGTACTCCACTGTACTCTACCTCTACTGTACTCCAACGAACTTTACCTCTACTGTGCTCCACTGTACTCCACTGAACTGTACCTCTACTGTGCTCCACTGTACTCTACCTCTACTGTACGCCACTGTACTCTACCTATACTGTACTCCACTGTACTCTACCTCTAGTGTTCTCTCCTGTACTCCACCTCTAATGTGCTCCACTGTACTCCACTGTACTCTACCTCTACTGTACTCCACTGTACTCTACCTCTGCTGTGCTCAACTGTACTCTACCTCTACTGTACTCCACTGTACTCTACCTCTACTGTACTCCACTGTACTCTACCTCTACTGTACTCCACTGTACTCTACCTCTACTGTACTCTACTGTACTCCACCTCTAATGTGCTCCACTGTATTCCACTGTACTCTACCTCTACTGTACTCCACTGTACTCTACCTTTACTGTACTCCACTGTACTCTACCTCTTTTGTGCTCCACTGTACTCCACTGTACGCTACCTCTACTGTGCTCCACACTACTCTACCTCTACTGTACTCCACTCTATTCTACCTCTACTGTACTCCACTGTACTCTACCTCTACTGTAATCCACTGTACACTACCTCTACTGTACTCCACTGTACTCTACCTCTACTGTACTCCACTCTACTCTACCTCTACTGTGCTCCGCTGTACTCCACTTTTCTCTACCTCTACTGTGCTCCACTGTACTCTACCTCTACTGTACTCCACTGTACGCTACCTCTACTGTGCTCCGCTGTACTCCACTGTACTCCACCTCTACTGTGCTCCGCTGTACTCCACTGTACTTTACCTCTACTGTGCTCCACTGTACTCTACCTCTACTGTACTCCACCTATACTGTACTCCACTGTACTCTACCTCTACTGTGCTCCACTGTTCTCTACCTCTACTGTACTCTACTGTACTCCACCTCTACTGTGTTCCACTGTAATCCACTGTACTCTACCTCTACTGTGCTCCACTGTACTCTACCTCTACTGTACTCCAATGTACTCTACCTCTACTGTACTCTACTGTTCTCTACCTCTACTGTACTCTACTGTACTCCACCTCTACTGTGCTCCACTGTACTCCACTGTAATCTACCTCTACTGTGCTCCACTGTACTCTACCTCTACTGTACTCCACTGTACTCTACCTTTACTGTGCTCCACTGTACTCTACCTCTACTGTACCCCACTGTACTCTACCTCTACTGTACTCCACTGTACTCTACCTCTACTGTGCTCCACTGTACTCTACCTCTACTGTACTCCACTGTACTCTACCTCTACTGTGCTCCACTGTACTCCACTGTACGCTACCTCTACTGTGCTCCACTGTACTCTACCTCTACTGTACTCCACTCTACTCTACCTCTACTGTGGTCCGCTGTACTCCACTGTACTCTACCTCAACTGTGCTCCACTGTACTCTACCTCTACTGTACTCCACTCTACTCTACCTCTACTGTGCTCCACTGTACTCTATCTCTACTGTACTCTACTGTACTCCACCTCTACTGTGCTCCGCTGTACTCCACTGTACTCTATCTCTACTCTGCTCCACTGTACTCTACCTCTGCTGTGCTCCACTGTACTCTACCTCTACTGTGCTCCACTGTACTCTACCTCTACTCTACTCCACTGTACTCTACCTCTACTGTACTCTACTGTTCTCTACCTCTACTGTACTCTACTGTACTCCACCTCTACTGTGCTCCACTGTACTCCACTGTACTCTACCTCTACTGTGCACCACTGTACTCTACCTCTACTGTACTCCACTGTACTCTAACTCTACTGTACTCCACTGTACTCTACCTCTACTGTGCTCCACTATACTCTACCTCTACTGTACTCCACTGTACTCTACCTCTACTGTACTCCACTGTACTCTACCTCTACTGTGCTCCGCTGTACTCCACTGTTTTCTACCTCTACTGTGCTCCACTGTACTCTACCTCTACTGTGCTCCACTGTACTCTACCTCTACTGTGCTCCACTGTACTCTACCTCTACTGTACTCCACTGTACTCTACCTCTACTGTACTCCAACGAACTCTACCTCTACTGTGCTCCAATGTACTCCACTGTACTGTACCTCTACTGTGCTCCACTGTACTCTACCTCTACTGTACGCCACTGTACTCTACCTATACTGTACTCCACTGTACTCTACCTCTAGTGTACTCTCCTGTACTCCACCTCTAATGTGCTCCACTGTACTCCACTGTACTCTACCTCTACTGTACTCCACTGTACTCTACCTCTACTGTACTCCACTGTACTCTACCTCTACTGTGCTCCACTATACTCCACTGTACGCTACCTCTACTGTGCTCCACTGTACTCTACCTCTACTGTACTCCACTCTACTCTACCTCTACTGTGCTCCGCTGTCCTCCACTGTACTCTACCTCTACTGTACTCCACTTTACTCTACCTCTACTGTGCTCCACTGTACTCTACCTCTACTGTACTCCACTGTACGCTACCTCTACTGTGCTCCGCTGTACTCCACTGTACTCCACCTCTACTGTGCTCTGCTGTACTCCACTGTACTTTACCTCCACTGTGCTCCACTGTACTCTACCTCTACTGTACTCCACCTCTACTGTACTCCACTGTTCTCTACCTCTACTGTACTCTACTGTACTCCACCTCTACTGTGCTCCACTGTACTCCACTGTACTCTACCTCTACTGTGCTCCACTGTTCTCTACCTCTACTGTACTCTACTGTACTCCACCTCTACTGTGCTCCACTGTACTCCACTGTACTCTACCTCTACTGTGCTCCACTGTACTCTACCTCTACTGTACTCCACTGTACTCTACCTCTACTGTACTCCACTGAACTCTACCTCTACTGTCCTTCACTGTTCTCTACTGTACTCTACCTCTACTGTGCTCCACTGTACTCCACTGTACTCTATCTCTACTGTGATCCACTGTACTCTACCTCTGCTGTGCTCCACTGTACTCTACCTCTACTGTGCTCCACTGTACTCTACCTCTACTGTACTCCACTGTACTCTACCTCTACTGTACTCTACTGTACTCCACCTCTAATGCGCTCCCCTGTACTCCACTGTACTCTACCTCTACTGTACTCCACTGTACTCTACCTCTAGTGTACTCCACTGTACTCTACCTCTACTGTACTCCACCGAACTCTACCTCTACTGTCCTTCACTGTACTCTACTGTACTCTACCTCTACTGTGCTCCACTGTACTCCACTGTACTCTATCTCTACTGTGATCCACTGTACTCTACCTCTGCTGTGCTCCACTGAACTCTACCTCTACTGTGCTCCACTGTACTCTACCTCTACTCTACTCCACTGTACTCTACCTCTACTGTACTCTACTGTACTCCACCTCTACTGTGCTCCACTGTACTCCACTGTACTCTACCTCTACTCTACTCCACTGTACTCTACCTCTACTGTGCTCCACTGTACTCTACCTCTGCTGTACTCCACTGTACTCTACCTCTACTGTACTCCACTGTACTCTACCTCTACTGTACTCTACTGTACTCCACCTCTAATGTTTTGCACTGTACTCCACTGTACTCTACCTCTACTGTACTCCACTGTACTCTACCTCTACTGTACTCCACTCTACTCTACCTCTACTGTGCTCCACTGTACTCCACTGTACGCTACCTCTACTGTGCTCCACTGTACTCTACCTCTACTGTACTCCACTCTACTCTACCTCTACTGTGCTCCGCTGTACTCCACTGTACTCTACCTCTACTGTGCTCCACTGTACTCTACCTCTACTGTACTCCACTGTACTCTGCCTCTACAGTGCTCCACTGTACTATACCTCTACTGTACTCCAATGTACGCTACCTCTACTGTGCTCCACTGTACTCTACCTCTACTGTACTCCACTCCACTCTACTCTACCTCTACTGTGCTCCACTGTACTCTATCTTGACTGTACTCTACTGTACTCCACCTCTACTGTGCTCCGCTGTACTCCACTGTACTCTACCTCTACTGTGCTCCACTGTACTCTACCTCTACTGTACTCCACTCTACTCTACCTCTACTGTGCTCCACTGTACTCTATCTCTACTGTACTCTACTGTACTCCACCTCTACTGTGCTCCGCTGTACTCCACTGTACTCTACCTCTACTGTGCTCCACTGTACTCTACCTCTACTGTACTCCACGGTACGCTACCTCTACTGTGCTCCACTGTACTCTACCTCTACTGTACTCCACTGTACGCTACCTCTACTGTGCTCCACTGTACTCTACCTCTACTGTACTCCACTCTACTTCTACTCTGCTCCACTGTACTCTACCTCTACTGTACTCCACTGTACTCTACCTCTACTGTGCTCCACTGTACTCTATCTCTACTGTACTGCACTGTACTCTACCTCTACTGTACTCTACTGTTCTCTATCTCTACTGTACTCTACTGTACTCCACCTCTACTGTACTCCACTGTACTCCACTTTACTCTACCTCTACTGTGCTCCACTGTACTCTACCTCTACTGTACTCCACTGTACTCTACCTCTACTGTGCTCCACTGTACTCTACCTCTACTGTACTCCACTGTACTCTACCTCTACTGTACTCCACTGTACTCTACCTCTACTGTACTCTACTGTACTCCACCTCTAATGTGCTCCACTGTACTCTACCTCTACTGTACTCCACGGTACGCTACCTCTACTGTGCTCCACTGTACTCTACCTCTACTGTACTCCACTGTACGCTACCTCTACTGTGCTCCACTGTACTCTATCTCTACTGTACTCCACTCTACTTCTACTCTGCTCCACTGTACTCTACCTCTACTGTACTCCACTGTACTCTACCTCTACTGTGCTCCACTGTACTCTATCTCTACTGTACTGCACTGTACTCTACCTCTACTGTACTCTACTGTTCTCTACCTCTACTGTACTCTACTGTACTCCACCTCTACTGTACTCCACTGTACTCCACTTTACTCTACCTCTACTGTGCTCCACTGTACTCTACCTCTACTGTACTCCACTGTACTCTACCTCTACTGTGCTCCACTGTACTCTACCTCTACTGTACTCCACTGTACTCTACCTCTGCTGTGCTCCACTGTACTCTACCTCTACTGTACTCCACTGTACTCTACCTCTACTGTACTCTACTGTACTCCACCTCTAATGTGCTCCACTGTATTCCACTGTACTCTACCTCTACTGTACTCCACTGTACTCTACCTCTACTGTACTCCACTGTACTCTACCTCTTCTGTGCTCCACTGTACTCCACTGTACGCTACCTCTACTGTGCTCCACACTACTCTACCTCTACTGTACTCCACTCTATTCTACCTCTACTGTGCTCCGCTGTACTCCACTGTACTCTACGTCTACTGTGCTCCATTGTACTCTTCCTCTACTGTACTCCACTGTACACTACCTCTACTGTACTCCACTGTACTCTACCTCTACTGTGCTCCACTGTACTCTACCTCTACTGTACTCCACTGTACTCTACCTCTACTGTGCTCCCCTGTACTCAACCTCTACTGTACTCCACTCTACACTACCTCTACTGTGCTCCACTGTACTCTATCTCTACTGTACTCTACTGTACTCCACCTCTACTGTGCTCCGCTGTACTCCACTGTACTCTACCTGTACTGTGCTCCACTGTACTCTACCTCTTCTGTACTCCACTGTACTCTACCTCTACTGTACTCCACTGTACGCTACCTCTACTGTGCTCCACAGTACTCTACCTCTACTGTACTACGCTCTACTCTACATCTAGTGTTCTCCACTGTACTCTACTGTACTCCACCTCTACTGTGCTCCGCTGTACTCCACTGTACTCTACCTCTACTGTGCTCCACTGTACTCTACCTCTACTGTACTCCACTGTACTCTACCTCTAGTGTGCTCCACTGTTCTCTACCTATCCTGTACTCTACTGTACTCCACCTCTACTGTGCTCCACTGTACTCCACTGTACTCTACCTCTACTGTGCTCCACTGTACTCTACCTCTACTGTACTCCACTGTACTCTACCTCTACTGTGCTCCACTGTACTCTACCTCTTCTGTACTCCACTGTACTCTACCTCTACTGTACTCCACTGTACGCTACCTCTACTGTGCTCCACAGTACTCTACCTCTACTGTACTACACTCTACTCTACATCTAGTGTTCTCCACTGTACTCTACTGTACTCCACCTCTACGGTGCTCCGCTGTACTCCACTGTACTCTACCTCTACTGTGCTCCACTGTACTCTACCTCTACTGTGCTCCACTGTACTCTACCTCTACTGTGCTCCACTTTACTCTACCTCTACTGTACTCCACTGTACTCTACCTCTACTGTACTCCAACGAACTTTACCTCTACTGTGCTCCACTGTACTCCACTGAACTGTACCTCTACTGTGCTCCACTGTACTCTACCTCTACTGTACGCCACTGTACTCTACCTATACTGTACTCCACTGTACTCTACCTCTAGTGTTCTCTCCTGTACTCCACCTCTAATGTGCTCCACTGTACTCCACTGTACTCTACCTCTACTGTACTCCACTGTACTCTACCTCTGCTGTGCTCAACTGTACTCTACCTCTACTGTACTCCACTGTACTCTACCTCTACTGTACTCCACTGTACTCTACCTCTACTGTACTCCACTGTACTCTACCTCTACTGTACTCTACTGTACTCCACCTCTAATGTGCTCCACTGTATTCCACTGTACTCTACCTCTACTGTACTCCACTGTACTCTACCTTTACTGTACTCCACTGTACTCTACCTCTTTTGTGCTCCACTGTACTCCACTGTACGCTACCTCTACTGTGCTCCACACTACTCTACCTCTACTGTACTCCACTCTATTCTACCTCTACTGTACTCCACTGTACTCTACCTCTACTGTAATCCACTGTACACTACCTCTACTGTACTCCACTGTACTCTACCTCTACTGTACTCCACTGTACGCTACCTCTACTGTGCTCCACTGTACTCTACCTCTACTGTACTCCACTGTACTCTACCTCTACTGTAATCCACAGTACACTACCTCTACTGTACTCCACTGTACTCTACCTCTACTGTACTCCACTGTACGCTACCTCTACTGTGCTCCACTGTACTCTACCTCTACTGTACTCCACTCTACTCTACCTCTACTGTGCTCCACTGTACTCTACCTCTACTGTGCTCCACTGTACTCTACCTCTACTGTGCTCCACTCTACTCTACCTCTACTGTACTCCACTGTACTCTACCTATACTGTGCTCCACTGTACTCTACCTCTACTGTACTCCACTGTACTCTACCTCTACTGTGCTCCACTGTACTCCACTGTACGCTACCTCTACTGTGCTCCACTGTACTCTACCTCTACTGTACTCCACTCTACTCTACCTCTACTGTGCTCCGCTGTACTCCACTGTACTTTACCTCTACTGTGCTCCACTGTTCTCTACCTCTACTGTACTCTACTGTACTCCACCTCTACTGTGTTCCACTGTAATCCACTCTACTCTACCTCTACTGTGCTCCACTGTACTCTACCTCTACTGTACTCCAATGTACTCTACCTCTACTGTACTCTACTGTTCTCTACCTCTACTGTACTCTACTGTACTCCACCTCTACTGTGCTCCACTGTACTCCACTGTACCCTACCTCTACTGTGCTCCACTGTATTCTACCTCTACTGTACTCCACTCTACTCTACCTCTACTGTGCTCCACTGTACTCTACCTCAACTGTACCCCACTGTACTCTACCTCTACTGTACTCCACTGTACTCTACCTCTACTGTGCTCCACTGTACTCTACCTCTACTGTACTCCACTGTACTCTACCTCTACTGTGCTCCACTGTACTCCACTGTACGCTACCTCTACTGTGCTCCACTGTACTCTACCTCTACTGTACTCCACTCTACTCTACCTCTACTGTGGTCCGCTGTACTCCACTGTACTCTACCTCTACTGTACTCCACTCTACTCTACCTCTACTGTGCTCCACTGTACTCTATCTCTACTGTACTCTACTGTACTCCACCTCTACTGTGCTCCGCTGTACTCCACTGTACTCTATCTCTACTCTGCTCCACTGTACTCTACCACTGCTGTGCTCCACTGTACTCTACCTCTACTGTGCTCCACTGTACTCTACCTCTACTCTACTCCACTGTACTCTACCTCTACTGTACTCTACTGTTCTCTACCTCTACTGTACTCTACTGTACTCCACCTCTACTGTGCTCCACTGTACTCCACTGTACTCTACCTCTACTGTGCACCACTGTACTCTACCTCTACTGTACTCCACTGTACTCTAACTCTACTGTACTCCACTGTACTCTACCTCTACTGTGCTCCACTGTACTCTACCTCTACTGTACTCCACTGTACTCTACCTCTACTGTACTCCACTGTACTCTACCTCTACTGTGCTCCGCTGTACTCCACTGTTTTCTACCTCTACTGTGCTCCACTGTACTCTACCTCTACTGTGCTCCACTGTACTCTGCCTCTACTGTGCTCCACTGTACTCTACCTCTACTGTACTCCACTGTACTCTACCTCTACTGTACTCCAACGAACTTTACCTCTACTGTGCTCCACTGTACTCCACTGTACTGTACCTCTACTGTGCTCCACTGTACTCTACCTCTACTGTACGCCACTGTACTCTACCTATACTGTACTCCACTGTACTCTACCTCTAGTGTACTCTCCTGTACTCCACCTCTAATGTGCTCCACTGTACTCCACTGTACTCTACCTCTACTGTACTCCACTGTACTCTACCTCTGCTGTGCTCAACTGTACTCTACCTCTACTGTACTCCACTGTACTCTACCTCTACTGTACTCCACTGTACTCTACCTCTACTGTACTCCACTGTACTCTACCTCTACTGTACTCTACTGTACTCCACCTCTAATGTGCTCCACTGTATTCCACTGTACTCTACCTCTACTGTACTCCACTGTACTCTACCTCTACTGTACTCCACTGTACTCTACCTCTTCTGTGCTCCACTGTACTCCACTGTACGCTACCTCTACTGTGCTCCACACTACTCTACCTCTACTGTACTCCACTCTATTCTACCTCTACTGTGCTCCGCTGTACTCCACTGTACTCTACGTCTACTGTGCTCCACTGTACTCTACCTCTACTGTACTCCACTGTACTCTACCTCTACTGTAATCCACTGTACACTACCTCTACTGTACTCCACTGTACTCTACCTCTACTGTATTCCACTGTACGCTACCTCTACTGTGCTCCACTGTACTCTACCTCTACTGTACTCCACTCTACTCTACCTCTACTGTGCTCCACTGTACTCTACCTCTACTGTGCTCCACTGTACTCTACCTCTACTGTGCTCAACTGTACTCTACCTCTACTGTACTCCACTGTACTCTACCTATACTGTACTCCACTGTACTCTACCTCTAGTGTACTCTACTGTACTCCACCTCTAATGTGCTCCACTGTACTCCACTGTACTCTACCTCTACTGTACTCCTCTGTACTCTACCTCTACTGTACTCCACTGTACTCTACCTCTACTGTGCTCCACTGTACTCCACTGTACGCTACCTCTGCTGTGCTCCACTGTACTCTACCTCTACTGTACTCCACTCTACTCTACCTCTACTGTGCTCCGCTGTACTCCACTTTACTCTACCTCTACTGTGCTCCACTGTACTCGACCTCTACTGTACTCCACTGTACGCTACCTCTACTGTGCTCCGCTGTACTCCACTGTACTCCACCTCTACTGTGCTCCGCTGTACTCCACTGTACTTTACCTCTACTGTGCTCCACTGTACTCTACCTCTACTGTACTCCACCTATACTGTACTCCACTGTACTCTACCTCTACTGTGCTCCACTGTTCTCTACCTCTACTGTACTCTACTGTAATCCACCTCTACTGTGTTCCACTGTAATCCACTGTACTCTACCTCTACTGTGCTCCACTGTACTCTACCTCTACTGTACTCCAATGTACTCTACCTCTACTATACTCTACTGTTCTCTACCTCTACTGTACTCTACTGTACTCCACCTCTACTGTGCTCCACTGTACTCCACTGTACTCTACCTCTACTGTGCTCCACTGTACTCTACCTCTACTGTACTCCACTGTACTCTACCTCTACTGTGCTCCACTGTACTCTACCTCTACTGTACCCCACTGTACTCTACCTCTACTGTACTCCACTGTACTCTACCTCTACTGTGCTCCACTGTACTCTACCTCTACTGTACTCCACTGTACTCTACCTCTACTGTGCTCCACTGTACTCCACTGTACGCTACCTCTACTGTGCTCCACTGTACTCTACCTCTACTGTACTCCACTCTACTCTACCTCTACTGTGGTCCGCTGTACTCCACTGTACTCTACCTCAACTGTGCTCCACTGTACTCTACCTCTACTGTACTCCACTCTACTCTACCTCTACTGTGCTCCACTGTACTCTATCTCTACTGTACTCTACTGTACTCCACCTCTACTGTGCTCCGCTGTACTCCACTGTACTCTATCTCTACTCTGCTCCACTGTACTCTACCTCTGCTGTGCTCCACTGTACTCTACCTCTACTGTGCTCCACTGTACTCTACCTCTACTCTACTCCACTGTACTCTACCTCTACTGTACTCTACTGTTCTCTACCTCTACTGTACTCTACTGTACTCCACCTCTACTGTGCTCCACTGTACTCCACTGTACTCTACCTCTACTGTGCACCACTGTACTCTTCCTCTACTGTACTCCACTGTACTCTAACTCTACTGTACTCCACTGTACTCTACCTCTACTGTGCTCCACTGTACTCTACCTCTACTGTACTCCACTGTACTCTACCTCTACTGTACTCCACTGTACTCTACCTCTACTGTGCTCCGCTGTACTCCACTGTTTTCTACCTCTACTGTGCTCCACTGTACTCTACCTCTACTGTGCTCCACTGTACTCTACCTCTACTGTGCTCCACTGTACTCTACCTCTACTGTACTCCACTGTACTCTACCTCTACTGTACTCCAACGAACTCTACCTCTACTGTGCTCCACTGTACTCCACTGTACTGTACCTCTACTGTGCTCCACTGTACTCTACCTCTACTGTACGCCACTGTACTCTACCTACACTGTACTCCACTGTACTCTACCTCTAGTGTACTCTCCTGTACTCCACCTCTAATGTGCTCCACTGTACTCCACTGTACTCTACCTCTACTGTACTCCACTGTACTCTACCTCTACTGTACTCTACTGTACTCCACCTCTAATGCGCTCTTCTGTACTCCACTGTACTCTACCTCTACTGTACTCCACTGTACTCTACCTCTAGTGTACTCCACTGTACTCTACCTCTACTGTACTCCACCGAACTCTACCTGTACTGTCCTTCACTGTACTCTACTGTACTCTACCTCTACTGTGCTCCACTGTACTCCACTGTACTCTATCTCTACTGTGATCCACTGTACTCTACCTCTGCTGTGCTCCACTGAACTCTACCTCTGCTCTGCTCCACTGTACTCTACCTCTACTCTACTCCACTGTACTCTACCTCTACTGTACTCTACTGTACTCCACCTCTACTGTGCTCCACTGTACTCTACCTCTGCTGTGCTCCACTGTACTCTACCTCTACTCTACTCCACTGTACTCTACCTCTACTGTGCTCCACTGTACTCTACCTCTGCTGTACTCCACTGTACTCTACCTCTACTGTACTCCACTGTACTCTACCTCTACTGTACTCTACTGTACTCCACCTCTAATGTTTTGCACTGTACTCCACTGTACTCTACCTCTACTGTACTCCACTGTACTCTACCTCTACTGTACTCCACTCTACTCTACCTCTACTGTGCTCCACTGTACTCCACTGTACGCTACCTCTACTGTGCTCCACTGTACTCTACCTCTACTGTACTCCACTCTACTCTACCTCTACTGTGCTCCGCTGTACTCCACTGTACTCTACCTCTACTGTGCTCCACTGTACTCTACCTCTACTGTACTCCACTGTACTCTGCCTCTACAGTGCTCCACTGTACTATACCTCTACTGTACTCCAATGTACGCTACCTCTACTGTGCTCCACTGTACTCTACCTCTACTGTACTCCACTCCACTCTACTCTACCTCTACTGTGCTCCACTGTACTCTATCTTGACTGTACTCTACTGTACTCCACCTCTACTGTGCTCCGCTGTACTCCACTGTACTCTACCTCTACTGTGCTCCACTGTACTCTACCTCTACTGTACTCCACTCTACTCTACCTCTACTGTGCTCCACTGTACTCTATCTCTACTGTACTCTACTGTACTCTACCTCTACTGTGCTCCACTGTACTCTACCTCTACTGTGCTCCACTGTACTCTACCTCTACTGTACTCCACTGTACTCTACCTCTACTGTACTCCAACGAACTTTACCTCTACTGTGCTCCACTGTACTCCACTGTACTGTACCTCTACTGTGCTCCACTGTACTCTACCTCTACTGTACGCCACTGTACTCTACCTATACTGTACTCCACTGTACTCTACCTCTAGTGTTCTCTCCTGTACTCCATCTCTAATGTGCTCCACTGTACTCCACTGTACTCTACCTCTACTGTACTCCACTGTACTCTACCTCTGCTGTGCTCAACTGTACTCTACCTCTACTGTACTCCACTGTACTCTACCTCTACTGTACTCCACTGTACTCTACCTCTACTGTACTCCACTGTACTCTACCTCTACTGTACTCTACTGTACTCCACCTCTAATGTGCTCCACTGTATTCCACTGTACTCTACCTCTACTGTACTCCACTGTACTCTACCTTTACTGTACTCCACTGTACTCTACCTCTTTTGTGCTCCACTGTACTCCACTGTACGCTACCTCTACTGTGCTCCACACTACTCTACCTCTACTGTACTCCACTCTATTCTACCTCTACTGTACTCCACTGTACTCTACCTCTACTGTAATCCACTGTACACTACCTCTACTGTACTCCACTGTACTCTACCTCTACTGTACTCCACTGTACGCTACCTCTACTGTGCTCCACTGTACTCTACCTCTACTGTACTCCACTGTACTCTACCTCTACTGTACTCCACTGTACTCCACCTCTACTGTGCTCCGCTGTACTCCACTGTACTCTACCTCTACTGTGCTCCACTGTACTCTACCTCTTCTGTACTCCACTGTACTCTACCTCTACTGTGCTCCACTGTACTCCACTGTACTCTACCTCTACTGTGCTCCACTGCACTCTACCTCTACTGTACTCCACGGTACGCTACCTCTACTGTGCTCCACTGTACTCTACCTCTACTGTACTCCACTGTATGCTACCTCTACTGTGCTCCACTGTACTCTACCTTTACTGTACTCCACTCTACTCTACCTCTACTGTGCTCCACTGTACTCTACCTCTACTGTACTCCACTGTACTCTACCTCTACTGTGCTCCACTGTACTCTACCTCTACTGTACTCTACTGTTCTCTACCTCTACTGTACTCCACCTCTACTGCACTCCACTGTACTCTACCTCTACTGTGCTCCACTGTACTCTACCTCTACTGTACTCCACTGTACTCTACCTCTAATGTGCTCCACTGTACTCTACCTCTACTGTACTCCACAGTACTCTACCTCTGCTTTGCTCAACTGTACTCTACCTCTACTGTACTCCACTGTACTCTACCTCTACTGTACTCCACTTTACTCTACCTCTACTGTACTCTACTGTACTCCACCTCTAATGTGCTCCACTGTATTCCACTGTACTCTACCTCTACTGTACTCCACTGTACTCTACCTCTACTGTACTCCACTGTACTCTACCTCTTCTGTGCTCCACTGTACTCCACTGTACGCTACCTCTACTGTGCTCCAAACTACTCTACCTCTACTGTACTCCACTCTATTCTACCTCTACTGTCCTCCGCTGTACTCCACTGTACTCTACGTCTACTGTTTTCCACTGTACTCTACCTCTACTGTACTCCACTGTACTCTACCTCTACTGTACTCCACTGTACTCCACCTCTACTGAGCTCCACTGTACTCCACTGTACTCTACCTCTACTGTGCTCCACTGTACTCTATCTCTACTGTCTCCACTGTACTCTACCTCTACTGTACTCTACTGTTCTCTACCTCTACTGTACTCTACTGTACTCCACCTCTACTGTACTCCACTGTACTCCACTGTACTCTACATCTACTGTGTTCCACTGTACTCTACCTCTACTGTACTCCACTGTACTCTACCTCTACTGTACTCTACTGTACTCCACCTCTACTGTGCTCCACTGTACTCCACTGTACTCTACCTCTACTGTGCTCCACTGTACTCTACTTCTACTGTACTCCACTGTACTCTACCTCTAGTGTGCTCCACTGTTCTCTACCTCTACTGTACTCTACTGTACTCCACCTCTACTGTGCTCCACTGTACTCCACTGTACTCTACCTCTACTGTGCTCCACTGCACTCTACCTCTACTGTAATCCACTCTACTCTATCTCTACTGTGCTCCATTGTACTCTACCTCTGCTGTGCTCAACTGTACTCTACCTCTACTGTACTCCACTGTACTCTACCTCTACTGTACTCCACTTTACTCTACCTCTACTGTACTCTACTGTACTCCACCTCTAATGTGCTCCACTGTACTCTACCTCTACTGTACTCCACTGTACTCTACCTCTTCTGTGCTCCACTGTACTCCACTGTACGCTACCTCTACTGTGCTCCAAACTACTCTACCTCTACTGTACTCCACTCTATTCTACCTCTACTGTGCTCCGCTGTACTCCACTGTACTCTACGTCTACTGTGCTCCACTGTACTCTACCTCTACTGTACTCCACTGTACTCTACCTCTAATGTAATCCACTGTACACTACCTCTACTGTACTCCACTGTACGCTACCTCTACTGTGCTCCACAGTACTCTACCTCTACTGTACTCCACTCTATACTACCTCTACTGTGCTCCACTGTACTCTATCTCTACTGTACTCTACTGTACTCCACCTCTACTGTGCTCCGCTGTACTCCACTGTACTCTACCTCTACTGTGCTCCACTGTACTCTACCTCTTCTGTACTCCACTGTACTCTACCTCTAGTGTGCTCCACTGTACTCCACTGTACTCTACCTCTACTGTGCTCCACTGCACTCTACCTCTACTGTACTCCACGGTACGCTACCTCTACTGTGCTCCACTGTACTCTACCTCTACTGTACTCCACTGTACTCTACCTCTACTGTAATCCACTGTACACTACCTCTACTGTACTCCACTGTACTCCACCTCTACTGAGCTCCACTGTACTCCACTGTACTCTACCTCTACTGTGCTCCACTGTACTCTATCTCTACTGTACTCCACTGTACTCTACCTCTACTGTACTCTACTGTTCTCTACCTCTACTGTACTCTACTGTACTCCACCTCTACTGTACTCCACTGTACTCCACTGTACTCTACCTCCACTGTACTCCACTGTACTCTACCTCTACTGTGCTCCACTGCACTCTACCTCTACTGTAATCCACTCTACTCTATCTCTACTGTGCTCCATTGTACTCTACCTCTGCTGTGCTCAACTGTACTCTACCTCTACTGTACTCCACTGTACTCTACCTCTACTGTACTCCACTTTACTCTACCTCTACTGTACTCTACTGTACTCCACCTCTAATGTGCTCCACTGTATTCCACTGTACTCTACCTCTACTGTACTCCACTGTACTCTACCTCTACTGTACTCCACTGTACTCTACCTCTTCTGTGCTCCACTGTACTCCACTGTACGCTACCTCTACTGTGCTCCAAACTACTCTACCTCTACTGTACTCCACTCTATTCTACCTCTACTGTGCTCCGCTGTACTCCACTGTACTCTACGTCTACTGTGCTCCACTGTACTCTACCTCTACTGTACTCCACTGTACTCTACCTCTACTGTAATCCACTGTACACTACCTCTACTGTACTCCACTGTACGCTACCTCTACTGTGCTCCACAGTACTCTACCTCTACTGTACTCCACTCTATACTACCTCTACTGTGCTCCACTGTACTCTATCTCTACTGTACTCTACTGTACTCCACCTCTACTGTGCTCCGCTGTACTCCACTGTACTCTACCTCTACTGTGCTCCACTGTACTCTACCTCTTCTGTACTCCACTGTACTCTACCTCTACTGTGCTCCACTGTACTCCACTGTACTCTACCTCTACTGTGCTCCACTGCACTCTACCTCTACTGTACTCCACGGTACGCTACCTCTACTGTGCTCCACTGTACTCTACCTCTACTGTACTCCACTGTATGCTACCTCTACTGTGCTACACTGTACTCTACCTTTACTGTACTCCACTCTACTCTACCTCTACTGTGCTCCACTGTACTCTACCTCTACTGTACTCCACTGTACTCTACCTCTACTGTGCTCCACTGTACTCTACCTCTACTGTACTCTACTGTTCTCTACCTCTACTGTACTCCACCTCTACTGCACTCCACTGTACTCCACTGTACTCTACCTCTACTGTGCTCCACTGTACTCTACCTCTACTGTACTCCACTGTACTCTACCTCTAATGTGCTCCACTGTACTCTACCTCTACTGTACTCCACAGTACTCTACCTCTGCTGTGCTCAACTGTACTCTACCTCTACTGTACTCCACTGTACTCTACCTCTACTGTACTCCACTGTACTCTACCTCTACTGTACTCCACTTTACTCTACCTCTACTGTACTCTACTGTACTCCACCTCTAATGTGCTCCACTGTATTCCACTGTACTCTACCTCTACTGTACTCCACTGTACTCTACCTCTACTCTACTCCACTGTACTCTACCTCTTCTGTGCTCCACTGTACTCCACTGTACGCTACCTCTACTGTGCTCCAAACTACTCTACCTCTACTGTACTCCACTCTATTCTACCTCTACTGTCCTCCGCTGTACTCCACTGTACTCTACGTCTACTGTGCTCCACTGTACTCTACCTCTACTGTACTCCACTGTACTCTACCTCTACTGTAATCCACTGTACACTACCTCTACTGTACTCCACTGTACGCTACCTCTACTGTGCTCCACAGTACTCTACCTCTACTGTACTCCACTCTACACTACCTCTACTGTGCTCCACTGTACTCTATCTCTATTGTACTCTACTGTACTCCACCTCTACTGTGCTCCGCTGTACTCCACTGTACTCTACCTCTTCTGTACTCCACTGTACTCTACCTCTACTGTGCTCCACTGTACTCCACCTCTACTGTACTCCACGGTACGCTACCTCTACTGTGCTCCACTCTACTCTACCTCTACTGTACTCCACTCTACTCTACCTCTACTGTGCTCCACTGTACTCTACCTCTACTGTACTCCACTGTACTCTACCTCTACTGTGCTCCACTGTACTCTATCTCTACTGTACTCCACTGTACTCTACCTCTACTGTACTCTACTGTTCTCTACCTCTACTGTACTCCACCTCTACTGCACTCCACTGTACTCCACTGTACTCTACCTCTACTGTGATCCACTGTACTCTACCTCTACTGTACTCCACTGTACTCTACCTCTAATGTGCTCCACTGTACTCTACCTCTACTGTACTCCACTGTACTCTACCTCTGCTGTGCTCAACTGTACTCTACCTCTACTGTACTCCACTGTACTCTACCTCTACTGTACTCCACTTTACTCTACCTCTACTGTACTCCACTGTACTCTACCTCTTCTGTGCTCCACTGTACTCCACTGTACGCTACCTCTACTGTGCTCCAAACTACTCTACCTCTACTGTACTCCACTCTATTCTACCTCTACTGTCCTCCGCTGTACTCCACTGTACTCTACGTCTACTGTGCTCCACTGTACTCTACCTCTACTGTACTCCACTGTACTCTACCTCTACTGTAATCCACTGTACACTACCTCTACTGTGCTCCACTGTACTCTATCTCTATTGTACTCTACTGTACTCCACCTCTACTGTGCTCCGCTGTACTCCACTGTACTCTACCTCTTCTGTACTCCACTGTACTCTACCTCTACTGTGCTCCACTGTACTCCACCTCTACTGTACTCCACGGTACGCTACCTCTACTGTGCTCCACTCTACTCTACCTCTACTGTGCTCCACAGTACTCTACCTCTACTGTACTCCACTCTATACTACCTCTACTGTGCTCCACTGTACTCTATCTCTACTGTACTCTACTGTACTCCACCTCTACTGTGCTCCGCTGTACTCCACTGTACTCTACCTCTACTGTGCTCCACTGTACTCTACCTCTTCTGTACTCCACTGTACTCTACCTCTACTGTGCTCCACTGTACTCCACTGTACTCTACCTCTACTGTGCTCCACTGCACTCTACCTCTACTGTACTCCACGGTACGCTACCTCTACTGTGCTCCACTGTACTCTACCTCTACTGTACTCCACTGTACTCTACCTCTACTGTAATCCACTGTACACTACCTCTACTGTACTCCACTGTACTCCACCTCTACTGAGCTCCACTGTACTCCACTGTACTCTACTTCTACTGTGCTCCACTGTACTCTATCTCTACTGTACTCCACTGTACTCTACCTCTACTGTACTCTACTGTTCTCTACCTCTACTGTACTCTACTGTACTCCACCTCTACTGTACTCCACTGTACTTCACTGTACTCTACCTCCACTGTACTCCACTGTACTCTACCTCTACTGTGCTCCACTGCACTCTACCTCTACTGTAATCCACTCTACTCTATCTCTACTGTGCTCCATTGTACTCTACCTCTGCTGTGCTCAACTGTACTCTACCTCTACTGTACTCCACTGTACTCTACCTCTACTGTACTCCACTTTACTCTACCTCTACTGTACTCTACTGTACTCCACCTCTAATGTGCTCCACTGTATTCCACTGTACTCTACCTCTACTGTACTCCACTGTACTCTACCTCTACTGTACTCCACTGTACTCTACCTCTTCTGTGCTCCACTGTACTCCACTGTACGCTACCTCTACTGTGCTCCAAACTACTCTACCTCTACTGTACTCCACTCTATTCTACCTCTACTGTGCTCCGCTGTACTCCACTGTACTCTATGTCTACTGTGCTCCACTGTACTCTACCTCTACTGTACTCCACTGTACTCTACCTCTACTGTAATCCACTGTACACTACCTCTACTGTACTCCACTGTACGCTACCTCTACTGTGCTCCACAGTACTCTACCTCTACTGTACTCCACTCTATACTACCTCTACTGTGCTCCACTGTACTCTATCTCTACTGTACTCTACTGTACTCCACCTCTACTGTGCTCCGCTGTACTCCACTGTACTCTACCTCTACTGTGCTCCACTGTACTCTACCTCTTCTGTACTCCACTGTACTCTACCTCTACTGTGCTCCACTGTACTCCACTGTACTCTACCTCTACTGTGCTCCACTGCACTCTACCTCTACTGTACTCCACGGTACGCTACCTCTACTGTGCTCCACTGTACTCTACCTCTACTGTACTCCACTGTATGCTACCTCTACTGTGCTCCACTGTACTCTACCTTTACTGTACTCCACTCTACTCTACCTCTACTGTGCTCCACTGTACTCTACCTCTACTGTACTCCACTGTACTCTACCTCTACTTTGCTCCACTGTACTCTACCTCTACTGTACTCTACTGTTCTCTACCTCTACTGTACTCCACCTCTACTGCACTCCACTGTACTCCACTGTACTCTACCTCTACTGTGCTCCACTGTACTCTACCTCTACTGTACTCCACTGTACTCTACCTCTAATGTGCTCCACTGTACTCTACCTCTACTGTACTCCACAGTACTCTACCTCTGCTGTGCTCAACTGTACTCTACCTCTACTGTACTCCACTGTACTCTACCTCTACTGTACTCCACTTTACTCTACCTCTACTGTACTCTACTGTACTCCACCTCTGATGTGCTCCACTGTATTCCACTGTACTCTACCTCTACTGTACTCCACTGTACTCTACCTCTACTGTACTCCACTGTACTCTACCTCTTCTGTGCTCCACTGTACTCCACTGTACGCTACCTCTACTGTGCTCCAAACTACTCTACCTCTACTGTACTCCACTCTATTCTACCTCTACTGTCCTCCGCTGTACTCCACTGTACTCTACGTCTACTGTGCTCCACTGTACTCTACCTCTACTGTACTCCACTGTACTCTACCTCTACTGTAATCCACTGTACACTACCTCTACTGTACTCCACTGTACGCTACCTCTACTGTGCTCCACAGTAGTCTACCTCTACTGTACTCCACTCTACACTACCTCTACTGTGCTCCACTGTACTCTATCTCTATTGTACTCTACTGTACTCCACCTCTACTGTGCTCCGCTGTACTCCACTGTACTCTACCTCTTCTGTACTCCACTGTACTCTACCTCTACTGTGCTCCACTGTACTCCACCTCTACTGTACTCCACGGTACGCTACCTCTACTGTGCTCCACTCTACTCTACCTCTACTGTACTCCACTCTACTCTACCTCTACTGTGCTCCACTGTACTCTACCTCTACTGTACTCCACTGTACTCTACCTCTACTGTGCTCCACTGTACTCTATCTCTACTGTACTCCACTGTACTCTACCTCTACTGTACTCTACTGTTCTCTACCTCTACTGTACTCCACCTCTACTGCACTCCACTGTACTCCACTGTACTCTACCTCTACTGTGATCCACTGTACTCTACCTCTACTGTACTCCACTGTACTCTACCTCTAATGTGCTCCACTGTACTCTACCTCTACTGTACTCCACTGTACTCTACCTCTGCTGTGCTCAACTGTACTCTACCTCTACTGTACTCCACTGTACTCTACCTCTACTGTACTCCACTTTACTCTACCTCTACTGTACTCCACTGTACTCTACCTCTTCTGTGCTCCACTGTACTCCACTGTACGCTACCTCTACTGTGCTCCAAACTACTCTACCTCTACTGTACTCCACTCTATTCTACCTCTACTGTCCTCCGCTGTACTCCACTGTACTCTACGTCTACTGTGCTCCACTGTACTCTACCTCTACTGTACTCCACTGTACTCTACCTCTACTGTAATCCACTGTACACTACCTCTACTGTGCTCCACTGTACTCTATCTCTATTGTACTCTACTGTACTCCACCTCTACTGTGCTCCGCTGTACTCCACTGTACTCTACCTCTTCTGTACTCCACTGTACTCTACCTCTACTGTGCTCCACTGTACTCCACCTCTACTGTACTCCACGGTACGCTACCTCTACTGTGCTCCACTCTACTCTACCTCTACTGTACTCCACTCTACTCTACCTCTACTGTGCTCCACTGTACTCTACCTCTACTGTACTCCACTGTACTCTACCTCTACTGTGCTCCACTGTACTCTATCTCTACTGTACTCCACTGTACTCTATCTCTACTGTACTCTACTGTTCTCTACTTTTACTGTACTCTACTGTACTCCACCTCTACTGTACTCCACTGTACTCCACTGTACTCTACCTCTACTGTGCTCCACTGTACTCTACCTCTACTGTACTCCACTGTACTCTACCTCTACTGTACTCTACTGTACTCCACCTCTACTGTGCTCCACTGTGCTCCACTGTACTCCACTGTACTCTACCTCTACTGTGCTCCACTTTACTCTACTTCTACTGTACTCCATTGTACTCTACCTCTACTGTGCTCCACTGTACTCTACTTCTACTGTACTCCACTGTACTCTACCTCTAGTGTGCTCCACTGTTCTCTACCTCTACTGTACTCTACTGTACTCCACCTCTACTGTGCTCCACTGTACTCCACTGTACTCTACCTCTACTGTGCTCCACTGTACTCTACCTCTATCGTACTCCACTGTACTCTACCTCTACTGTGCTCCACTGTACTCTACCTCTACTGTACTCTACTGTACTCTACCTCTACTGTGCTCCACTGTACTCTACCTCTACTGTACTCCACTCCACACTACCTCTACTGTGCTCCACTGTACTCCACTGTACTCTACCTCTACTGTGCTCCATTGTACTCTACCTCTACTGTACTCTACTGTACTCTACCTCTACTGTGCTCCACTGTACTCTACCTCTACTGTACTCCACTGTACTCTACCTCTACTGTGCTCCACTGTACTCTACCTCTACTGTACTCCACTCTACACTACCTCTACTGTGCTCCACTGTACTCTATCTCTACTGTACTCTACTGTACTCCACCTCTACTGTGCTCCGCTGTACTCCACTGTACTCTACCTCTACTGTGCTCCACTGTACTCTACCTCTTCTGTACTCCACTGTACTCTACCTCTACTGTGCTCCACTGTACTCTACCTCTACTGTACTCCACGGTACGCTACCTCTACTGTGCTCCACTGTACTCTACTCTACTGTACTCCACGGTACGCTACCTCTACTGTGCTCCACTCTACTTTACCTCTACTGTACTCCACTCTACTCTACCTCTACTGTGCTCCACTGTCCTCTACCTCTACTGTACTCCACTGTAATCTACCTCTACTGTGCTCCACTGTACTCTATCTCTACTGTACTCCACTGTACTCTACCTCTACTGTACTCTACTGTTCTCTACCTCTACTGTACTCTGCTGTACTCCACCTCTACTGTACTCCACTGTACTCCACTGTACTCTACCTCTACTGTGCTCCACTGTACTCTACCTCTACTGTACTCCACTGTACTCTACCTCTACTGTACTCTACTGTACTCCACCTCTACTGTGCTCCACTGTACTCCACTGTACTCTACCTCTACTGCGCTCCACTGTACTCTACTTCTACTGTACTCCACTGTACTCTACCTCTAGTGTGCTCCACTGTTCTATCCCTCTACTGTACTCTACTGTACTCCACCTCTACTGTGCTCCACTGTACTCCACTGTACTCTACCTCTACTGTGCTCCACTGCACTCTACCTCTACTGTAATCCACTCTACTCTATCTCTACTGTGCTCTATTGTACTCTATCTCTACTGTACTCCAATGTACTCTACCTCTACTGTACTCTACTGTTCTCTACATCTACTGTACTCTACTGTACTCCACCTCTACTGTGCTCCACTGTACTCCACTGTACTCTACCTCTACTGTGCTCCACTGTACTCTACCTCTACTGTACTCCACTGTACTCTACCTCTACTGTGCTCCACTGTACTCTACCTCTACTGTACTTCACTCCACACTACCTCTACTGTGCTCCACTGTACTCTACCTCTACTGTACTCCACTGTACTCTACCTCTACTGTGCTCCACTGTACTCTAGCTCTACTGTACTCTACTGTACTCTACCTCTACTGTGCACCACTGTACTCTACCTTTACTGTACTCTACTGTACTCCACCTCTACTGTGCTGCACTGTACTCCACTGTACTCTACCTCTACTGTGCTCCACTGTACTCTACTTCTACTGTACTCCACTGTACTCTACCTCTAGTGTGCTCCACTGTTCTCTACCTCTACTGTACTCTACTGTACTCCACCTCTACTGTGCTCCACTGTACTCCACTGTACACTACCTCTACTGTGCTCCACTGTACTCTACCTCTACTGTACTCCACTGTACTCTACCTCTACTGTACTAAACTCTATTCTACCTCTACTGTGCTCCGCTGTACTCCACTGTACTCTACGTCTACTGTGCTCCACTGTACTCTACCTCTACTGTACTCCACTGTACTCTACCTCTACTGTAATCAACTGTACACTACCTCTACTGTACTCCACTGTACGCTACCTCTACTGTGCTCCACAGTACTCTACCTCTACTGTACTCCACTCTACTCTACATCTACTGTGCTCCACTGTACTCTACTGTACTCCACCTCTACTGTGTTCCGCTGTACTCCTCTGTACTCTACCTCTACTGTACTCCACTGTACTCTACCTCTACTGTACGCTACTGTACTCCACCTCTACTGTGTTCCACTGTACTCCACTGTACTCTACCTCTACTGTGCTCCACTGTACTCTACCTCTATTGTACTCCACTGTACTCTACCTCTAGTGTGCTCCACTGTTCTCTACCTCTACTGTACTCTACTGTACTCCACCTCTACTGTGCTGCACTGTACTCCACTGTACTCTACCTCTACTGTGCTCCACTGTACTCTACCTCTACTGTGCTCCACTGTACTCTATCTCTACTGTACTCTACTGTACTCCACCTCTACTGTGCTCCGCTGTACTCCACTGTACTCTACCTCTACTGTGCTCCACTGTACTCTACCTCTTCTGTACTCCATTGTACTCTACCTCTACTGTGCTCCACTGTACTCTACCTCTACTGTACTCCACGGTACGCTACCTCTACTGTGCTACACTGTACTCTACCTCTACTGTACTCCACGGTACGCTACCTCTACTGTGCTCCACTCTACTCTACCTCTACTGTACTCCACTCTACTCTACCTTTACTGTGCTCCACTGTACTCTACCTCTACTGTACTCCACTGTACTCTACCTCTACTGTGCTACACTGTACTCTACCTCTACTGTACTCCACGGTACGCTACCTCTACTGTGCTCCACTCTACTCAACCTCTACTGTACTCCACTCTACTCTACCTCTACTGTGCTCCACTGTACTCTACCTCTACTGTACTCCACTGTACTCTACCTCTACTGTGTTCCACTGTACTCTACCTCTACTGTACTCCACTGTACTCTACCTCTACTGTACTCTACTGTACTCCACCTCTACTGTGCTCCACTGTACTCCAGTGTACTCTACCTCTACTGTGCTCCACTGTACTCTACTTCTACTGTACTCCACTGTACTCTACCTCTAGTGTGCTCCACTGTTCTCTACCTCTACTGTACTCCACCTCTACTGTGCTCCACTGTACTTCACTGTACTCTACCTCTACTGTGCTCCACTGCACTCTACCTCTACTGTAATCCACTCTACTCTATCTCTACTGTGTTCCATTGTACTCTATCTCTACTGTACTCCAATGTACTCTACCTCTACTGTACTCTACTGTTCTCTACCTCTACTGTACTCTACTGTACTCCACCTCTACTTTGCTCCACTGTACTCCACTGTACTCTACCTCTACTGTGCTTCAATATACTCTACCTCTACTGTGCTCCACTGTACTCTACCTCTTCTGTACTCTACTGTTCTCTACCTCTAGTGTACTCTACTGTACTCCACCTCTATTGTGCTCCACTGTACTCTACCTCTACTGTACTCCACTCTACACTACCTCTACTGTGTTCCACTGTACTCTATCTCTACTGTACTCTACTGTACTCTACCTCTACTGTGCTCCGCTTTACTCCACTGTACTCTACCTCTACTGTCCTCCACTGTACTCTACCTCTACTGTGCTCCACTGTACTCTACCTCTACTGTACTCCACTGTACTCTACCTCTACTTTGCTCCACTGTACTCCACTGTACTCTACCTCTACTGTGCTCCACTGTACTCTACCTCTACTGTACTCCACTGTACTCTACATCTACTGTACTCCAACGAACTCTACCTCTACTGTGCTTCACTGTACTCCACTGTACTCTACCTCTACTGTGCTCCACTGTACTCTACCTCTACTGTACTCCACTGTACTCTACCTCTACTGTGCTTCACTGTACTCCACTGTACTCTACCTCTACTGTACTCCACTGTACTCTACCTCTACTGTACTCCACTGTACTCTACCTCTACTGTACTCCACTGTACTCTACCTCTTCTCTGCTCCACTGTACTCCACTGTACGCTACCTCTACTGTGCTCCAAACTACTCTACCTCTACTGTACTAAACTCTATTCTACCTCTACTGTGCTCCGCTGTACTCCACTGTACTCTACGTCTACTGTGCTCCACTGTACTCTACCTCTACTGTACTCCACTGTACTCTACCTCTACTGTAATCAACTGTACACTACCTCTACTGTACTCCACTGTACGCTACCTCTACTGTGCTCCACAGTACTCTACCTCTACTGTACTCCACTCTACTCTACATCTACTGTGCTCCACTGTACTCTACTGTACTCCACCTCTACTGTGTTCCGCTGTACTCCTCTGTACTCTACCTCTACTGTACTCCACTGTACTCTACCTCTACTGTACGCTACTGTACTCCACCTCTACTGTGTTCCACTGTACTCCACTGTACTCTACCTCTACTGTGCTCCACTGTACTCTACCTCTACTGTACTCCACTGTACTCTACCTCTAGTGTGCTCCACTGTTCTCTACCTCTACTGTACTCTACTGTACTCCACCTCTACTGTGCTGCACTGTACTCCACTGTACTCTACCTCTACTGTGCTCCACTGTACTCTACCTCTACTGTGCTCCACTGTACTCTATCTCTACTGTACTCTACTGTACTCCACCTCTACTGTGCTCCGCTGTACTCCACTGTACTCTACCTCTACTGTGCTCCACTGTACTCTACCTCTTCTGTACTCCACTGTACTCTACCTCTACTGTGCTCCACTGTACTCTATCTCTACTGTACTCCACGGTACGCTACCTCTACTGTGCTACACTGTACTCTACCTCTACTGTACTCCACGGTACGCTACCTCTACTGTGCTCCACTCTACTCTACCTCTACTGTACTCCACTCTACTCTACCTCTACTGTGCTCCACTGTACTCTACCTCTACTGTACTCCACTGTACTCTACCTCTACTGTGTTCCACTGTACTCTACCTCTACTGTACTCCACTGTACTCTACCTCTACTGTACTCTACTGTACTCCACCTCTACTGTGCTCCACTGTACTCCACTGTACTCTACCTCTACTGTGCTCCACTGTACTCTACTTCTACTGTACTCCACTGTACTCTACCTCTAGTGTGCTCCACTGTTCTCTACCTCTACTGTACTCCACCTCTACTGTGCTCCACTGTACTTCACTGTACTCTACCTCTACTGTGCTCCACTGCACTCTACCTCTACTGTAATCCACTCTACTCTATCTCTACTGTGTTCCATTGTACTCTATCTCTACTGTACTCCAATGTACTCTACCTCTACTGTACTCTACTGTACTCCACCTCTACTTTGCTCCACTGTACTCCACTGTACTCTACCTCTACTGTGCTTCAATATACTCTACCTCTACTGTGCTCCACTGTACTCTACCTCTTCTGTACTCTACTGTTCTCTACCTCTACTGTACTCTACTGTACTCCACCTCTATTGTGCTCCACTGTACTCTACCTCTACTGTACTCCACTCTACACTACCTCTACTGTGTTCCACTGTACTCTATCTCTACTGTACTCTACTGTACTCTACCTCTACTGTGCTCCGCTGTACTCCACTGTACTCTACCTCTACTGTCCTCCACTGTACTCTACATCTACTGTGCTCCACTGTAGTCTACCTCTACTGTACTCCACTGTACTTAACCTCTACTGTACTCTACTGTTCTCTACCTCTACTGTACTCTACTGTACTCCACCTCTACTTTGCTCCACTGTACTCCACTGTACTCTACCTCTACTGTGCTTCAATATACTCTACCTCTACTGTGCTCCACTGTACTCTACCTCTTCTGTACTCTACTGTTCTCTACCTCTACTGTACTCTACTGTACTCCACCTCTATTGTGCTCCACTGTACTCTACCTCTACTGTACTCCACTCTACACTACCTCTACTGTGTTCCACTGTACTCTATCTCTACTGTACTCTACTGTACTCTACCTCTACTGTGCTCCGCTGTACTCCACTGTACTCTACCTCTACTGTCCTCCACTGTACTCTACCTCTACTGTGCTCCACTGTACTCTACCTCTACTGTACTCCACTGTACTTTACCTCTACTTTGCTCCACTGTACTCCACTGTACTCTACCTCTACTGTGCTCCACTGTACCTTACCTCTACTGTACTCCACTGTACTCTACATCTACTGTACTCCAACGAACTCTACCTCTACTGTGCTTCACTGTACTCCACTGTACTCTACCTCTACTGTGCTCCACTGTACTCTACCTCTACTGTACTCCACTGTACTCTACCTCTACTGTGCTTCACTGTACTCCACTGTACTCTACCTCTACTGTACTCAAATCTACTCTATATCTACTGTGCTCCATTGTACTCTATCTCTACTGTACTCCAATGTACTCTACCTCTACTGTACTCTACGGTTCTCTACCTCTACTGTACTCTACTGTACTCCACCTCTACTGTGCTCCACTGTACTCCACTGTACTCTACCTCTACTGTACTCTACTGTACTCCACCTCTACTGTGCTCCACTGTACTCCACTGTACTCTACCTCTACTGCGCTCCACTGTACTCTACCTCTACTGTACTCTACTGTACTCCACCTCTACTGTGCTCCACTGTACTCCACTGTACTCTACCTCTACTGTGCTCCACTGCACTCTACCTCTACTGTAATCCACTCTACTCTATATCTACTGTGCTCCATTGTAATCTATCTCTACTGTACTCCAATGTACTCTACCTCTACTGTTCTCTACCTCTACTGTACTCTACTGTACTCCACCTCTACTGCGCTCCACTGTACTCCACTGTACTCTACCTCTACTGTGCTCCACTGTACTCTACCTCTACTGTACTCCACTGTACTCTACCTCTACTGTGCTCCACTGTACTCTACCTCTACTGTACTCCACTGTACTCTACCTCTACTGTACTTCACTCCACACTACCTCTACTGTGCTCCACTGTACTCTACCTCTACTGTACTCCACTGTACTCTACCTCTACTGTGCTCCACTGTACTCTACCTCTACTGTACTCCACTGTACTCTACCTCTACTGTGCTCCACTGTACTCTACCTCTACTGTACTCCACTCTACTCTACCTCTACTGTGCTCCACTGTATTCTACTTCTACTGTACTCCACTGTACTCTACCTCTAGTGTGCTCCACTGTACTCTACTTCTACTGTACTCCACTGTACTCTACCTCTAGTGTGCTCCACTGTTCTCTACCTCTACTGTACTCTACTGTACTCCACCTCTACTGTGCTCCACTGTACTCCACTGTACTCTACCTCTACTGTGCTCCACTGCACTCTACCTCTACTGTACTCCACGGTACGCTACCTCTACTGTGCTCCACTGTACTCTACCTCTACTGTACTCCACTGTACTCTACCTCTACTGTACTCTACTGTTCTATACCTCTACTGTACTCTACTGTACTCCACCTCTACTGTGCTCCACTGTACTCCACTGTACTCTACATCTACTGTGCTCCACTGTACTCTACCTCTACTGTACTCCACTGTACTCTACCTCTACTGTGCTCCACTGTACTCTACCTCTGCTGTACTCCACTGTACTCTACCTCTACTGTACTCCACTGTACTCTACCTCTACTGTACTCTACTGTACTCCACCTCTAATGTGCTGCACTGTACTCCACTGTACTCTACCTCTACTGTACTCCACTGTACTCTACCTCTACTGTGCTCCACTATACTCTACCTCTACTGTACTCCACTGTACTCTACCTCTACTGTGCTCCACTGTACTCTACCTCTACTGTACTCCACTGTACTCTACATCTACTGTACTCCAACGAACTCTACCTCTACTGTGCTTCACTGTACTCCACTGTACTCTACCTCTACTGTGCTCCACTGTACTCTACCTCTACTGTACTCCACTGTACTCTACCTCTACTGTGCTTCACTGTACTCCACTGTACTCTACCTCTACTGTACTCCACTCTACTCTATATCTACTGTGCTCCATTGTACTCTATCTCTACTGTACTCCAATGTACTCTACCTCTACTGTACTCTACTGTTCTCTACCTCTACTGTACTCTACTGTACTCCACCTCTACTGTACTCCACTGTACTCCACTGTACTTTACCTCTACTGTACTCCACTGTACTCTACCTCTACTGTACTCTACTGTACTCCACCTCTACTGTGCTCCACTGTACTCCACTGTACTCTACCTCTACTGCGCTCCACTGTACTCTACTTCTACTGTACTCCACTGTACTCTACCACTAGTGTGCTCCACTGTTCTCTACCTCTACTGTACTCTACTGTACTCCACCTCTACTGTGCTCCACTGTACTCCACTGTACTCTACCTCTACTGTGCTCCACTGCACTCTACCTCTACTGTAATCCACTCTACTCTATATCTACTGTGCTCCATTGTAATCTATCTCTACTGTACTCCAATGTACTCTTACTCTACTGTTCTCTACCTCTACTGTACTCTACTGTACTCCACCTCTACTGCGCTCCACTGTACTCCACTGTACTCTACCTCTACTGTGCTCCACTGTACTCTACCTCTACTGTACTCCACTGTACTCTACCTCTACTGTACTTCACTCCACACTACCTCTACTGTGCTCCACTGTACTCTACCTCTACTGTACTCCACTGTACTCTACCTCTACTGTGCTCCACTGTACTCTACCTCTACTGTACTCCACTGTACTCTACCTCTACTGTGCTCCACTGTACTCTACCTTTACTGTACTCTACTGTACTCCACCTCTACTGTGCTTCACTGTACTCCACTGTACTCTACCTCTACTGTGCTCCACTGTACTCTACCTCTACTGTACTCCACTGTACTCTACCTCTGCTGTGCTCAACTGTACTCTACCTCTACTGTACTCTACTGTACTCCACCTCTAATTTGCTCCACTGTATTCCACTGTACTCTACCTCTACTGTACTCCACTGTACTCTACCTCTACTGTACTCCACTGTACTCTACCTCTACTGTGCTCCACTGTACTCTACCTCTACTGTACTCCACTGTACTTTACCTCTACTTTGCTCCACTGTACTCCACTGTACTCTACCTCTACTGTGCTCCACTGTACTCTACCTCTACTGTACTCCACTGTACTCTACATCTACTGTACTCCAACGAACTCTACCTCTACTGTGCTTCACTGTACTCCACTGTACTCTACCTCTACTGTGCTCCACTGTACTCTACCTCTACTGTACTCCACTTTACTCTACCTCTACTGTGCTTCACTGTACTCCACTGTACTCTACCTCTACTGTACTCCACTCTACTCTATATCTACTGTGCTCCATTGTACTCTATCTCTACTGTACTCCAATGTACTCTACCTCTACTGTACTCTACTGTTCTCTACCTCTACTGTACTCTACTGTACTCCACCTCTACTGTGCTCCACTGTACTCCACTGTACTTTACCTCTACTGTACTCCACTGTACTCTACCTCTACTGTACTCTACTGTACTCCACCTCTACTGTGCTCCACTGTACTCCACTGTACTCTACCTCTACTGCGCTCCACTGTACTCTACTTCTACTGTACTCCACTGTACTCTACCACTAGTGTGCTCCACTGTTCTCTACCTCTACTGTACTCTACTGTACTCCACCTCTACTGTGCTCCACTGTACTCCACTGTACTCTACCTCTACTGTGCTCCACTGCACTCTACCTCTACTGTAATCCACTCTACTCTATATCTACTGTGCTCCATTGTAATCTATCTCTACTGTACTCCAATGTACTCTACCTCTACTGTTCTCTACCTCTACTGTACTCTACTGTACTCCACCTCTACTGCGCTCCACTGTACTCCACTGTACTCTACCTCTACTGTGCTCCACTGTACTCTACCTCTACTGTACTCCACTGTACTCTACCTCTACTGTGCTCCACTGTACTCTAACTCTACTGTACTCCACTGTACTCTACCTCTACTGTACTTCACTCCACACTACCTCTACTGTGCTCCACTGTACTCTACCTCTACTGTACTCCACTGTACTCTACCTCTACTGTGCTCCACTGTACTCTACCTCTACTGTACTCCACTGTACTCTACCTCTACTGTGCTCCACTGTACTCTACCTTTACTGTACTCTACTGTACTCCACCTCTACTGTGCTGCACTGTACTCCACTGTACTCTACCTCTACTGTGCTCCACTGTACTCTACTTCTACTGTACTCCACTGTACTCTACCTCTAGTGTGCTCCACTGTTCTCTACCTCTACTGTACTCTACTGTACTCCACCTCTACTGTGCTCCACTGTACTCCACTGTACTCTACCTCTACTGTGCTCCACTGCACTCTACCTCTACTGTACTCCACGGTACGCTACCTCTACTGTGCTCCACTGTACTCTACGTCTACTGTACTCCACTGTACTCTACCTCTACTGTACTCTACTGTTCTATACCTCTACTGTACTCTACTGTACTCCACCTCTACTGTGCTCCACTGTACTCCACTGTACTCTACATCTACTGTGCTCCACTGTACTCTACCTCTACTGTACTCCACTGTACTCTACCTCTACTGTGCTCCACTGTACTCTACCTCTGCTGTACTCCACTGTACTCTACCTCTACTGTACTCCACTGTACTCTACCTCTACTGTACTCTACTGTACTCCACCTCTAATGTGCTGCACTGTACTCCACTGTACTCTACCTCTACTGTACTCCACTGTACTCTACCTCTACTGTACTCCACTGTACTCTACCTCTAATGTGCTCCACTGTACTCCACTGTACGCTACCTCTACTGTGCTCCACTGTACTCTACCTCTACTGTACTCCACCGTACTCTACCTCTACTGTACTCCACTGTACTCTACCTCTACTGTACTCCACTGTACTCTACCTCTACTGTGCTATACCGTACTCCACCTCTACTGTGCTCCAATATACTCTACCTCTACTGTGCTCCACTGTACTCTACCTCTTCTCTACTCTACTGTTCTCTACCTCTACTGTACTCTACTGTATTCCACCTCTATTGTGCTCCACTGTACTCTACCTCTACTGTACTCCACTCTACACTACCTCTACTGTGTTACACAGTACTCTATCTCTACTGTACTCTACTGTACTCTACCTCTACTGTGCTCCGCTGTACTCCACTGTACTCTACCTCTACTGTCCTCTACTGTATTCTACCTCTACTGTGCTCCACTGTACTCTACCTCTACTGTACTCCACTGTACTCCACCTCTACTTTGCTCCACTGTACTCCACTGTACTCTACCTCTACTGTGCTCCACTGTACTCTACCTCTAGTGTACTCCACTGTACTCTACCTCTACTGTACTCCAACGAACTCTACCTCTACTGTGCTTCACTGTACTCCACTGTACTCTACCTCTACTGTGCTCCACTATACTCTACCTCTACTGTACTCCACTGTACTCTACCTCTACTGTGCTTCACTGTACTCCACTGTAGTCTACCTCTACTGTGCTCCACTGTACTCTACCTCTACTGTACTCCACTGTACTCTACCTCTGCTGTGCTCAACTGTACTCTACCTCTACTGTACTCTACTGTACTCCACCTCTAATTTGCTCCACTGTATTCCACTGTACTCTACCTCTACTGTACTCCACTGTACTCTACCTCTACTGTGCTCCACTGTACTCCACTGTACTCTACATCTACTGTGCTCCACTGTACTCTACCTCTACTGTACTCCACTGTACTCTACCTCTACTGTGCTCCACTGTACTCTACCTCTGCTGTACTCCACTGTACTCTACCTCTACTGTACTCCACTGTACTCTACCTCTACTGTACTCTACTGTACTCCACCTCTAATGTGCTGCACTGTACTCCACTGTACTCTACCTCTACTGTACTCCACTGTACTCTACCTCTACTGTGCTCCACTATACTCTACCTCTACTGTACTCCACTGTACTCTACCTCTACTGTGCTCCACTGTACTCTACCTCTACTGTACTCCACTGTACTCTACATCTACTGTACTCCAACGAACTCTACCTCTACTGTGCTTCACTGTACTCCACTGTACTCTACCTCTACTGTGCTCCACTGTACTCTACCTCTACTGTACTCCACTGTACTCTACCTCTACTGTGCTTCACTGTACTCCACTGTACTCTACCTCTACTGTACTCCACTCTACTCTATATCTACTGTGCTCCATTGTACTCTATCTCTACTGTACTCCAATGTACTCTACCTCTACTGTACTCTACTGTTCTCTACCTCTACTGTACTCTACTGTACTCCACCTCTACTGTACTCCACTGTACTCCACTGTACTTTACCTCTACTGTACTCCACTGTACTCTACCTCTACTGTACTCTACTGTACTCCACCTCTACTGTGCTCCACTGTACTCCACTGTACTCTACCTCTACTGCGCTCCACTGTACTCTACTTCTACTGTACTCCACTGTACTCTACCACTAGTGTGCTCCACTGTTCTCTACCTCTACTGTACTCTACTGTACTCCACCTCTACTGTGCTCCACTGTACTCCACTGTACTCTACCTCTACTGTGCTCCACTGCACTCTACCTCTACTGTAATCCACTCTACTCTATATCTACTGTGCTCCATTGTAATCTATCTCTACTGTACTCCAATGTACTCTTACTCTACTGTTCTCTACCTCTACTGTACTCTACTGTACTCCACCTCTACTGCGCTCCACTGTACTCCACTGTACTCTACCTCTACTGTGCTCCACTGTACTCTACCTCTACTGTACTCCACTGTACTCTACCTCTACTGTACTTCACTCCACACTACCTCTACTGTGCTCCACTGTACTCTACCTCTACTGTACTCCACTGTACTCTACCTCTACTGTGCTCCACTGTACTCTACCTCTACTGTACTCCACTGTACTCTACCTCTACTGTGCTCCACTGTACTCTACCTTTACTGTACTCTACTGTACTCCACCTCTACTGTGCTTCACTGTACTCCACTGTACTCTACCTCTACTGTGCTCCACTGTACTCTACCTCTACTGTACTCCATTGTACTCTACCTCTGCTGTGCTCAACTGTACTCTACCTCTACTGTACTCTACTGTACTCCACCTCTAATTTGCTCCACTGTATTCCACTGTACTCTACCTCTACTGTACTCCACTGTACTCTACCTCTACTGTACTCCACTGTACTCTACCTCTACTGTGCTCCACTGTACTCTACCTCTACTGTACTCCACTGTACTTTACCTCTACTTTGCTCCACTGTACTCCACTGTACTCTACCTCTACTGTGCTCCACTGTACTCTACCTCTACTGTACTCCACTGTACTCTACATCTACTGTACTCCAACGAACTCTACCTCTACTGTGCTTCACTGTACTCCACTGTACTCTACCTCTACTGTGCTCCACTGTACTCTACCTCTACTGTACTCCACTTTACTCTACCTCTACTGTGCTTCACTGTACTCCACTGTACTCTACCTCTACTGTACTCCACTCTACTCTATATCTACTGTGCTCCATTGTACTCTATCTCTACTGTACTCCAATGTACTCTACCTCTACTGTACTCTACTGTTCTCTACCTCTACTGTACTCTACTGTACTCCACCTCTACTGTGCTCCACTGTACTCCACTGTACTTTACCTCTACTGTACTCCACTGTACTCTACCTCTACTGTACTCTACTGTACTCCACCTCTACTGTGCTCCACTGTACTCCACTGTACTCTACCTCTACTGCGCTCCACTGTACTCTACTTCTACTGTACTCCACTGTACTCTACCACTAGTGTGCTCCACTGTTCTCTACCTCTACTGTACTCTACTGTACTCCACCTCTACTGTGCTCCACTGTACTCCACTGTACTCTACCTCTACTGTGCTCCACTGCACTCTACCTCTACTGTAATCCACTCTACTCTATATCTACTGTGCTCCATTGTAATCTATCTCTACTGTACTCCAATGTACTCTACCTCTACTGTTCTCTACCTCTACTGTACTCTACTGTACTCCACCTCTACTGCGCTCCACTGTACTCCACTGTACTCTACCTCTACTGTGCTCCACTGTACTCTACCTCTACTGTACTCCACTGTACTCTACCTCTACTGTGCTCCACTGTACTCTAACTCTACTGTACTCCACTGTACTCTACCTCTACTGTACTTCACTCCACACTACCTCTACTGTGCTCCACTGTACTCTACCTCTACTGTACTCCACTGTACTCTACCTCTACTGTGCTCCACTGTACTCTACCTCTACTGTACTCCACTGTACTCTACCTCTACTGTGCTCCACTGTACTCTACCTTTACTGTACTCTACTGTACTCCACCTCTACTGTGCTGCACTGTACTCCACTGTACTCTACCTCTACTGTGCTCCACTGTACTCTACTTCTACTGTACTCCACTGTACTCTACCTCTAGTGTGCTCCACTGTTCTCTACCTCTACTGTACTCTACTGTACTCCACCTCTACTGTGCTCCACTGTACTCCACTGTACTCTACCTCTACTGTGCTCCACTGCACTCTACCTCTACTGTACTCCACGGTACGCTACCTCTACTGTGCTCCACTGTACTCTACGTCTACTGTACTCCACTGTACTCTACCTCTACTGTACTCTACTGTTCTATACCTCTACTGTACTCTACTGTACTCCACCTCTACTGTGCTCCACTGTACTCCACTGTACTCTACATCTACTGTGCTCCACTGTACTCTACCTCTACTGTACTCCACTGTACTCTACCTCTACTGTGCTCCACTGTACTCTACCTCTGCTGTACTCCACTGTACTCTACCTCTACTGTACTCCACTGTACTCTACCTCTACTGTACTCTACTGTACTCCACCTCTAATGTGCTGCACTGTACTCCACTGTACTCTACCTCTACTGTACTCCACTGTACTCTACCTCTACTGTACTCCACTGTACTCTACCTCTAATGTGCTCCACTGTACTCCACTGTACGCTACCTCTACTGTGCTCCACTGTACTCTACCTCTACTGTACTCCACCGTACTCTACCTCTACTGTACTCCACTGTACTCTACCTCTACTGTACTCCACTGTACTCTACCTCTACTGTGCTATACCGTACTCCACCTCTACTGTGCTCCAATATACTCTACCTCTACTGTGCTCCACTGTACTCTACCTCTTCTCTACTCTACTGTTCTCTACCTCTACTGTACTCTACTGTATTCCACCTCTATTGTGCTCCACTGTACTCTACCTCTACTGTACTCCACTCTACACTACCTCTACTGTGTTACACAGTACTCTATCTCTACTGTACTCTACTGTACTCTACCTCTACTGTGCTCCGCTGTACTCCACTGTACTCTACCTCTACTGTCCTCTACTGTATTCTACCTCTACTGTGCTCCACTGTACTCTACCTCTACTGTACTCCACTGTACTCCACCTCTACTTTGCTCCACTGTACTCCACTGTACTCTACCTCTACTGTGCTCCACTGTACTCTACCTCTAGTGTACTCCACTGTACTCTACCTCTACTGTACTCCAACGAACTCTACCTCTACTGTGCTTCACTGTACTCCACTGTACTCTACCTCTACTGTGCTCCACTATACTCTACCTCTACTGTACTCCACTGTACTCTACCTCTACTGTGCTTCACTGTACTCCACTGTAGTCTACCTCTACTGTGCTCCACTGTACTCTACCTCTACTGTACTCCACTGTACTCTACCTCTGCTGTGCTCAACTGTACTCTACCTCTACTGTACTCTACTGTACTCCACCTCTAATTTGCTCCACTGTATTCCACTGTACTCTACCTCTACTGTACTCCACTGTACTCTACCTCTACTGTACTCCACTGTACTCTACCTCTACTGTGCTCCACTGTACTCTACCTCTACTGTACTCCACTGTACTTTACCTCTACTTTGCTCCTCTGTACTCCACTGTACTCTACCTCTACTGTGCTCCACTGTACTCTACCTCTACTGTACTCCACTGTACTCTACATCTACTGTACTCCAACGAACTCTACCTCTACTGTGCTTCACTGTACTCCACTGTACTCTACCTCTACTGTGCTCCACTGTACTCTACCTCTACTGTACTCCACTGTACTCTACCTCTACTGTGCTTCACTGTACTCCACTGTACTCTACCTCTACTGTACTCCACTCTACTCTATATCTACTGTGCTCCATTGTACTCTATCTCTACTGTACTTTAATGTACTCTACCTCTACTGTACTCTACTGTTCTCTACCTCTACTGTACTCTACTGTACTCCACCTCTACTGTGCTCCACTGTACTCCACTGTACTTTACCTCTACTGTACTCCACTGTACTCTACCTCTACTGTACTCTACTGTACTCCACCTCTACTGTGCTCCACTGTACTCCACTGTACTCTACCTCTACTGCGCTCCACTGTACTCTACTTCTACTGTACTCCACTGTACTCTACCACTAGTGTGCTCCACTGTTCTCTACCTCTACTGTACTCTACTGTACTCCACCTCTACTGTGCTCCACTGTACTCCACTGTACTCTACCTCTACTGTGCTCCACTGCACTCTACCTCTACTGTTCTCTACCTCTACTGTACTCTACTGTACTCCACCTCTACTGCGCTCCACTGTACTCCACTGTACTCTACCTCTACTGTGCTCCACTGTACTCTACCTCTACTTTACTCCACTGTACTCTACCTCTACTGTGCTCCACTGTACTCTACCTCTACTGTACTCCACTGTACTCTACCTCTACTGTACTTCACTCCACACTACCTCTACTGTGCTCCACTGTATTCTACCTCTACTGTACTCCACTGTACTCTACCTCTACTGTGCTCCACTGTACTCTACCTCTACTGTACTCCACTGTACTCTACCTCTACTGTGCTCCACTGTACTCTACCTTTACTGTACTCTACTGTACTCCACCTCTACTGTGCTGCACTGTACTCCACTGTACTCTACCTCTACTGTGCTCCACTGTACTCTACTTCTACTGTACTCCACTGTACTCTACCTCTAGTGTGCTCCACTGTTCTCTACCTCTACTGTACTCTACTGTACTCCACCTCTACTGTGCTCCACTGTACTCCACTGTACTCTACCTCTACTGTGCTCCACTGCACTCTACCTCTACTGTACTCCACGGTACGCTACCTCTACTGTGCTCCACTGTACTCTACCTCTACTGTACTCCACTGTACTCTACCTCTACTGTGCTCCACTGTACTCTACCTCTGCTGTACTCCACTGTACTCTACCTCTACTGTACTCCACTGTACTCTACCTCTACTGTACTCTACTGTACTCTACCTCTAATGTGCTCCACTGTACTCCACTGTACTCTACATCTACTGTGCTCCACTGTACTCTACCTCTACTGTACTCCACTGTACTCTACCTCTACTGTGCTCCACTGTACTCTACCTCTGCTGTACTCCACTGTACTCTACCTCTACTGTACTCCACTGTACTCTACCTCTACTGTACTCTACTGTACTCCACCTCTAATGTGCTGCACTGTACTCCACTGTACTCTACCTCTACTGTACTCCACTGTACTCTACCTCTACTGTACTCCACTGTACTCTACTTCTAATGTGCTCCACTGTACTCCACTGTACGCTACCTCTACAGTGCTCCACTGTACTCTACCTCTACTGTACTCCACCGTACTCTACCTCTACTGTACTCCACTGTACTCTACCTCTACTGTACTCCACTGTACTCTACCTCTACTGTGCTATACCGTACTCCACCTCTACTGTGCTCCAATATACTCTACCTCTACTGTGCTCCACTGTACTCTACGTCTTCTCTACTCTACTGTTCTCTACCTCTACTGTACTCTACTGTATTCCACCTCTATTGTGCTCCACTGTACTCTACCTCTACTGTACTCCACTCTACACTATCTCTACTGTGTTACACAGTACTCTATCTCTACTGTACTCTACTGTACTCTACCTCTACTGTGCTCCGCTGTACTCCACTGTACTCTACCTCTACTGTCCTCCACTGTACTCTACCTCTACTGTGCTCCACTGTACTCTACCTCTACTGTACTCCAATGTACTCTACCTCTACTGTACTCTACGGTTCTCTACCTCTACTGTACTCTACTGTACTCCACCTCTACTGTGCTCCACTGTACTCCACTGTACTCTACCTCTACTGTACTCTACTGTACTCCACCTCTACTGTGCTCCACTGTACTCCACTGTACTCTACCTCTACTGCGCTCCACTGTACTCTACCTCTACTGTACTCTACTGTACTCCACCTCTACTGTGCTCCACTGTACTCCACTGTACTCTACCTCTACTGTGCTCCACTGCACTCTACCTCTACTGTAATCCACTCTACTCTATATCTACTGTGCTCCATTGTAATCTATCTCTACTGTACTCCAATGTACTCTACCTCTACTGTTCTCTACCTCTACTGTACTCTACTGTACTCCACCTCTACTGCGCTCCACTGTACTCCACTGTACTCTACCTCTACTGTGCTCCACTGTACTCTACCTCTACTGTACTCCACTGTACTCTACCTCTACTGTGCTCCACTGTACTCTACCTCTACTGTACTCCACTGTACTCTACCTCTACTGTACTTCACTCCACACTACCTCTACTGTGCTCCACTGTACTCTACCTCTACTGTACTCCACTGTACTCTACCTCTACTGTGCTCCACTGTACTCTACCTCTACTGTACTCCACTGTACTCTACCTCTACTGTGCTCCACTGTACTCTACCTCTACTGTACTCCACTCTACTCTACCTCTACTGTGCTCCACTGTATTCTACTTCTACTGTACTCCACTGTACTCTACCTCTAGTGTGCTCCACTGTACTCTACTTCTACTGTACTCCACTGTACTCTACCTCTAGTGTGCTCCACTGTTCTCTACCTCTACTGTACTCTACTGTACTCCACCTCTACTGTGCTCCACTGTACTCCACTGTACTCTACCTCTACTGTGCTCCACTGCACTCTACCTCTACTGTACTCCACGGTACGCTACCTCTACTGTGCTCCACTGTACTCTACCTCTACTGTACTCCACTGTACTCTACCTCTACTGTACTCTACTGTTCTATACCTCTACTGTACTCTACTGTACTCCACCTCTACTGTGCTCCACTGTACTCCACTGTACTCTACATCTACTGTGCTCCACTGTACTCTACCTCTACTGTACTCCACTGTACTCTACCTCTACTGTGCTCCACTGTACTCTACCTCTGCTGTACTCCACTGTACTCTACCTCTACTGTACTCCACTGTACTCTACCTCTACTGTACTCTACTGTACTCCACCTCTAATGTGCTGCACTGTACTCCACTGTACTCTACCTCTACTGTACTCCACTGTACTCTACCTCTACTGTGCTCCACTATACTCTACCTCTACTGTACTCCACTGTACTCTACCTCTACTGTGCTCCACTGTACTCTACCTCTACTGTACTCCACTGTACTCTACATCTACTGTACTCCAACGAACTCTACCTCTACTGTGCTTCACTGTACTCCACTGTACTCTACCTCTACTGTGCTCCACTGTACTCTACCTCTACTGTACTCCACTGTACTCTACCTCTACTGTGCTTCACTGTACTCCACTGTACTCTACCTCTACTGTACTCCACTCTACTCTATATCTACTGTGCTCCATTGTACTCTATCTCTACTGTACTCCAATGTACTCTACCTCTACTGTACTCTACTGTTCTCTACCTCTACTGTACTCTACTGTACTCCACCTCTACTGTACTCCACTGTACTCCACTGTACTTTACCTCTACTGTACTCCACTGTACTCTACCTCTACTGTACTCTACTGTACTCCACCTCTACTGTGCTCCACTGTACTCCACTGTACTCTACCTCTACTGCGCTCCACTGTACTCTACTTCTACTGTACTCCACTGTACTCTACCACTAGTGTGCTCCACTGTTCTCTACCTCTACTGTACTCTACTGTACTCCACCTCTACTGTGCTCCACTGTACTCCACTGTACTCTACCTCTACTGTGCTCCACTGCACTCTACCTCTACTGTAATCCACTCTACTCTATATCTACTGTGCTCCATTGTAATCTATCTCTACTGTACTCCAATGTACTCTTACTCTACTGTTCTCTACCTCTACTGTACTCTACTGTACTCCACCTCTACTGCGCTCCACTGTACTCCACTGTACTCTACCTCTACTGTGCTCCACTGTACTCTACCTCTACTGTACTCCACTGTACTCTACCTCTACTGTACTTCACTCCACACTACCTCTACTGTGCTCCACTGTACTCTACCTCTACTGTACTCCACTGTACTCTACCTCTACTGTGCTCCACTGTACTCTACCTCTACTGTACTCCACTGTACTCTACCTCTACTGTGCTCCACTGTACTCTACCTTTACTGTACTCTACTGTACTCCACCTCTACTGTGCTTCACTGTACTCCACTGTACTCTACCTCTACTGTGCTCCACTGTACTCTACCTCTACTGTACTCCACTGTACTCTACCTCTGCTGTGCTCAACTGTACTCTACCTCTACTGTACTCTACTGTACTCCACCTCTAATTTGCTCCACTGTATTCCACTGTACTCTACCTCTACTGTACTCCACTGTACTCTACCTCTACTGTACTCCACTGTACTCTACCTCTACTGTGCTCCACTGTACTCTACCTCTACTGTACTCCACTGTACTTTACCTCTACTTTGCTCCACTGTACTCCACTGTACTCTACCTCTACTGTGCTCCACTGTACTCTACCTCTACTGTACTCCACTGTACTCTACATCTACTGTACTCCAACGAACTCTACCTCTACTGTGCTTCACTGTACTCCACTGTACTCTACCTCTACTGTGCTCCACTGTACTCTACCTCTACTGTACTCCACTTTACTCTACCTCTACTGTGCTTCACTGTACTCCACTGTACTCTACCTCTACTGTACTCCACTCTACTCTATATCTACTGTGCTCCATTGTACTCTATCTCTACTGTACTCCAATGTACTCTACCTCTACTGTACTCTACTGTTCTCTACCTCTACTGTACTCTACTGTACTCCACCTCTACTGTGCTCCACTGTACTCCACTGTACTTTACCTCTACTGTACTCCACTGTACTCTACCTCTACTGTACTCTACTGTACTCCACCTCTACTGTGCTCCACTGTACTCCACTGTACTCTACCTCTACTGCGCTCCACTGTACTCTACTTCTACTGTACTCCACTGTACTCTACCACTAGTGTGCTCCACTGTTCTCTACCTCTACTGTACTCTACTGTACTCCACCTCTACTGTGCTCCACTGTACTCCACTGTACTCTACCTCTACTGTGCTCCACTGCACTCTACCTCTACTGTAATCCACTCTACTCTATATCTACTGTGCTCCATTGTAATCTATCTCTACTGTACTCCAATGTACTCTACCTCTACTGTTCTCTACCTCTACTGTACTCTACTGTACTCCACCTCTACTGCGCTCCACTGTACTCCACTGTACTCTACCTCTACTGTGCTCCACTGTACTCTACCTCTACTGTACTCCACTGTACTCTACCTCTACTGTGCTCCACTGTACTCTAACTCTACTGTACTCCACTGTACTCTACCTCTACTGTACTTCACTCCACACTACCTCTACTGTGCTCCACTGTACTCTACCTCTACTGTACTCCACTGTACTCTACCTCTACTGTGCTCCACTGTACTCTACCTCTACTGTACTCCACTGTACTCTACCTCTACTGTGCTCCACTGTTCTCTACCTCTACTGTACTCTACTGTACTCCACCTCTACTGTGCTCCACTGTACTCCACTGTACTCTACCTCTACTGTGCTCCACTGCACTCTACCTCTACTGTACTCCACGGTACGCTACCTCTACTGTGCTCCACTGTACTCTACGTCTACTGTACTCCACTGTACTCTACCTCTACTGTACTCTACTGTTCTATACCTCTACTGTACTCTACTGTACTCCACCTCTACTGTGCTCCACTGTACTCCACTGTACTCTACATCTACTGTGCTCCACTGTACTCTACCTCTACTGTACTCCACTGTACTCTACCTCTACTGTGCTCCACTGTACTCTACCTCTGCTGTACTCCACTGTACTCTACCTCTACTGTACTCCACTGTACTCTACCTCTACTGTACTCTACTGTACTCCACCTCTAATGTGCTGCACTGTACTCCACTGTACTCTACCTCTACTGTACTCCACTGTACTCTACCTCTACTGTACTCCACTGTACTCTACCTCTAATGTGCTCCACTGTACTCCACTGTACGCTACCTCTACTGTGCTCCACTGTACTCTACCTCTACTGTACTCCACCGTACTCTACCTCTACTGTACTCCACTGTACTCTACCTCTACTGTACTCCACTGTACTCTACCTCTACTGTGCTATACCGTACTCCACCTCTACTGTGCTCCAATATACTCTACCTCTACTGTGCTCCACTGTACTCTACCTCTTCTCTACTCTACTGTTCTCTACCTCTACTGTACTCTACTGTATTCCACCTCTATTGTGCTCCACTGTACTCTACCTCTACTGTACTCCACTCTACACTACCTCTACTGTGTTACACAGTACTCTATCTCTACTGTACTCTACTGTACTCTACCTCTACTGTGCTCCGCTGTACTCCACTGTACTCTACCTCTACTGTCCTCTACTGTATTCTACCTCTACTGTGCTCCACTGTACTCTACCTCTACTGTACTCCACTGTACTCCACCTCTACTTTGCTCCACTGTACTCCACTGTACTCTACCTCTACTGTGCTCCACTGTACTCTACCTCTAGTGTACTCCACTGTACTCTACCTCTACTGTACTCCAACGAACTCTACCTCTACTGTGCTTCACTGTACTCCACTGTACTCTACCTCTACTGTGCTCCACTATACTCTACCTCTACTGTACTCCACTGTACTCTACCTCTACTGTGCTTCACTGTACTCCACTGTACTCTACCTCTACTGTGCTCCACTGTACTCTACCTCTACTGTACTCCACTGTACTCTACCTCTGCTGTGCTCAACTGTACTCTACCTCTACTGTACTCTACTGTACTCCACCTCTAATTTGCTCCACTGTATTCCACTGTACTCTACCTCTACTGTACTCCACTGTACTCTACCTCTACTGTACTCCACTGTACTCTACCTCTACTGTGCTCCACTGTACTCTACCTCTACTGTACTCCACTGTACTTTACCTCTACTTTGCTCCTCTGTACTCCACTGTACTCTACCTCTACTGTGCTCCACTGTACTCTACCTCTACTGTACTCCACTGTACTCTACATCTACTGTACTCCAACGAACTCTACCTCTACTGTGCTTCACTGTACTCCACTGTACTCTACCTCTACTGTGCTCCACTGTACTCTACCTCTACTGTACTCCACTGTACTCTACCTCTACTGTGCTTCACTGTACTCCACTGTACTCTACCTCTACTGTACTCCACTCTACTCTATATCTACTGTGCTCCATTGTACTCTATCTCTACTGTACTTTAATGTACTCTACCTCTACTGTACTCTACTGTTCTCTACCTCTACTGTACTCTACTGTACTCCACCTCTACTGTGCTCCACTGTACTCCACTGTACTTTACCTCTACTGTACTCCACTGTACTCTACCTCTACTGTACTCTACTGTACTCCACCTCTACTGTGCTCCACTGTACTCCACTGTACTCTACCTCTACTGCGCTCCACTGTACTCTACTTCTACTGTACTCCACTGTACTCTACCACTAGTGTGCTCCACTGTTCTCTACCTCTACTGTACTCTACTGTACTCCACCTCTACTGTGCTCCACTGTACTCCACTGTACTCTACCTCTACTGTGCTCCACTGCACTCTACCTCTACTGTTCTCTACCTCTACTGTACTCTACTGTACTCCACCTCTACTGCGCTCCACTGTACTCCACTGTACTCCACCTCTACTGTGCTCCACTGTACTCTACCTCTACTTTACTCCACTGTACTCTACCTCTACTGTGCTCCACTGTACTCTACCTCTACTGTACTCCACTGTACTCTACCTCTACTGTACTTCACTCCACACTACCTCTACTGTGCTCCACTGTATTCTACCTCTACTGTACTCCACTGTACTCTACCTCTACTGTGCTCCACTGTACTCTACCTCTACTGTGCTCCACTGTACTCTACCTTTACTGTACTCTACTGTACTCCACCTCTACTGTGCTGCACTGTACTCCACTGTACTCTACCTCTACTGTGCTCCACTGTACTCTACTTCTACTGTACTCCACTGTACTCTACCTCTAGTGTGCTCCACTGTTCTCTACCTCTACTGTACTCTACTGTACTCCACCTCTACTGTGCTCCACTGTACTCCACTGTACTCTACCTCTACTGTGCTCCACTGCACTCTACCTCTACTGTACTCCACGGTACGCTACCTCTACTGTGCTCCACTGTACTCTACCTCTACTGTACTCCACTGTACTCTACCTCTACTGTGCTCCACTGTACTCTACCTCTGCTGTACTCCACTGTACTCTACCTCTACTGTACTCCACTGTACTCTACCTCTACTGTACTCTACTGTACTCTACCTCTAATGTGCTCCACTGTACTCCACTGTACTCTACATCTACTGTGCTCCACTGTACTCTACCTCTACTGTACTCCACTGTACTCTACCTCTACTGTGCTCCACTGTACTCTACCTCTGCTGTACTCCACTGTACTCTACCTCTACTGTACTCCACTGTACTCTACCTCTACTGTACTCTACTGTACTCCACCTCTAATGTGCTGCACTGTACTCCACTGTACTCTACCTCTACTGTACTCCACTGTACTCTACCTCTACTGTACTCCACTGTACTCTACTTCTAATGTGCTCCACTGTACTCCACTGTACGCTACCTCTACAGTGCTCCACTGTACTCTACCTCTACTGTACTCCACCGTACTCTACCTCTACTGTACTCCACTGTACTCTACCTCTACTGTACTCCACTGTACTCTACCTCTACTGTGCTATACCGTACTCCACCTCTACTGTGCTCCAATATACTCTACCTCTACTGTGCTCCACTGTACTCTACCTCTTCTCTACTCTACTGTTCTCTACCTCTACTGTACTCTACTGTATTCCACCTCTATTGTGCTCCACTGTACTCTACCTCTACTGTACTCCACTCTACACTATCTCTACTGTGTTACACAGTACTCTATCTCTACTGTACTCTACTGTACTCTACCTCTACTGTGCTCCGCTGTACTCCACTGTACTCTACCTCTACTGTCCTCCACTGTACTCTACCTCTACTGTGCTCCACTGTACTCTACCTCTACTGTACTCCACTGTACTCCACCTCTACTTTGCTCCACTGTACTCCACTGTACTCTACCTCTACTGTGCTCCACTGTACTCTACCTCTAGTGTACTCCACTGTACTCTACCTCTACTGTACTCCAACGAACTCTACCTCTACTGTGCTTCACTGTACTCCACTGTACTCTACCTCTACTGTGCTCCACTATACTCTACCTCTACTGTACTCCACTGTACTCTACCTCTACTGTGCTTCACTGTACTCCATTGTACTCTACCTCTACTGTGCTCCACTGTACTCTACCTCTACTGTACTCCACTGTACTCTACCTCTGCTGTGCTCAACTGTACTCTACCTCTACTGTACTCTACTGTACTCCACCTCTAATTTGCTCCACTGTATTCCACTGTACTCTACCTCTACTGTACTCCACTGTACTCTACCTCTACTGTACTCCACTGTACTCTACCTCTACTGTACTCCACTGTACTCTACCTCTTCTGTGCTCCACTGTACTCCACTGTACGCTACCTCCACTGTGCTCCACACTACTCTTCCTCTACTGTACTCCACTCTATTCTACCTCTACTGTGCTCCGCTGTACTCCACTGTACTCTACGTCTACTGTGCTCCACTGTACTCTACCTCTACTGTACTCCACTGTACTCTACCTCTACTGTAATCCACTGTACACTACCTCTACTGTACTCCACTGTACGCTACCTCTACTGTGCTCCACAGTACTCTACCTCTACTGTACTCCACTCTACTCTACCTCTACTGTGCTCCACTGTACTCTACTGTACTCCACCTCTACTGTGCTCCGCTGTACTCCACTGTACTCCACCTCTACTGTACTCCACTGTACTCTACCTCTACTGTACTCTACTGTACTCCACCTCTACTGTGCTTCACTGTACTCCACTGTACTTTACCTCTACTGTGCTCCACTGTACTCTACCTCTACTGTACTCTACTGTACTCCACCTCTACTGTGCTCCACTGTACTCCACTGTACTCTACCTCTACTGTGCTCCACTGTACTCTACCTCTACTGTACTCCACTGTACTCTACCTCTACTGTACTCCACTGAACTCTACCTCTACTGTCCTTCACTGTTCTCTACTGTACTCTACCTCTACTGTGCTCCACTGTACTCCACTTTACTCTATCTCTACTGTGATCCACTGTACTCTACCTCTGCTGTGCTCCACTGTACTCTACCTCTACTGTGCTCCACTGTACGCTACCTCTACTGTACTCCACTGTACTCTACCTCTACTGTACTCCACTGTACTCTACCTCTATTGTACTCTACTGTACTCCACCTCTAATGCGCTCCACTGTACTCCACTGTACTCTACCTCTACTGTACTCCACTGTACTCTACCTCTAGTGTACTCCACTCTACTCAACCTCTACTGTAATCTACTGTACTCCACCTCTACTGTACTCCACTGTACTCCACTGTACTCTACCTCTACTGTGCTCCACTGTACTCTACCTCTACTGTACTCTACTGTACTCCACCTCTACTGTGCTCCACTCTACTCCACTGTACTCTACCTCTACTGCGCTCCACTGTACTCTACTTCTACTGTACTCCACTGTACTCTACCTCTAGTGTGCTCCACTGTTCTCTACCTCTACTGTACTCTACTGTACTCCACCTCTACTGTGCTCCACTGTACTCCACTGTACTCTACCTCTACTGTGCTCCACTGCACTCTACCTCTACTGTAATCCACTCTACTCTATATCTACTGTGCTACATTGTACTCTATCTCTACTGTACTCCAATGTGCTCTACCTCTACTGTACTCTACTGTTCTCTACCTCTACTGTACTCTACTGTACTCCACCTCTACTGTGCTCCACTGTACTCTACCTCTACTGTGCTCCACTGCACTCTACCTCTAGTGTAATCCACTCTACTCTATCTCTACTGTGCTCCATTGTACTCTATCTCTACTGTACTCCAATGTACCTCTACTGTACTCTACTGTTCTCTACCTCTACTGTACTCTACTGTACTCCACCTCTACTGTGCTCCACTGTACTCCACTGTACTCTACCTCTACTGTGCTCCACTGTACTCTACCTCTGCTGTACTCCACTGTACTCTACCTCTACTGTACTCCACTGTATTCTACCTCTAGTGTACTCTACTGTACTCCACCTCTAATGTGCTGCACTGTACTCCACTGTACTCTACCTCTACTGTACTCCACTGTACTCTACCTCTACTGTTCTCCACTGTACTCTACCTCTACTGTGCTCCACTGTACTCCACTGTACGCTACCTCTACTGTGCTCCACTGTACTCTACCTCTACTGTACTCCACTCTACTCTACCTCTACTGTGCTCCGCTGTACTCCACTGTACTCTACCTCTACAGTGCTCCACTGTACTCTACCTCTACAGTGCTCCACTGTACTCTACCTCTACTGTACTCCACTGTACTCTACCTCTACTGTGCTCCACTGTACTCTACCTCTACTGTACTCCAATGTACGCTACCTCTACTGTGCTCCACTGTACTCTACCTCTACTGTACTCCACTCCACTCTACTCTACCTCTACTGTGCTCCACTGTACTCTATCTCGACTGTACTCTACTGTACTCCACCTCTACTGTGATCCACTGTACTCCACTGTACTCTACCTCTACTGTGCTCCACTGTACTCTACCTCTACTGTACTCCACTGTACTCTACCTCTACTGTACTCCACTGTACTCTACCTCTACTGTGCTATACCGTACTCCACCTCTACTGTGCTCCAATATACTCTACCTCTACTGTGCTCCACTGTACTCTACCTCTTCTCTACTCTACTGTTCTCTACCTCTACTGTACTCTACTGTACTCCACCTCTATTGTGCTCCACTGTACGTTACCTCTACTGTACTCCACTCTACACTACCTCTACTGTGTTACACAGTACTCTATCTCTACTGTACTCTACTGTACTCTACCTCTACTGTGCTCCGCTGTACTCCACTGTACTCTACCTCTACTGTCCTCCACTGTACTCTACCTCTACTGTGCTCCACTGTACTCTACCTCTACTGTACTCCACTGTACTCCACTTCTACTTTGCTCCACTGTACTCCACTGTACTCTACCTCTACTGTGCTCCACTGTACTCTACCTCTAGTGTACTCCACTGTACTCTACCTCTACTGTACTCCAACGAACTCTACCTCTACTGTGCTTCACTGTACTCCACTGTACTCTACCTCTACTGTGCTCCACTATACTCTACCTCTACTGTACTCCACTGTACTCTACCTCTACTGTGCTTCACTTTACTCCACTGTACTCTACCTCTACTGTGCTCCACTGTACTCTACCTCTACTGTACTCCACTGTACTCTACCTCTGCTGTGCTCAACTGTACTCTACCTCTACTGTACTCCACTGTACTCTACCTCTACTGTACTCCAATGTACTCTACCTCTACTCTACTCTACTGTACTCCACCTCTAATGTGCTCCACTGTATTCCACTGTACTCTACCTCTACTGTACTCCACTGTACTCTACCTCTACTGTACTCCACTGTACTCTACCTCTACTTTACTCCACTGTACTCTACCTCTTCTGTGCTCCACTGTACTCCACTGTACGCTACCTCTACTGTGCTCCACACTACTCTACCTCTACTGTACTCCACTCTATTCTACCTCTACTGTGCTCCGCTGTACTCCACTGTACTCTACGTCTACTGTGCTCCACTGTACTCTACCTCTACTGTACTCCACTGTACTCTACCTCTACTGTAATCCACTGTACACTACCTCTACTGTACTCCACTGTACGCTACCTCTACTGTGCTCCACAGTACTCTACCTCTACTGTACTCCACTCTACTCTACCTCTACTGTGCTCCACTGTACTCTACTGTACTCCACCTCTACTCTGCTCCGCTGTACTCCACTGTACTCTACCTCTACTGTGCTCCACTGTACTCTACCTCTACTGTACTCCACTGTACTCTACCTCTACTGTACTCCACTGAACTCTACCTCTACTGTCCTTCACTGTTCTCTACTGTACTCTACCTCTACTGTGCTCCACTGTACTCCACTTTACTCTATCTCTACTGTGATCCACTGTACTCTACCTCTACTGTGCTCCACTGTACGCTACCTCTACTGTACTCCACTGTACTCTACCTCTACTGTACTCCACTGTACTCTACCTCTATTGTACTCTACTGTACTCCACCTCTAATGCGCTCCACTGTACTCCACTGTACTCTACCTCTACTGTACTCCACTGTACTCTACCTCTAGTGTACTCCACTGTACTCTACCTCTACTGTACTCCACCGAACTCTACCTCTACTCTCCTTCACTGTACTCTACTGTACTCTACCTCTACTGTGCTCCACTGTACTCCACTGTACTCTATCTCTACTGTGATCCACTGTACTCTACCTCTGCTGTGCTCCACTGAACTCTACCTCTACTGTGCTCCACTGTACTCTACCTCTGCTGTACTCCACTGTACTCTACCTCTACTGTACTCCACTGTACTCTACCTCTACTGTACTCTACTGTACTCCACCTCTAATGTGCTGCACTGTACTCCACTGTACTCTACCTCTACACTACTCCAATTTACTCTACCTCTACTGTACTCTACTGTTCTATACCTCTACTGTACTCTACTGTACTCCACCTCTACTGTTCTCCAATGTACTCCACTGTACTCTACCTCTATTGTGCTCCACTAAACTCTACCTCTACTGTACTCCACTGTACTCTACCTCTACTGTGCTCCACTGTACTCTACCTCTGCTGTACTCCACTGTACTCTACCTCTACTGTACTCCACTGTACTCTACCTCTACTGTACTCTACTGTACTCCACCTCTAATGTGCTGCACTGTACTCCACTGTACTCTACCTCTACTGTACTCCACTGTACTCTACCTCTACTGTACTCCACTGTACTCTACCTCTAATGTGCTCCACTGTACTCCACTGTACGCTACCTCTACTGTGCTCCACTGTACTCTACCTCTACTGTACTCCACCGTACTCTACCTCTACTGTACTCCACTGTACTCTACCTCTACTGTACTCCACTGTACTCTACCTCTACTGTGCTATACCGTACTCCACCTCTACTGTGCTCCAATATACTCTACCTCTACTGTGCTCCACTGTACTCTACCTCTTCTCTACTCTACTGTTCTCTACCTCTACTGTACTCTACTGTATTCCACCTCTATTGTGCTCCACTGTACTCTACCTCTACTGTACTCCACTCTACACTACCTCTACTGTGTTACACAGTACTCTATCTCTACTGTACTCTACTGTACTCTACCTCTACTGTGCTCCGCTGTACTCCACTGTACTCTACCTCTACTGTCCTCTACTGTATTCTACCTCTACTGTGCTCCACTGTACTCTACCTCTACTGTACTCCACTGTACTCCACCTCTACTTTGCTCCACTGTACTCCACTGTACTCTACCTCTACTGTGCTCCACTGTACTCTACCTCTAGTGTACTCCACTGTACTCTACCTCTACTGTACTCCAACGAACTCTACCTCTACTGTGCTTCACTGTACTCCACTGTACTCTACCTCTACTGTGCTCCACTATACTCTACCTCTACTGTACTCCACTGTACTCTACCTCTACTGTGCTTCACTGTACTCCACTGTACTCTACCTCTACTGTGCTCCACTGTACTCTACCTCTACTGTACTCCACTGTACTCTACCTCTGCTGTGCTCAACTGTACTCTACCTCTACTGTACTCTACTGTACTCCACCTCTAATTTGCTCCACTGTATTCCACTGTACTCTACCTCTACTGTACTCCACTGTACTCTACCTCTACTGTACTCCACTGTACTCTACCTCTACTATGCTCCACTGTACTCTACCTCTACTGTACTCCACTGTACTTTACCTCTACTTTGCTCCACTGTACTCCACTGTACTCTACCTCTACTGTGCTCCACTGTACTCTACCTCTACTGTACTCCACTGTACTCTACATCTACTGTACTCCAACGAACTCTACCTCTACTGTGCTTCACTGTACTCCACTGTACTCTACCTCTACTGTGCTCCACTGTACTCTACCTCTACTGTACTCCACTGTACTCTACCTCTACTGTGCTTCACTGTACTCCACTGTACTCTACCTCTACTGTACTCCACTCTACTCTATATCTACTGTGCTCCATTGTACTCTATCTCTACTGTACTCCAATGTACTCTACCTCTACTGTACTCTACTGTTCTCTACCTCTACTGTACTCTACTGTACTCCACCTCTACTGTGCTCCACTGTACTCCACTGTACTTTACCTCTACTGTACTCCACTGTACTCTACCTCTACTGTATTCTACTGTACTCCACCTCTACTGTGCTCCACTGTACTCCACTGTACTCTACCTCTACTGCGCTCCACTGTACTCTACTTCTACTGTACTCCACTGTACTCTACCACTAGTGTGCTCCACTGTTCTCTACCTCTACTGTACTCTACTGTACTCCACCTCTACTGTGCTCCACTGTACTCCACTGTACTCTACCTCTACTGTGCTCCACTGCACTCTACCTCTACTGTTCTCTACCTCTACTGTACTCTACTGTACTCCACCTCTACTGCGCTCCACTGTACTCCACTGTACTCTACCTCTACTGTGCTCCACTGTACTCTACCTCTACTTTACTCCACTGTACTCTACCTCTACTGTGCTTCACTGTACTCCACTGTACTCTACCTCTACTGTACTCCACTCTACTCTATATCTACTGTGCTCCATTGTACTCTATCTCTACTGTACTCCAATGTACTCTACCTCTACTGTACTCTACTGTTCTCTACCTCTACTGTACTCTACTGTACTCCACCTCTACTGTGCTCCACTGTACTCCACTGTACTTTACCTCTACTGTACTCCACTGTACTCTACCTCTACTGTATTCTACTGTACTCCACCTCTACTGTGCTCCACTGTACTCCACTGTACTCTACCTCTACTGCGCTCCACTGTACTCTACTTCTACTGTACTCCACTGTACTCTACCACTAGTGTGCTCCACTGTTCTCTACCTCTACTGTGCTCCACTGTACTCTACCTCTACTGTACTCCACTGTACTCTACCTCTACTGTACTTCACTCCACACTACCTCTACTGTGCTCCACTGTATTCTACCTCTACTGTACTCCACTGTACTCTACCTCTACTGTGCTCCACTGTACTCTACCTCTACTGTACTCCACTGTACTCTACCTCTACTGTGCTCCACTGTACTCTACCTTTACTGTACTCTACTGTACTCCACCTCTACTGTGCTGCACTGTACTCCACTGTACTCTACCTCTACTGTGCTCCACTGTACTCTACTTCTACTGTACTCCACTGTACTCTACCTCTAGTGTGCTCCACTGTTCTCTACCTCTACTGTACTCTACTGTACTCCACCTCTACTGTGCTCCACTGTACTCCACTGTACTCTACCTCTACTGTGCTCCACTGCACTCTACCTCTACTGTACTCCACGGTACGCTACCTCTACTGTGCTCCACTGTACTCTACCTCTACTGTACTCCACTGTACTCTACCTCTACTGTGCTCCACTGTACTCTACCTCTGCTGTACTCCACTGTACTCTACCTCTACTGTACTCCACTGTACTCTACCTCTACTGTACTCTACTGTACTCCACCTCTAATGTGCTCCACTGTACTCCACTGTACTCTACATCTACTGTGCTCCACTGTACTCTACCTCTACTGTACTCCACTGTACTCTACCTCTACTGTGCTCCACTGTACTCTACCTCTGCTGTACTCCACTGTACTCTACCTCTACTGTACTCCACTGTACTCTACCTCTACTGTACTCTACTGTACTCCACCTCTAATGTGCTGCACTGTACTCCACTGTACTCTACCTCTACTGTACTCCACTGTACTCTACCTCTACTGTACTCCACTGTACTCTACCTCTAATGTGCTCCACTGTACTCCACTGTACGCTACCTCTACAGTGCTCCACTGTACTCTACCTCTACTGTACTCCACCGTACTCTACCTCTACTGTACTCCACTGTACTCTACCTCTACTGTACTCCACTGTACTCTACCTCTACTGTGCTATACCGTACTCCACCTCTACTGTGCTCCAATATACTCTACCTCTACTGTGCTCCACTGTACTCTACCTCTTCTCTACTCTACTGTTCTCTACCTCTACTGTACTCTACTGTATTCCACCTCTATTGTGCTCCACTGTACTCTACCTCTACTGTACTCCACTCTACACTACCTCTACTGTGTTACACAGTACTCTATCTCTACTGTACTCTACTGTACTCTACCTCTACTGTGCTCCGCTGTACTCCACTGTACTTTACCTCTACTGTCCTCCACTGTACTCTACCTCTACTGTGCTCCACTGTACTCTACCTCTACTGTACTCCACTGTACTCCACCTCTACTTTGCTCCACTGTACTCCACTGTACTCTACCTCTACTGTGCTCCACTGTACTCTACCTCTAGTGTACTCCACTGTACTCTACCTCTACTGTACTCCAACGAACTCTACCTCTACTGTGCTTCACTGTACTCCACTGTACTCTACCTCTACTGTGCTCCACTATACTCTACCTCTACTGTACTCCACTGTACTCTACCTCTACTGTGCTTCACTGTACTCCACTGTACTCTACCTCTACTGTGCTCCACTGTACTCTACCTCTACTGTACTCCACTGTACTCTACCTCTGCTGTGCTCAACTGTACTCTACCTCTACTGTACTCTACTGTACTCCACCTCTAATTTGCTCCACTGTATTCCACTGTACTCTACCTCTACTGTACTCCACTGTACTCTACCTCTACTGTACTCCACTGTACTCTACCTCTACTGTACTCCACTGTACTCTACCTCTTCTGTGCTCCACTGTACTCTACCTCTGCTGTACTCCACTGTACTCTACCTCTACTGTACTCCACTGTATTCTACCTCTAGTGTACTCTACTGTACTCCACCTCTAATGTGCTGCACTGTACTCCACTGTACTCTACCTCTACTGTACTCCACTGTACTCTACCTCTACTGTACTCCACTGTACTCTACCTCTACTGTGCTCCACTGTACTCCACTGTACTCCACTGTACTCTACCTCTACTGTGCTCCACTGTACTCTACCTCTACTGTACTCCACTGTACTCTACCTCTACTGTACTCCACTGTACTCTACCTCTACTGTGCTATACCGTACTCCACCTCTACTGTGCTCCAATATACTCTACCTCTACTGTGCTCCACTGTACTCTACCTCTTCTCTACTCTACTGTTCTCTACCTCTACTGTACTCTACTGTACTCCACCTCTATTGTGCTCCACTGTACTCTACCTCTACTGTACTCCACTCTACACTACCTCTACTGTGTTACACAGTACTCTATCTCTACTGTACTCTACTGTACTCTACCTCTACTGTGCTCCGCTGTACTCCACTGTACTCTACCTCTACTGTCCTCCACTGTACTCTACCTCTACTGTGCTCCACTGTACTCTACCTCTACTGTACTCCACTGTACTCCACTTCTACTTTGCTCCACTGTACTCCAATGTACTCTACCTCTACTGTGCTCCACTGTACTCTACCTCTAGTGTACTCCACTGTACTCTACCTCTACTGTACTCCAACGAACTCTACCTCTACTGTGCTTCACTGTACTCCACTGTACTCTACCTCTACTGTGCTCCACTATACTCTACCTCTACTGTACTCCACTGTACTCTACCTCTACTGTGCTTCACTTTACTCCACTGTACTCTACCTCTACTGTGCTCCACTGTACTCTACCTCTACTGTACTCCACTGTACTCTACCTCTGCTGTGCTCAACTGTACTCTACCTCTACTGTACTCCACTGTACTCTACCTCTACTGTACTCCAATGTACTCTACCTCTACTGTACTCTACTGTACTCCACCTCTAATGTGCTCCACTGTATTCCACTGTACTCTACCTCTACTGTACTCCACTGTACTCTACCTCTACTGTACTCCACTGTACTCTACCTCTACTGTACTCCACTGTACTCTACCTCTTCTGTGCTCCACTGTACTCCACTGTACGCTACCTCTACTGTGCTCCACACTACTCTACCTCTACTGTACTCCACTCTATTCTACCTCTACTGTGCTCCGCTGTACTCCACTGTACTCTACGTCTACTGTGCTCCACTGTACTCTACCTCTACTGTACTCCACTGTACTCTACCTCTACTGTGCTCCACTGTACTCTACCTCTACTGTACTCCACTCTACTCTACCTCTACTGTGCTCCACTGTACTCTACCTCTATTGTACTCTACTGTTCTCTACCTCTACTGTACTCTACTGTACTCCACCTCTACTGTGCTCCACTGTACTCTACCTCTACTGTACTCCACGGTACGCTAGATCTACTGTGCTCCACTGTACTCTACCTCTACTGTACTCCACTGTACGCTACCTCTACTGTGCTCCACTGTACTCTACCTCTACTGTACTCCACTCTACTCTACCTCTACTGTGCTCCACTGTACTCTACCTCTATTGTACTCTACTGTTCTCTACCTCTACTGTACTCTACTGTACTCCACCTCTACTGTGCTCCACTGTACTCCACTGTTCTCTACCTCTACTGTGCTCCACTGTACTCTACCTCTACTGTACTCCACTGTACGCTACCTCTACTGTACTCCACTGTTCTCTACCTCTACTGTACTCTACTGTACTCCACCTCTACTGTGCTCCACTGTACTCCACTGTACTCTACCTCTACTGTGCTCCACTCTACTCTACCTCTACTGTACTCCACTCTACTCTATCTCTACTGTGCTCCATTGTACTCTATCTCTACTGTACTCCAATGTACTCTACCTCTATTGTACTCTACTGTTCTCTACCTCTACTGTACTCTACTGTACTCCACCTCTACTGTGCTCCACTGTACTCCACTGTTCTCTACCTCTACTGTGCTCCACTGTACTCTACCTCTACTGTTCTCCACTGTACGCTACCTCTACTGTACTCCACCTTACTCTACCTCTACTGTGCTCCTCTGTACTCCACTGTACTCTACCTCTACTGTGCTCCACTGTACTCTACCTCTACTGTACACCACTGTACTCTACCTCTACTGTGCTCCACTGTACTCTACCTCTACTGTACTCCACTCTACTCTATCTCTACTGTGCTCCACTGTACTCTATCTCTACTGTACTCCACCTTACTCTACCTCTACTGTGCTCCTCTGTACTCCACTGTACTCTACCTCTACTGTGCTCCACTGTACTCTACCTCTACTGTACACCACTGTACTCTACCTCTACTGTGCTCCACTGTACTCTACCTCTACTGTACTCCACTCTACTCTATCTCTACTGTGCTCCACTGTACTCTATCTCTACTGTACTCTACTTTACTCCACCTCTACTGTGCTCTGCTGTACTCCACTGTACTCTACCTCTACCTTGCATCACTGTACTCTACCTCTACTGTACTCCACTGTACTCTACCTCTACTGTGCTCCACTGTTCTCTACCTCTACTGTACTCTACTGTACTCCACCTCTACTGTGCTCCACTGTACTCCACTGTACTCTACCTCTACTGTGCTCCACTGTACTCTACCTCTACTGTACTCCACTGTACTCTACCTCTACTGTACTCCACTGAACTCTACCTCTACTGTCCTTCACTGTTCTCTACTGTACTCTACCTCTACTGTGCTCTACTGTACTCCACTCTACTCTACCTCTACTGTGCTCCACTGTACTCTACCTCTACTGTACTCCACTGTACTCTACCTCTACTGTGCTCCACTGTACTCTATCTCTACTGTACTGCACTGTACTCTACCTCTACTGTACTCTACTGTTCTCTACCTCTACTGTACTCTACTGTACTCCACCTCTACTGTACTCCACTGTACTCCACTGTACTCTACCTCTACTGTGCTCCACTGTACTCTACCTCTACTGTACTCCACTGTACTCTACCTCTACTGTGCTCCACTGTACTCTACCTCTACTGTACACCACTGTACTCTACCTCTACTGTGCTCCACTGTACTCTACCTCTACTGTACTCCACTCTACTCTAACTCTACTGTGCTCCACTGTACTCTATCTCTACTGTACTCTACTTTACTCCACCTCTACTGTGCTCTGCTGTACTCCACTGTACTCTACCTCTACTGTGCTCCACTGTACTCTACCTCTACTGTACTCCACTGTACTCTACCTCTACTGTGTTCCACTGTACTCTACCTCTACTGTACTCCACTCTACTCTACCTCTACTGTGCTCCGCTGTACTCCACTCTACTCTACCTCTACTGTGCTCCACTGTACTCTACCTCTACTGTACTCCTCTGTACTCTACCTCTACAGTGCTCCACTGTACTATACCTCTACTGTACTCCAATGTACGCTACCTCTACTGTGCTCCACTGTACTGTACCTCTACTGTACTCCACTCCACTCTACTCTACCTCTACTGTGCTCCACTGTACTCTATCTTGACTGTACTCTACTGTACTCCACCTCTACTGTGCTCCGCTGTACTCCACTGTACTCTACCTCTACTGTGCTCCACTCTACTCTACCTCTACTGTACTCCACTCTACTCTACCTCTACTGTGCTCCACTGTACTCTATCTCTACTGTACTCTACTGTACTCCACCTCTACTGTGCTCCGCTGTACTCCACTGTACTCTACCTCTACTGTGCTCCACTGTACTCTACCTGTTCTGTACTCCACTGTACTCTACCTCTGCTGTGCTCCACTGTACTCTACCTCTACTGTACTCCACGGTACGCTAGATCTACTGTGCTCCACTGTACTCTACCTCTACTGTACTCCACTGTACGCTACCTCTACTGTGCTCCACTGTACTCTACCTCTACTGTACTCCACTCTACTCTACCTCTACTGTGCTCCACTGTCCTCTACCTCTACTGTACTCCACTGTACTCTACCTCTACTGTGCTCCACTGTACTCTATCTCTACTGTACTCCACTGTACTCTACCTCTACTGTACTCTACTGTTCTCTACTTCTACTGTACTCTACTGTACTCCACCTCTACTGTACTCCACTGTACTCCACTGTACTCTACCTCTACTGTGCTCCACTGTACTCTACCTCTACTGTACTCCACTGTACTCTACCTCTACTGTACTCTACTGTACTCCACCTCTACTGTGCTCCACTGTGCTCCACTGTACTCCACTGTACTCTACCTCTAGTGTACTCCACTGTACTCTACCTCTACTGTACTCTACTGTACTCCACCTCTAATGTGCTGCACTGTACTCCACTGTACTCTACCTCTACTGTACTCCACTGTACTCTACCTCTACTGTACTCCACTGTACTCTACCTCTACTGTGCTCCACTGTACTCCACTGTACGCTACCTCTACTGTGCTCCACTGTACTCTACCTCTACTGTACTCCACTGTACTCTACCTCTACTGTGCTCCACTGTACTTCACTGTACTCTACCTCTACTGTGCTCCACTGTACTCTATCTCTACTGAACTCCACTGTACTCTACCTCTACTGTGCTCCACTGTACTCTACCTCTACTGTACTCCACTCCACTCTACTCTACCTCTACTGTGCTCCACTGTACTCTATCTCGACTGTACTCTACTGTACTCCACCTCTACTGTGCTCCGCTGTACTCCACTGTACTCTACCTCTACTGTGCTCCACTGTACTCTACCTCTACTGTACTCCACTGTACTCTACCTCTACTGTACTCCACTGTACTCTACCTCTACTGTGCTATACCGCACTCCACCTCTACTGTGCTCCAATATACTCTACCTCTACTGTGCTCCACTGTACTCTACCACTTCTGTACTCTACTGTTCTCTACCTCTACTGTACTCTACTGTACTCCACCTCTATTGTGCTCCACTGTACTCTACCTCTACTGTACTCCACTCTACACTACCTCTACTGTGTTCCACTGTACTCTATCTCTACTGTACTCTACTATATTCTACCTCTACTGTGCTCCGCTGTACTCCACTGTACTCTACCTCTACTGTCCTCCACTGTACTCTACCTCTACTGTGCTCCACTGTATTCTACCTCTACTGTACTCCACTGTACTCCACCTCTACTTTGCTCTACTGTACTCCACTGGACTCTATCTCTACTGTGCTCCACTGTACTCTATCTCTACTGTACTCCACTGTACTCTACCTCTACTGTACTCTACTGTTTTCTACCTCTACTGTACTCTACTGTACTCCACCTCTACTGTACTCCACTGTACTCCACTGTACTCTACCTCTACTCTGTTCCACTGTACTCTACCTCTACTATACTCCACTGTACTCTACCTCTACTGTACTCTACTGTACTACACTGTACTCTACCTCTACTGTGCTCCACTGTACTCTACCTCTACTGTACTCCACTGTACTCTACCTCTACTGTACTCTACTGTACTCCACCTCTACTGTGCTCCACTGTACTCCACTGTACTCTACCTCTACTGCGCTCCACTGTACTCTACTTCTACTGTACTCCACTGTACTCTACCTCTAGTGTGCTCCACTGTTCTCTACCTCTACTGTACTCCACGGTACGCTACCTCTACTGTGCTCCACTGTTCTCTACCTCTACTGTACTCTACTGTACTCCACCTCTACTGTGCTCCACTGTACTCCACTGTACTCTACCTCTACGGTGCTCCACTGCACTCTACCTCTACTGTAATCCACTCTACTCTATCTCTACTGTGCTCCATTGTACTCTATCTCTACTGTACTCCAATGTACTCTACCTCTACTGTACTCTACTGTTCTCTACATCTACTGTACTCTACTGTACTCCACCTCTACTGTGCTCCACTGTACTCCACTGTACTCTACCTCTACTGTGCTCCACTGTACTCTACCTCTACTGTACTCCACTGTACTCTACCTCTACTGTGCTCCACTGTACTCTACCTCTACTGTACTTCACTCCACACTACCTCTACTGTGCTCCACTGTACTCTACCTCTACTGTACTCCACTGTACTCTACCTCTACTGTGCTCCACTGTACTCTACCTCTACTGTACTCTACTGTACTCTACCTCTACTGTGCACCACTGTACTCTACCTTTACTGTACTCTACTGTACTCCACCTCTACTGTGCTCCACTGTACTCCACTGTACTCTACCTCTACTGTGCTCCACTGCACTCTACCTCTACTGTAATCCACTATACTCTATCTCTACTGTGCTCCATTGTACTCTATCTCTACTGTACTCTACTGTTCTCTACCTCTACTGTACTCTTCTGTACTCCACCTCTACTGTGCTCCACTGTACTCTACATCTACTGTGCTCCACTGTACTCTACCTCTGCTGTACTCCACTGTACTCTACCTCTACTGTACTCCACTGTACTCCACCTCTACTGAGCTCCACTGTATTCTACCTCTACTGTACTCCACTGTACTCCACCTCTACTTTGCTCTACTGTACTCCACTGTACTCTACCTCTATTGTGCTCCACTGTACTCTATCTCTACTGTACTCCACTGTACTCTACCTCTACTGTACTCTACTGTTCTCTACCTCTACTGTACTCTACTGTACTCCACCTCTACTGTACTCCACTGTACTCCACTGTACTCTACCTCTACTGTGTCCCACTGTACTCTACCTCTACTGTACTCCACTGTACTCTACCTCTACTGTACTCTACTGTACTCCACCTCTACTGTGCTCCACTGTACTCCACTGTACTCTACCTCTACTGTGCTCCACTGTACTCTACTTCTACTGTACTCCACTGTACTCTACCTCTAGTGTGCTCCACTGTTCTCTACCTCTACTGTACTCTACTGTACTCCACCTCTACTGTGCTCCACTGTACTCCACTGTTCTCTACCTCTACTGTGCTCCACTGCACTCTACCTCTACTGTAATCCACTCTACTCTATCTCTACTGTGCTCCATTGTACTCTATCTCTACTGTACTCCAATGTACCTCTACTGTACTCTACTGTTCTCTACCTCTACTGTACTCTACTGTGCTCCACCTCTACTGTGCTCCACTGTACTCCACTGTACTCTACCTCTACTGTGCTCCACTGTACTCTACCTCTGCTGTACTCCACTGTACTCTACCTCTACTGTACTCCACTGTACTCTACCTCTACTGTACTCTACTGTACTCCACCTCTACTGTGCTGCACTGTACTCCACTGTACTCTACCTCTACTGTGCTCCACTGTACTCTACTTCTACTGTACTCCACTGTACTCTACCTCTAGTGTGCTCCACTGTTCTCTACCTCTACTGTACTCTACTGTACTCCACCTCTACTGTGCTCCACTGTACTCCACTGTACTCTACCTCTACTGTAATCCACTCTACTCTATCTCTACTGTGCTCCATTGTACTCTATCTCTACTGTACTCCAATGTACTCTACCTCTACTGTACTCTACTGTTCTCTACCTCTACTGTACTCTACTGTACTCCACCTCTACTGTGCTCCACTGTACTCCACTGTACTCAACCTCTACTGTGCTCCACTGTACTCTATCTCTACTGTACTCCACTGTACTCTACCTCTACTGTGCTCCACTGTACTCTACCTCTACTGTGCTCCACTGTACTCTACCTCTACTGTACTCCACTGTACTCTACCTCTAGTGTGCTCCACTGTTCTCTACCTCTACTGTACTCTACTGTACTCCACCTCTACTGTGCTCCACTGTACTCCACTGTACTCTACCTCTACTGTGCTCCACTGTACTCTACCTCTACTGTACTCCACTCCACACTACCTCTAATGTGCTCCACTGTACTCTACCTCTACTGTACTCCACTGTACTCTACCTCTACTGTGCTCCACTGTACTCTACCTCTACTGTACTCTACTGTACTCTACCTCTACTGTGCTCCACTGTACTCTACCTCTACTGTACTCTACTGTACTCCACCTCTACTGTGCTGCACTGTACTCCACTGTACTCTACCTCTACTGTGCTCCACTGTACTCTACTTCTACTGTACTCCACTGTACTCTACCTCTAGTGTGCTCCACTGTTCTCTACCTCTACTGTACTCTACTTTACTCCACCTCTACTGTGCTCCACTGTACTCCACTGTACTCTACCTCTACTGTGCTCCACTGCACTCTACCTCTACTGTACTCCACGGTACGCTACCTCTACTGTGCTCCACTGTACTCTACCTCTACTGTACTCTACTGTACGCTACCTCTACTGTGCTCCACTGTACTCTACCTTTACTGTACTCCACTCTACTCTACCTCTACTGTGCTCCACTGTACTCTACCTCTACTGTACTCCACTGTACTCTACCTCTACTGTGCTCCACTGTACTCTATCTCTACTGTACTCCACTGTACTCTACCTCTACTGTACTCCACTTTACTCTACCTCTACTGTACTCCACTGTACTCTACCTCTACTGTACTCTACTGTTCTCTACCTCTACTGTACTCCACCTCTACTGCACTCCACTGTACTCCACTGTACTCTACCTCTACTGTGCTCCACTGTACTCTACCTCTACTGTACTCCACTGTACTCTACCTCTAATGTGCTCCACTGTACTCTACCTCTACTGTACTCCACTGTACTCTACCTCTGCTGTGCTCAACTGTACTCTACCTCTACTGTACTCCACTGTACTCTACCTCTACTGTACTCCACTTTACTCTACCTCTACTGTACTCTACTGTACTCCACCTCTAATGTGCTCCACTGTATTCCACTGTACTCTACCTCTACTGTACTCCACTGTACTCTACCTCTACTGTACTCCACTGTACTCTACCTCTTCTGTGCTCCACTGTACTCCACTGTACGCTACCTCTACTGTGCTCCAAACTACTCTACCTCTACTGTACTCCACTCTATTCTACCTCTACTGTGCTCCGCTGTACTCCACTGTACTCTACGTCTACTGTGCTCCACTGTACTCTACCTTTACTGTACTCCACTTTACTCTACCTCTACTGTAATCCACTGTACACTACCTCTACTGTACTCCACTGTACGCTACCTCTACTGTGCTCCACAGTACTCTACCTCTACTGTACTCCACTCTACACTACCTCTACTGTGCTCCACTGTACTCTATCTCTACTGTACTCTACTGTACTCCACCTCTACTGTGCTCCGCTGTACTCCACTGTACTCTACCTCTACTGTGCTCCACTGTACTCTACCTCTTCTGTACTCCACTGTACTCTACCTCTACTGTGCTCCACTGTACTCCACTGTACTCTACCTCTACTGTGCTCCACTGCACTCTACCTCTACTGTACTCCACGGTACGCTACCTCTACTGTGCTCCACTGTACTCTACCTCTACTGTACTCCACTGTATGCTACCTCTACTGTGCTCCACTGTACTCTACCTTTACTGTACTCCACTCTACTCTACCTCTACTGTGCTCCACTGTACTCTACCTCTACTGTACTCCACTGTACTCTACCTCTACTGTGCTCCACTGTACTCTACCTCTACTGTACTCTACTGTTCTCTACCTCTACTGTACTCCACCTCTACTGCACTCCACTGTACTCCACTGTACTCTACCTCTACTGTGCTCCACTGTACTCTACCTCTACTGTACTCCACTGTACTCTACCTCTAATGTGCTCCACTGTACTCTACCTCTACTGTACTCCACAGTACTCTACCTCTGCTGTGCTCAACTGTACTCTACCTCTACTGTACTCCACTGTACTCTACCTCTACTGTACTCCACTTTACTCTACCTCTACTGTACTCTACTGTACTCCACCTCTAATGTGCTCCACTGTATTCCACTGTACTCTACCTCTACTGTACTCCACTGTACTCTACCTCTACTGTACTCCACTGTACTCTACCTCTTCTGTGCTCCACTGTACTCCACTGTACGCTACCTCTACTGTGCTCCAAACTACTCTACCTCTACTGTACTCCACTCTATTCTACCTCTACTGTCCTCCGCTGTACTCCACTGTACTCTACGTCTACTGTGCTCCACTGTACTCTACCTCTACTGTACTCCACTGTACTCTACCTCTACTGTACTCCACTGTACTCCACCTCTACTGAGCTCCACTGTACTCCACTGTACTCTACCTCTACTGTGCTCCACTGTACTCTATCTCTACTGTCTCCACTGTACTCTACCTCTACTGTACTCTACTGTTCTCTACCTCTACTGTACTCTACTGTACTCCACCTCTACTGTACTCCACTGTACTCCACTGTACTCTACATCTACTGTGTTCCACTGTACTCTACCTCTACTGTACTCCACTGTACTCTACCTCTACTGTACTCTACTGTACTCCACCTCTACTGTGCTCCACTGTACTCCACTGTACTCTACCTCTACTGTGCTCCACTGTACTCTACTTCTACTGTACTCCACTGTACTCTACCTCTAGTGTGCTCCACTGTTCTCTACCTCTACTGTACTCTACTGTACTCCACCTCTACTGTGCTCCACTGTACTCCACTGTACTCTACCTCTACTGTGCTCCACTGCACTCTACCTCTACTGTAATCCACTCTACTCTATCTCTACTGTGCTCCATTGTACTCTACCTCTGCTGTGCTCAACTGTACTCTACCTCTACTGTACTCCACTGTACTCTACCTCTACTGTACTCCACTTTACTCTACCTCTACTGTACTCTACTGTACTCCACCTCTAATGTGCTCCACTGTACTCTACCTCTACTGTACTCCACTGTACTCTACCTCTTCTGTGCTCCACTGTACTCCACTGTACGCTACCTCTACTGTGCTCCAAACTACTCTACCTCTACTGTACTCCACTCTATTCTACCTCTGATGTGCTCCGCTGTACTCCACTGTACTCTACGTCTACTGTGCTCCACTGTACTCTACCTCTACTGTACTCCACTGTACTCTACCTCTAATGTAATCCACTGTACACTACCTCTACTGTACTCCACTGTACGCTACCTCTACTGTGCTCCACAGTACTCTACCTCTACTGTACTCCACTCTATACTACCTCTACTGTGCTCCACTGTACTCTATCTCTACTGTACTCTACTGTACTCCACCTCTACTGTGCTCCGCTGTACTCCACTGTACTCTACCTCTACTGTGCTCCACTGTACTCTACCTCTTCTGTACTCCACTGTACTCTACCTCTACTGTGCTCCACTGTACTCCACTGTACTCTACCTCTACTGTGCTCCACTGCACTCTACCTCTACTGTACTCCACGGTACGCTACCTCTACTGTGCTCCACTGTACTCTACCTCTACTGTACTCCACTGTACTCTACCTCTACTGTAATCCACTGTACACTACCTCTACTGTACTCCACTGTACTCCACCTCTACTGAGCTCCACTGTACTCCACTGTACTCTACCTCTACTGTGCTCCACTGTACTCTATCTCTACTGTACTCCACTGTACTCTACCTCTACTGTACTCTACTGTTCTCTACCTCTACTGTACTCTACTGTACTCCACCTCTACTGTACTCCACTGTACTCCACTGTGCTCTACCTCTACTGTGTTCCACTGTACTCTACCTCTACTGTACTCCACTGTACTCTACCTCTACTGTACTCTACTGTACTCCACCTCTACTGTGCTCCACTGTACTCCACTGTACTCTACCTCTACTGTGCTCCACTGTACTCTACTTCTACTGTACTCCACTGTACTCTACCTCTAGTGTGCTCCACTGTTCTCTACCTCTACTGTACTCTACTGTACTCCACCTCTACTGTGCTCCACTGTACTCCACTGTACTCTACCTCTACTGTGCTCCACTGCACTCTACCTCTACTGTAATCCACTCTACTCTATCTCTACTGTGCTCCATTGTACTCTACCTCTGCTGTGCTCAACTGTACTCTACCTCTACTGTACTCCACTGTACTCTACCTCTACTGTACTCCACTTTACTCTACCTCTACTGTACTCTACTGTACTCCACCTCTAATGTGCTCCACTGTACTCTACCTCTACTGTACTCCACTGTACTCTACCTCTTCTGTGCTCCACTGTACTCCACTGTACGCTACCTCTACTGTGCTCCAAACTACTCTACCTCTACTGTACTCCACTCTATTCTACCTCTACTGTGCTCCGCTGTACTCCACTGTACTCTACGTCTACTGTGCTCCACTGTACTCTACCTCTACTGTACTCCACTGTACTCTACCTCTAATGTAATCCACTGTACACTACCTCTACTGTACTCCACTGTACGCTACCTCTACTGTGCTCCACAGTACTCTACCTCTACTGTACTCCACTCTATACTACCTCTACTGTGCTCCACTGTACTCTATCTCTACTGTACTCTACTGTACTCCACCTCTACTGTGCTCCGCTGTACTCCACTGTACTCTACCTCTACTGTGCTCCACTGTACTCTACCTCTTCTGTACTCCACTGTACTCTACCTCTACTGTGCTCCACTGTACTCCACTGTACTCTACCTCTACTGTGCTCCACTGCACTCTACCTCTACTGTACTCCACGGTACGCTACCTCTACTGTGCTCCACTGTACTCTACCTCTACTGTACTCCACTGTACTCTACCTCTACTGTAATCCACTGTACACTACCTCTACTGTACTCCACTGTACTCCACCTCTACTGAGCTCCACTGTACTCCACTGTACTCTACCTCTACTGTGCTCCACTGTACTCTATCTCTACTGTACTCCACTGTACTCTACCTCTACTGTACTCTACTGTTCTCTACCTCTACTGTACTCTACTGTACTCCACCTCTACTGTACTCCACTGTACTCCACTGTACTCTACCTCTACTGTGTTCCACTGTACTCTACCTCTACTGTACTCCACTGTACTCTACCTCTACTGTACTCTACTGTACTCCACCTCTACTGTGCTCCACTGTACTCCACTGTACTCTACCTCTACTGTGCTCCACTGTACTCTACTTCTACTGTACTCCACTGTACTCTACCTCTAGTGTGCTCCACTGTTCTCTACCTCTACTGTACTCTACTGTACTCCACCTCTACTGTGCTCCACTGTACTCCACTGTACTCTACCTCTACTGTGCTCCACTGCACTCTACCTCTACTGTAATCCACTCTACTCTATCTCTACTGTGCTCCATTGTACTCTACCTCTGCTGTGCTCAACTGTACTCTACCTCTACTGTACTCCACTGTACTCTACCTCTACTGTACTCCACTTTACTCTACCTCTACTGTACTCTACTGTACTCCACCTCTAATGTGCTCCACTGTATTCCACTGTACTCTACCTCTACTGTACTCCACTGTACTCTACCTCTACTGTACTCCACTGTACTCTACCTCTACTGTACTCTACTGTACTCCACCTCTACTGTGCTCCACTGTACTCCACTGTACTCTACCTCTACTGTGCTCCACTGTACTCTACTTCTACTGTACTCCACTGTACTCTACCTCTAGTGTGCTCCACTGTTCTCTACCTCTACTGTACTCTACTGTACTCCACCTCTACTGTGCTCCACTGTACTCCACTGTTCTCTACCTCTACTGTGCTCCACTGCACTCTACCTCTACTGTAATCCACTCTACTCTATCTCTACTGTGCTCCATTGTACTCTATCTCTACTGTACTCCAATGTACCTCTACTGTACTCTACTGTTCTCTACCTCTACTGTACTCTACTGTACTCCACCTCTACTGTGCTCCACTGTACTCCACTGTACTCTACCTCTACTGTGCTCCACTGTACTCTACCTCTGCTGTACTCCACTGTACTCTACCTCTACTGTACTCCACTGTACTCTACCTCTACTGTACTCTACTGTACTCCACCTCTACTGTGCTGCACTGTACTCCACTGTACTCTACCTCTACTGTGCTCCACTGTACTCTACTTCTACTGTACTCCACTGTACTCTACCTCTAGTGTGCTCCACTGTTCTTTACCTCTACTGTACTCTACTGTACTCCACCTCTACTGTGCTCCACTGTACTCCACTGTACTCTACCTCTACTGTAATCCACTCTACTCTATCTCTACTGTGCTCCATTGTACTCTATCTCTACTGTACTCCAATGTACTCTACCTCTACTGTACTCTACTGTTCTCTACCTCTACTGTACTCTACTGTACTCCACCTCTACTGTGCTCCACTGTACTCCACTGTACTCAACCTCTACTGTGCTCCACTGTACTCTATCTCTACTGTACTCCACTGTACTCTACCTCTACTGTGCTCCACTGTACTCTACCTCTACTGTGCTCCACTGTACTCTACCTCTACTGTACTCCACTGTACTCTACCTCTAGTGTGCTCCACTGTTCTCTACCTCTACTGTACTCTACTGTACTCCACCTCTACTGTGCTCCACTGTACTCCACTGTACTCTACCTCTACTGTGCTCCACTGTACTCTACCTCTACTGTACTCCACTCCACACTACCTCTAATGTGCTCCACTGTACTCTACCTCTACTGTACTCCACTGTACTCTACCTCTACTGTGCTCCACTGTACTCTACCTCTACTGTACTCTACTGTACTCTACCTCTACTGTGCTCCACTGTACTCTACCTCTACTGTACTCCACTGTACTCTACCTCTACTGTGCTCCACTGTACTCTATCTCTACTGTACTCCACTGTACTCTACCTCTACTGTACTCCACTTTACTCTACCTCTACTGTACTCCACTGTACTCTACCTCTACTGTGCTCCACTGTACTCTACCTCTACTGTACTCTACTGTACTCTACCTCTACTGTGCTCCACTGTACTCTACCTCTACTGTACTCTACTGTACTCCACCTCTACTGTGCTGCACTGTACTCCACTGTACTCTACCTCTACTGTGCTCCACTGTACTCTACTTCTACTGTACTCCACTGTACTCTACCTCTAGTGTGCTCCACTGTTCTCTACCTCTACTGTACTCTACTGTACTCCACCTCTACTGTGCTCCACTGTACTCCACTGTACTCTACCTCTACTGTGCTCCACTGCACTCTACCTCTACTGTACTCCACGGTACGCTACCTCTACTGTGCTCCACTGTACTCTACCTCTACTGTACTCTACTGTACGCTACCTCTACTGTGCTCCACTGTACTCTACCTTTACTGTACTCCACTCTACTCTACCTCTACTGTGCTCCACTGTACTCTACCTCTACTGTACTCCACTGTACTCTACCTCTACTGTGCTCCACTGTACTCTATCTCTACTGTACTCCACTGTACTCTACCTCTACTGTACTCCACTTTACTCTACCTCTACTGTACTCCACTGTACTCTACCTCTACTGTACTCTACTGTTCTCTACCTCTACTGTACTCCACCTCTACTGCACTCCACTGTACTCCACTGTACTCTACCTCTACTGTGCTCCACTGTACTCTACCTCTACTGTACTCCACTGTACTCTACCTCTAATGTGCTCCACTGTACTCTACCTCTACTGTACTCCACTGTACTCTACCTCTGCTGTGCTCAACTGTACTCTATCTCTACTGTACTCCACTGTACTCTACCTCTACTGTACTCCACTTTACTCTACCTCTACTGTACTCTACTGTACTCCACCTCTAATGTGCTCCACTGTATTCCACTGTACTCTACCTCTACTGTACTCCACTGTACTCTACCTCTACTGTACTCCACTGTACTCTACCTCTTCTGTGCTCCACTGTACTCCACTGTACGCTACCTCTACTGTGCTCCAAACTACTCTACCTCTACTGTACTCCACTCTATTCTACCTCTACTGTGCTCCGCTGTACTCCACTGTACTCTACGTCTACTGTGCTCCACTGTACTCTACCTCTACTGTACTCCACTTTACTCTACCTCTACTGTAATCCACTGTACACTACCTCTACTGTACTCCACTGTACGCTACCTCTACTGTGCTCCACAGTACTCTACCTCTACTGTACTCCACTCTACACTACCTCTACTGTGCTCCACTGTACTCTATCTCTACTGTACTCTACTGTACTCCACCTCTACTGTGCTCCGCTGTACTCCACTGTACTCTACCTCTACTGTGCTCCACTGTACTCTACCTCTTCTGTACTCCACTGTACTCTACCTCTACTGTGCTCCACTGTACTCCACTGTACTCTACCTCTACTGTGCTCCACTGCACTCTACCTCTACTGTACTCCACGGTACGCTACCTCTACTGTGCTCCACTGTACTCTACCTCTACTGTACTCCACTGTATGCTACCTCTACTGTGCTCCACTGTACTCTACCTTTACTGTACTCCACTCTACTCTACCTCTACTGTGCTCCACTGTACTCTACCTCTACTGTACTCCACTGTACTCTACCTCTACTGTGCTCCACTGTACTCTACCTCTACTGTACTCTACTGTTCTCTACCTCTACTGTACTCCACCTCTACTGCACTCCACTGTACTCCACTGTACTCTACCTCTACTGTGCTCCACTGTACTCTACCTCTACTGTACTCCACTGTACACTACCTCTAATGTGCTCCACTGTACTCTACCTCTACTGTACTCCACAGTACTCTACCTCTGCTGTGCTCAACTGTACTCTACCTCTACTGTACTCCACTGTACTCTACCTCTACTGTACTCCACTTTACTCTACCTCTACTGTACTCTACTGTACTCCACCTCTAATGTGCTCCACTGTATTCCACTGTACTCTACCTCTACTGTACTCCACTGTACTCTACCTCTACTGTACTCCACTGTACTCTACCTCTTCTGTGCTCCACTGTACTCCACTGTACGCTACCTCTACTGTGCTCCAAACTACTCTACCTCTACTGTACTCCACTCTATTCTACCTCTACTGTCCTCCGCTGTACTCCACTGTACTCTACGTCTACTGTGCTCCACTGTACTCTACCTCTACTGTACTCCACTGTACTCTACCTCTACTGTACTCCACTGTACTCCACCTCTACTGAGCTCCACTGTACTCCACTGTACTCTACCTCTACTGTGCTCCACTGTACTCTATCTCTACTGTCTCCACTGTACTCTACCTCTACTGTACTCTACTGTTCTCTACCTCTACTGTACTCTACTGTACTCCACCTCTACTGTACTCCACTGTACTCCACTGTACTCTACATCTACTGTGTTCCACTGTACTCTACCTCTACTGTACTCCACTGTACTCTACCTCTACTGTACTCTACTGTACTCCACCTCTACTGTGCTCCACTGTACTCCACTGTACTCTACCTCTACTGTGCTCCACTGTACTCTACTTCTACTGTACTCCACTGTACTCTACCTCTAGTGTGCTCCACTGTTCTCTACCTCTACTGTACTCTACTGTACTCCACCTCTACTGTGCTCCACTGTACTCCACTGTACTCTACCTCTACTGTGCTCCACTGCACTCTACCTCTACTGTAATCCACTCTACTCTATCTCTACTGTGCTCCATTGTACTCTACCTCTGCTGTGCTCAACTGTACTCTACCTCTACTGTACTCCACTGTACTCTACCTCTACTGTACTCCACTTTACTCTACCTCTACTGTACTCTACTGTACTCCACCTCTAATGTGCTCCACTGTACTCTACCTCTACTGTACTCCACTGTACTCTACCTCTTCTGTGCTCCACTGTACTCCACTGTACGCTACCTCTACTGTGCTCCAAACTACTCTACCTCTACTGTACTCCACTCTATTCTACCTCTGATGTGCTCCGCTGTACTCCACTGTACTCTACGTCTACTGTGCTCCACTGTACTCTACCTCTACTGTACTCCACTGTACTCTACCTCTAATGTAATCCACTGTACACTACCTCTACTGTACTCCACTGTACGCTACCTCTACTGTGCTCCACAGTACTCTACCTCTACTGTACTCCACTCTATACTACCTCTACTGTGCTCCACTGTACTCTATCTCTACTGTACTCTACTGTACTCCACCTCTACTGTGCTCCGCTGTACTCCACTGTACTCTACCTCTACTGTGCTCCACTGTACTCTACCTCTTCTGTACTCCACTGTACTCTACCTCTACTGTGCTCCACTGTACTCCACTGTACTCTACCTCTACTGTGCTCCACTGCACTCTACCTCTACTGTACTCCACGGTACGCTACCTCTACTGTGCTCCACTGTACTCTACCTCTACTGTACTCCACTGTACTCTACCTCTACTGTAATCCACTGTACACTACCTCTACTGTACTCCACTGTACTCCACCTCTACTGAGCTCCACTGTACTCCACTGTACTCTACCTCTACTGTGCTCCACTGTACTCTATCTCTACTGTACTCCACTGTACTCTACCTCTACTGTACTCTACTGTTCTCTACCTCTACTGTACTCTACTGTACTCCACCTCTACTGTACTCCACTGTACTCCACTGTACTCTACCTCTACTGTGTTCCACTGTACTCTACCTCTACTGTACTCCACTGTACTCTACCTCTACTGTACTCTACTGTACTCCACCTCTACTGTGCTCCACTGTACTCCACTGTACTCTACCTCTACTGTGCTCCACTGTACTCTACTTCTACTGTACTCCACTGTACTCTACCTCTAGTGTGCTCCACTGTTCTCTACCTCTACTGTACTCTACTGTACTCCACCTCTACTGTGCTCCACTGTACTCCACTGTACTCTACCTCTACTGTGCTCCACTGCACTCTACCTCTACTGTAATCCACTCTACTCTATCTCTACTGTGCTCCATTGTACTCTACCTCTGCTGTGCTCAACTGTACTCTACCTCTACTGTACTCCACTGTACTCTACCTCTACTGTACTCCACTTTACTCTACCTCTACTGTACTCTACTGTACTCCACCTCTAATGTGCTCCACTGTACTCTACCTCTACTGTACTCCACTGTACTCTACCTCTTCTGTGCTCCACTGTACTCCACTGTACGCTACCTCTACTGTGCTCCAAACTACTCTACCTCTACTGTACTCCACTCTATTCTACCTCTACTGTGCTCCGCTGTACTCCACTGTACTCTACGTCTACTGTGCTCCACTGTACTCTACCTCTACTGTACTCCACTGTACTCTACCTCTAATGTAATCCACTGTACACTACCTCTACTGTACTCCACTGTACGCTACCTCTACTGTGCTCCACAGTACTCTACCTCTACTGTACTCCACTCTATACTACCTCTACTGTGCTCCACTGTACTCTATCTCTACTGTACTCTACTGTACTCCACCTCTACTGTGCTCCGCTGTACTCCACTGTACTCTACCTCTACTGTGCTCCACTGTACTCTACCTCTTCTGTACTCCACTGTACTCTACCTCTACTGTGCTCCACTGTACTCCACTGTACTCTACCTCTACTGTGCTCCACTGCACTCTACCTCTACTGTACTCCACGGTACGCTACCTCTACTGTGCTCCACTGTACTCTACCTCTACTGTACTCCACTGTACTCTACCTCTACTGTAATCCACTGTACACTACCTCTACTGTACTCCACTGTACTCCACCTCTACTGAGCTCCACTGTACTCCACTGTACTCTACCTCTACTGTGCTCCACTGTACTCTATCTCTACTGTACTCCACTGTACTCTACCTCTACTGTACTCTACTGTTCTCTACCTCTACTGTACTCTACTGTACTCCACCTCTACTGTACTCCACTGTACTCCACTGTACTCTACCTCTACTGTGTTCCACTGTACTCTACCTCTACTGTACTCCACTGTACTCTACCTCTACTGTACTCTACTGTACTCCACCTCTACTGTGCTCCACTGTACTCCACTGTACTCTACCTCTACTGTGCTCCACTGTACTCTACTTCTACTGTACTCCACTGTACTCTACCTCTAGTGTGCTCCACTGTTCTCTACCTCTACTGTACTCTACTGTACTCCACCTCTACTGTGCTCCACTGTACTCCACTGTACTCTACCTCTACTGTGCTCCACTGCACTCTACCTCTACTGTAATCCACTCTACTCTATCTCTACTGTGCTCCATTGTACTCTACCTCTGCTGTGCTCAACTGTACTCTACCTCTACTGTACTCCACTGTACTCTACCTCTACTGTACTCCACTTTACTCTACCTCTACTGTACTCTACTGTACTCCACCTCTAATGTGCTCCACTGTACTCTACCTCTACTGTACTCCACTGTACTCTACCTCTTCTGTGCTCCACTGTACTCCACTGTACGCTACCTCTACTGTGCTCCAAACTACTCTACCTCTACTGTACTCCACTCTATTCTACCTCTACTGTGCTCCGCTGTACTCCACTGTACTCTACGTCTACTGTGCTCCACTGTACTCTACCTCTACTGTACTCCACTGTACTCTACCTCTAATGTAATCCACTGTACACTACCTCTACTGTACTCCACTGTACGCTACCTCTACTGTGCTCCACAGTACTCTACCTCTACTGTACTCCACTCTATACTACCTCTACTGTGCTCCACTGTACTCTATCTCTACTGTACTCTACTGTACTCCACCTCTACTGTGCTCCGCTGTACTCCACTGTACTCTACCTCTACTGTGCTCCACTGTACTCTACCTCTTCTGTACTCCACTGTACTCTACCTCTACTGTGCTCCACTGTACTCCACTGTACTCTACCTCTACTGTGCTCCACTGCACTCTACCTCTACTGTACTCCACGGTACGCTACCTCTACTGTGCTCCACTGTACTCTACCTCTACTGTACTCCACTGTACTCTACCTCTACTGTAATCCACTGTACACTACCTCTACTGTACTCCACTGTACTCCACCTCTACTGAGCTCCACTGTACTCCACTGTACTCTACCTCTACTGTGCTCCACTGTACTCTATCTCTACTGTACTCCACTGTACTCTACCTCTACTGTACTCTACTGTTCTCTACCTCTACTGTACTCTACTGTACTCCACCTCTACTGTACTCCACTGTACTCCACTGTACTCTACCTCTACTGTGTTCCACTGTACTCTACCTCTACTGTACTCCACTGTACTCTACCTCTACTGTACTCTACTGTACTCCACCTCTACTGTGCTCCACTGTACTCCACTGTACTCTACCTCTACTGTGCTCCACTGTACTCTACTTCTACTGTACTCCACTGTACTCTACCTCTAGTGTGCTCCACTGTTCTCTACCTCTACTGTACTCTACTGTACTCCACCTCTACTGTGCTCCACTGTACTCCACTGTACTCTACCTCTACTGTGCTCCACTGCACTCTACCTCTACTGTAATCCACTCTACTCTATCTCTACTGTGCTCCATTGTACTCTACCTCTGCTGTGCTCAACTGTACTCTACCTCTACTGTACTCCACTGTACTCTACCTCTACTGTACTCCACTTTACTCTACCTCTACTGTACTCTACTGTACTCCACCTCTAATGTGCTCCACTGTATTCCACTGTACTCTACCTCTACTGTACTCCACTGTACTCTACCTCTACTGTACTCCACTGTACTCTACCTCTACTGTACTCTACTGTACTCCACCTCTACTGTGCTCCACTGTACTCCACTGTACTCTACCTCTACTGTGCTCCACTGTACTCTACTTCTACTGTACTCCACTGTACTCTACCTCTAGTGTGCTCCACTGTTCTCTACCTCTACTGTACTCTACTGTACTCCACCTCTACTGTGCTCCACTGTACTCCACTGTTCTCTACCTCTACTGTGCTCCACTGCACTCTACCTCTACTGTAATCCACTCTACTCTATCTCTACTGTGCTCCATTGTACTCTATCTCTACTGTACTCCAATGTACCTCTACTGTACTCTACTGTTCTCTACCTCTACTGTACTCTACTGTACTCCACCTCTACTGTGCTCCACTGTACTCCACTGTACTCTACCTCTACTGTGCTCCACTGTACTCTACCTCTGCTGTACTCCACTGTACTCTACCTCTACTGTACTCCACTGTACTCTACCTCTACTGTACTCTACTGTACTCCACCTCTACTGTGCTGCACTGTACTCCACTGTACTCTACCTCTACTGTGCTCCACTGTACTCTACTTCTACTGTACTCCACTGTACTCTACCTCTAGTGTGCTCCACTGTTCTTTACCTCTACTGTACTCTACTGTACTCCACCTCTACTGTGCTCCACTGTACTCCACTGTACTCTACCTCTACTGTAATCCACTCTACTCTATCTCTACTGTGCTCCATTGTACTCTATCTCTACTGTACTCCAATGTACTCTACCTCTACTGTACTCTACTGTTCTCTACCTCTACTGTACTCTACTGTACTCCACCTCTACTGTGCTCCACTGTACTCCACTGTACTCAACCTCTACTGTGCTCCACTGTACTCTATCTCTACTGTACTCCACTGTACTCTACCTCTACTGTGCTCCACTGTACTCTACCTCTACTGTGCTCCACTGTACTCTACCTCTACTGTACTCCACTGTACTCTACCTCTAGTGTGCTCCACTGTTCTCTACCTCTACTGTACTCTACTGTACTCCACCTCTACTGTGCTCCACTGTACTCCACTGTACTCTACCTCTACTGTGCTCCACTGTACTCTACCTCTACTGTACTCCACTCCACACTACCTCTAATGTGCTCCACTGTACTCTACCTCTACTGTACTCCACTGTACTCTACCTCTACTGTGCTCCACTGTACTCTACCTCTACTGTACTCTACTGTACTCTACCTCTACTGTGCTCCACTGTACTCTACCTCTACTGTACTCCACTGTACTCTACCTCTACTGTGCTCCACTGTACTCTATCTCTACTGTACTCCACTGTACTCTACCTCTACTGTACTCCACTTTACTCTACCTCTACTGTACTCCACTGTACTCTACCTCTACTGTACTCTACTGTTCTCTACCTCTACTGTACTCCACCTCTACTGCACTCCACTGTACTCCACTGTACTCTACCTCTACTGTGCTCCACTGTACTCTACCTCTACTGTACTCCACTGTACTCTACCTCTAATGTGCTCCACTGTACTCTACCTCTACTGTACTCCACTGTACTCTACCTCTGCTGTGCTCAACTGTACTCTACCTCTACTGTACTCCACTGTACTCTACCTCTACTGTACTCCACTTTACTCTACCTCTACTGTACTCTACTGTACTCCACCTCTAATGTGCTCCACTGTATTCCACTGTACTCTACCTCTACTGTACTCCACTGTACTCTACCTCTACTGTACTCCACTGTACTCTACCTCTTCTGTGCTCCACTGTACTCCACTGTACGCTACCTCTACTGTGCTCCAAACTACTCTACCTCTACTGTACTCCACTCTATTCTACCTCTACTGTGCTCCGCTGTACTCCACTGTACTCTACGTCTACTGTGCTCCACTGTACTCTACCTCTACTGTACTCCACTTTACTCTACCTCTACTGTAATCCACTGTACACTACCTCTACTGTACTCCACTGTACGCTACCTCTACTGTGCTCCACAGTACTCTACCTCTACTGTACTCCACTCTACACTACCTCTACTGTGCTCCACTGTACTCTATCTCTACTGTACTCCACTGTACTCCACCTCTACTGTGCTCCGCTGTACTCCACTGTACTCTACCTCTACTGTGCTCCACTGTACTCTACCTCTTCTGTACTCCACTGTACTCTACCTCTACTGTGCTCCACTGTACTCCACTGTACTCTACCTCTACTGTGCTCCACTGCACTCTACCTCTACTGTACTCCACGGTACGCTACCTCTACTGTGCTCCACTGTACTCTACCTCTACTGTACTCCACTGTATGCTACCTCTACTGTGCTCCACTGTACTCTACCTTTACTGTACTCCACTCTACTCTACCTCTACTGTGCTCCACTGTACTCTACCTCTACTGTACTCCACTGTACTCTACCTCTACTGTGCTCCACTGTACTCTACCTCTACTGTACTCTACTGTTCTCTACCTCTACTGTACTCCACCTCTACTGCACTCCACTGTACTCTACCTCTACTGTGCTCCACTGTACTCTACCTCTACTGTACTCCACTGTACTCTACCTCTAATGTGCTCCACTGTACTCTACCTCTACTGTACTCCACAGTACTCTACCTCTGCTTTGCTCAACTGTACTCTACCTCTACTGTACTCCACTGTACTCTACCTCTACTGTACTCCACTTTACTCTACCTCTACTGTACTCTACTGTACTCCACCTCTAATGTGCTCCACTGTATTCCACTGTACTCTACCTCTACTGTACTCCACTGTACTCTACCTCTACTGTACTCCACTGTACTCTACCTCTTCTGTGCTCCACTGTACTCCACCTTACGCTACCTCTACTATGCTCCAAACTACTCTACCTCTACTGTACTCCACTCTATTCTACCTCTACTGTCCTCCGCTGTACTCCACTGTACTCTACGTCTACTGTGCTCCACTGTACTCTACCTCTACTGTACTCCACTGTACTCTACCTCTACTGTACTCCACTGTACTCCACCTCTACTGAGCTCCACTGTACTCCACTGTACTCTACCTCTACTGTGCTCCACTGTACTCTATCTCTACTGTCTCCACTGTACTCTACCTCTACTGTACTCTACTGTTCTCTACCTCTACTGTACTCTACTGTACTCCACCTCTACTGTACTCCACTGTACTCCACTGTACTCTACATCTACTGTGTTCCACTGTACTCTACCTCTACTGTACTCCACTGTACTCTACCTCTACTGTACTCTACTGTACTCCACCTCTACTGTGCTCCACTGTACTCCACTGTACTCTACCTCTACTGTGCTCCACTGTACTCTACTTCTACTGTACTCCACTGTACTCTACCTCTAGTGTGCTCCACTGTTCTCTACCTCTACTGTACTCTACTGTACTCCACCTCTACTGTGCTCCACTGTACTCCACTGTACTCTACCTCTACTGTGCTCCACTGCACTCTACCTCTACTGTAATCCACTCTACTCTATCTCTACTGTGCTCCATTGTACTCTACCTCTGCTGTGCTCAACTGTACTCTACCTCTACTGTACTCCACTGTACTCTACCTCTACTGTACTCCACTTTACTCTACCTCTACTGTACTCTACTGTACTCCACCTCTAATGTGCTCCACTGTACTCTACCTCTACTGTACTCCACTGTACTCTACCTCTTCTGTGCTCCACTGTACTCCACTGTACGCTACCTCTACTGTGCTCCAAACTACTCTACCTCTACTGTACTCCACTCTATTCTACCTCTACTGTGCTCCGCTGTACTCCACTGTACTCTACGTCTACTGTGCTCCACTGTACTCTACCTCTACTGTACTCCACTGTACTCTACCTCTAATGTAATCCACTGTACACTACCTCTACTGTACTCCACTGTACGCTACCTCTACTGTGCTCCACAGTACTCTACCTCTACTGTACTCCACTCTATACTACCTCTACTGTGCTCCACTGTACTCTATCTCTACTGTACTCTACTGTACTCCACCTCTACTGTGCTCCGCTGTACTCCACTGTACTCTACCTCTACTGTGCTCCACTGTACTCTACCTCTTCTGTACTCCACTGTACTCTACCTCTACTGTGCTCCACTGTACTCCACTGTACTCTACCTCTACTGTGCTCCACTGCACTCTACCTCTACTGTACTCCACGGTACGCTACCTCTACTGTGCTCCACTGTACTCTACCTCTACTGTACTCCACTGTACTCTACCTCTACTGTAATCCACTGTACACTACCTCTACTGTACTCCACTGTACTCCACCTCTACTGAGCTCCACTGTACTCCACTGTACTCTACCTCTACTGTGCTCCACTGTACTCTATCTCTACTGTACTCCACTGTACTCTACCTCTACTGTACTCTACTGTTCTCTACCTCTACTGTACTCTACTGTACTCCACCTCTACTGTACTCCACTGTACTCCACTGTACTCTACCTCCACTGTACTCCACTGTACTCTACCTCTACTGTGCTCCACTGCACTCTACCTCTACTGTAATCCACTCTACTCTATCTCTACTGTGCTCCATTGTACTCTACCTCTGCTGTGCTCAACTGTACTCTACCTCTACTGTACTCCACTGTACTCTACCTCTACTGTACTCCACTTTACTCTACCTCTACTGTACTCTACTGTACTCCACCTCTAATGTGCTCCACTGTATTCCACTGTACTCTACCTCTACTGTACTCCACTGTACTCTACCTCTACTGTACTCCACTGTACTCTACCTCTTCTGTGCTCCACTGTACTCCACTGTACGCTACCTCTACTGTGCTCCAAACTACTCTACCTCTACTGTACTCCACTCTATTCTACCTCTACTGTGCTCCGCTGTACTCCACTGTACTCTACGTCTACTGTGCTCCACTGTACTCTACCTCTACTGTACTCCACTGTACTCTACCTCTACTGTAATCCACTGTACACTACCTCTATTGTACTCCACTGTACGCTACCTCTACTGTGCTCCACAGTACTCTACCTCTACTGTACTCCACTCTATACTACCTCTACTGTGCTCCACTGTACTCTACCTCTTCTGTACTCCACTGTACTCTACCTCTACTGTGCTCCACTGTACTCCACTGTACTCTACCTCTACTGTGCTCCACTGCACTCTACCTCTACTGTACTCCACGGTACGCTACCTCTACTGTGCTCCACTGTACTCTACCTCTACTGTACTCCACTGTACTCTACCTCTACTGTAATCCACTGTACACTACCTCTACTGTACTCCACTGTACTCCACCTCTACTGAGCTCCACTGTACTCCACTGTACTCTACCTCTACTGTGCTCCACTGTACTCTATCTCTACTGTACTCCACTGTACTCTACCTCTACTGTACTCTACTGTTCTCTACCTCTACTGTACTCTACTGTACTCCACCTCTACTGTACTCCACTGTACTCCACTGTACTCTACCTCTACTGTGTTCCACTGTACTCTACCTCTACTGTACTCCACTGTACTCTACCTCTACTGTACTCTACTGTACTCCACCTCTACTGTGCTCCACTGTACTCCACTGTACTCTACCTCTACTGTGCTCCACTGTACTCTACTTCTACTGTACTCCACTGTACTCTACCTCTAGTGTGCTCCACTGTTCTCTACCTCTACTGTACTCTACTGTACTCCACCTCTACTGTGCTCCACTGTACTCCACTGTACTCTACCTCTACTGTGCTCCACTGCACTCTACCTCTACTGTAATCCACTCTACTCTATCTCTACTGTGCTCCATTGTACTCTACCTCTGCTGTGCTCAACTGTACTCTACCTCTACTGTACTCCACTGTACTCTACCTCTACTGTACTCCACTTTACTCTACCTCTACTGTACTCTACTGTACTCCACCTCTAATGTGCTCCACTGTATTCCACTGTACTCTACCTCTACTGTACTCCACTGTACTCTACCTCTACTGTACTCCACTGTACTCTACCTCTACTGTACTCTACTGTACTCCACCTCTACTGTGCTCCACTGTACTCCACTGTACTCTACCTCTACTGTGCTCCACTGTACTCTACTTCTACTGTACTCCACTGTACTCTACCTCTAGTGTGCTCCACTGTTCTCTACCTCTACTGTACTCTACTGTACTCCACCTCTACTGTGCTCCACTGTACTCCACTGTTCTCTACCTCTACTGTGCTCCACTGCACTCTACCTCTACTGTAATCCACTCTACTCTATCTCTACTGTGCTCCATTGTACTCTATCTCTACTGTACTCCAATGTACCTCTACTGTACTCTACTGTTCTCTACCTCTACTGTACTCTACTGTACTCCACCTCTACTGTGCTCCACTGTACTCCACTGTACTCTACCTCTACTGTGCTCCACTGTACTCTACCTCTGCTGTACTCCACTGTACTCTACCTCTACTGTACTCCACTGTACTCTACCTCTACTGTACTCTACTGTACTCCACCTCTACTGTGCTGCACTGTACTCCACTGTACTCTACCTCTACTGTGCTCCACTGTACTCTACTTCTACTGTACTCCACTGTACTCTACCTCTAGTGTGCTCCACTGTTCTTTACCTCTACTGTACTCTACTGTACTCCACCTCTACTGTGCTCCACTGTACTCCACTGTACTCTACCTCTACTGTAATCCACTCTACTCTATCTCTACTGTGCTCCATTGTACTCTATCTCTACTGTACTCCAATGTACTCTACCTCTACTGTACTCTACTGTTCTCTACCTCTACTGTACTCTACTGTACTCCACCTCTACTGTGCTCCACTGTACTCCACTGTACTCAACCTCTACTGTGCTCCACTGTACTCTATCTCTACTGTACTCCACTGTACTCTACCTCTACTGTGCTCCACTGTACTCTACCTCTACTGTGCTCCACTGTACTCTACCTCTACTGTACTCCACTGTACTCTACCTCTAGTGTGCTCCACTGTTCTCTACCTCTACTGTACTCTACTGTACTCCACCTCTACTGTGCTCCACTGTACTCCACTGTACTCTACCTCTACTGTGCTCCACTGTACTCTACCTCTACTGTACTCCACTCCACACTACCTCTAATGTGCTCCACTGTACTCTACCTCTACTGTACTCCACTGTACTCTACCTCTACTGTGCTCCACTGTACTCTACCTCTACTGTACTCTACTGTACTCTACCTCTACTGTGCTCCACTGTACTCTACCTCTACTGTACTCCACTGTACTCTACCTCTACTGTGCTCCACTGTACTCTATCTCTACTGTACTCCACTGTACTCTACCTCTACTGTACTCCACTTTACTCTACCTCTACTGTACTCCACTGTACTCTACCTCTACTGTACTCTACTGTTCTCTACCTCTACTGTACTCCACCTCTACTGCACTCCACTGTACTCCACTGTACTCTACCTCTACTGTGCTCCACTGTACTCTACCTCTACTGTACTCCACTGTACTCTACCTCTAATGTGCTCCACTGTACTCTACCTCTACTGTACTCCACTGTACTCTACCTCTGCTGTGCTCAACTGTACTCTACCTCTACTGTACTCCACTGTACTCTACCTCTACTGTACTCCACTTTACTCTACCTCTACTGTACTCTACTGTACTCCACCTCTAATGTGCTCCACTGTATTCCACTGTACTCTACCTCTACTGTACTCCACTGTACTCTACCTCTACTGTACTCCACTGTACTCTACCTCTTCTGTGCTCCACTGTACTCCACTGTACGCTACCTCTACTGTGCTCCAAACTACTCTACCTCTACTGTACTCCACTCTATTCTACCTCTACTGTGCTCCGCTGTACTCCACTGTACTCTACGTCTACTGTGCTCCACTGTACTCTACCTCTACTGTACTCCACTTTACTCTACCTCTACTGTAATCCACTGTACACTACCTCTACTGTACTCCACTGTACGCTACCTCTACTGTGCTCCACAGTACTCTACCTCTACTGTACTCCACTCTACACTACCTCTACTGTGCTCCACTGTACTCTATCTCTACTGTACTCCACTGTACTCCACCTCTACTGTGCTCCGCTGTACTCCACTGTACTCTACCTCTACTGTGCTCCACTGTACTCTACCTCTTCTGTACTCCACTGTACTCTACCTCTACTGTGCTCCACTGTACTCCACTGTACTCTACCTCTACTGTGCTCCACTGCACTCTACCTCTACTGTACTCCACGGTACGCTACCTCTACTGTGCTCCACTGTACTCTACCTCTACTGTACTCCACTGTATGCTACCTCTACTGTGCTCCACTGTACTCTACCTTTACTGTACTCCACTCTACTCTACCTCTACTGTGCTCCACTGTACTCTACCTCTACTGTACTCCACTGTACTCTACCTCTACTGTGCTCCACTGTACTCTACCTCTACTGTACTCTACTGTTCTCTACCTCTACTGTACTCCACCTCTACTGCACTCCACTGTACTCTACCTCTACTGTGCTCCACTGTACTCTACCTCTACTGTACTCCACTGTACTCTACCTCTAATGTGCTCCACTGTACTCTACCTCTACTGTACTCCACAGTACTCTACCTCTGCTTTGCTCAACTGTACTCTACCTCTACTGTACTCCACTGTACTCTACCTCTACTGTACTCCACTTTACTCTACCTCTACTGTACTCTACTGTACTCCACCTCTAATGTGCTCCACTGTATTCCACTGTACTCTACCTCTACTGTACTCCACTGTACTCTACCTCTACTGTACTCCACTGTACTCTACCTCTTCTGTGCTCCACTGTACTCCACCTTACGCTACCTCTACTATGCTCCAAACTACTCTACCTCTACTGTACTCCACTCTATTCTACCTCTACTGTCCTCCGCTGTACTCCACTGTACTCTACGTCTACTGTGCTCCACTGTACTCTACCTCTACTGTACTCCACTGTACTCTACCTCTACTGTACTCCACTGTACTCCACCTCTACTGAGCTCCACTGTACTCCACTGTACTCTACCTCTACTGTGCTCCACTGTACTCTATCTCTACTGTCTCCACTGTACTCTACCTCTACTGTACTCTACTGTTCTCTACCTCTACTGTACTCTACTGTACTCCACCTCTACTGTACTCCACTGTACTCCACTGTACTCTACATCTACTGTGTTCCACTGTACTCTACCTCTACTGTACTCCACTGTACTCTACCTCTACTGTACTCTACTGTACTCCACCTCTACTGTGCTCCACTGTACTCCACTGTACTCTACCTCTACTGTGCTCCACTGTACTCTACTTCTACTGTACTCCACTGTACTCTACCTCTAGTGTGCTCCACTGTTCTCTACCTCTACTGTACTCTACTGTACTCCACCTCTACTGTGCTCCACTGTACTCCACTGTACTCTACCTCTACTGTGCTCCACTGCACTCTACCTCTACTGTAATCCACTCTACTCTATCTCTACTGTGCTCCATTGTACTCTACCTCTGCTGTGCTCAACTGTACTCTACCTCTACTGTACTCCACTGTACTCTACCTCTACTGTACTCCACTTTACTCTACCTCTACTGTACTCTACTGTACTCCACCTCTAATGTGCTCCACTGTACTCTACCTCTACTGTACTCCACTGTACTCTACCTCTTCTGTGCTCCACTGTACTCCACTGTACGCTACCTCTACTGTGCTCCAAACTACTCTACCTCTACTGTACTCCACTCTATTCTACCTCTACTGTGCTCCGCTGTACTCCACTGTACTCTACGTCTACTGTGCTCCACTGTACTCTACCTCTACTGTACTCCACTGTACTCTACCTCTAATGTAATCCACTGTACACTACCTCTACTGTACTCCACTGTACGCTACCTCTACTGTGCTCCACAGTACTCTACCTCTACTGTACTCCACTCTATACTACCTCTACTGTGCTCCACTGTACTCTATCTCTACTGTACTCTACTGTACTCCACCTCTACTGTGCTCCGCTGTACTCCACTGTACTCTACCTCTACTGTGCTCCACTGTACTCTACCTCTTCTGTACTCCACTGTACTCTACCTCTACTGTGCTTCACTGTACTCCACTGTACTCTACCTCTACTGTGCTCCACTGCACTCTACCTCTACTGTACTCCACGGTACGCTACCTCTACTGTGCTCCACTGTACTCTACCTCTACTGTACTCCACTGTACTCTACCTCTACTGTAATCCACTGTACACTACCTCTACTGTACTCCACTGTACTCCACCTCTACTGAGCTCCACTGTACTCCACTGTACTCTACCTCTACTGTGCTCCACTGTACTCTATCTCTACTGTACTCCACTGTACTCTACCTCTACTGTACTCTACTGTTCTCTACCTCTACTGTACTCTACTGTACTCCACCTCTACTGTACTCCACTGTACTCCACTGTACTCTACCTCCACTGTACTCCACTGTACTCTACCTCTACTGTGCTCCACTGCACTCTACCTCTACTGTAATCCACTCTACTCTATCTCTACTGTGCTCCATTGTACTCTACCTCTGCTGTGCTCAACTGTACTCTACCTCTACTGTACTCCACTGTACTCTACCTCTACTGTACTCCACTTTACTCTACCTCTACTGTACTCTACTGTACTCCACCTCTAATGTGCTCCACTGTATTCCACTGTACTCTACCTCTACTGTACTCCACTGTACTCTACCTCTACTGTACTCCACTGTACTCTACCTCTTCTGTGCTCCACTGTACTCCACTGTACGCTACCTCTACTGTGCTCCAAACTACTCTACCTCTACTGTACTCCACTCTATTCTACCTCTACTGTGCTCCGCTGTACTCCACTGTACTCTACGTCTACTGTGCTCCACTGTACTCTACCTCTACTGTACTCCACTGTACTCTACCTCTACTGTAATCCACTGTACACTACCTCTACTGTACTCCACTGTACGCTACCTCTACTGTGCTCCACAGTACTCTACCTCTACTGTACTCCACTCTATACTACCTCTACTGTGCTCCACTGTACTCTATCTCTACTGTACTCTACTGTACTCCACCTCTACTGTGCTCCGCTGTACTCCACTGTACTCTACCTCTACTGTGCTCCACTGTACTCTACCTCTTCTGTACTCCACTGTACTCTACCTCTACTGTGCTCCACTGTACTCCACTGTACTCTACCTCTACTGTGCTCCACTGCACTCTACCTCTACTGTACTCCACGGTACGCTACCTCTACTGTGCTCCACTGTACTCTACCTCTACTGTACTCCACTGTATGCTACCTCTACTGTGCTCCACTGTACTCTACCTTTACTGTACTCCACTCTACTCTACCTCTACTGTGCTCCACTGTACTCTACCTCTACTGTACTCCACTGTACTCTACCTCTACTGTGCTCCACTGTACTCTACCTCTACTGTACTCTACTGTTCTCTACCTCTACTGTACTCCACCTCTACTGCACTCCACTGTACTCCACTGTACTCTACCTCTACTGTGCTCCACTGTACTCTACCTCTACTGTACTCCACTGTACTCTACCTCTAATGTGCTCCACTGTACTCTACCTCTACTGTACTCCACAGTACTCTACCTCTGCTGTGCTCAACTGTACTCTACCTCTACTGTACTCCACTGTACTCTACCTCTACTGTACTCCACTTTACTCTACCTCTACTGTACTCTACTGTACTCCACCTCTAATGTGCTCCACTGTATTCCACTGTACTCTACCTCTACTGTACTCCACTGTACTCTACCTCTACTGTACTCCACTGTACTCTACCTCTTCTGTGCTCCACTGTACTCCACTGTACGCTACCTCTACTGTGCTCCAAACTACTCTACCTCTACTGTACTCCACTCTATTCTACCTCTACTGTCCTCCGCTGTACTCCACTGTACTCTACGTCTACTGTGCTCCACTGTACTCTACCTCTACTGTACTCCACTGTACTCTACCTCTACTGTAATCCACTGTACACTACCTCTACTGTACTCCACTGTACGCTACCTCTACTGTGCTCCACAGTACTCTACCTCTACTGTACTCCACTCTACACTACCTCTACTGTGCTCCACTGTACTCTATCTCTATTGTACTCTACTGTACTCCACCTCTACTGTGCTCCGCTGTACTCCACTGTACTCCACCTCTACTGTACTCCACGGTACGCTACCTCTACTGTGCTCCACTCTACTCTACCTCTACTGTACTCCACTCTACTCTACCTCTACTGTGCTCCACTGTACTCTACCTCTACTGTACTCCACTGTACTCTACCTCTACTGTGCTCCACTGTACTCTATCTCTACTGTACTCCACTGTACTCTACCTCTACTGTACTCTACTGTTCTCTACCTCTACTGTACTCCACCTCTACTGCACTCCACTGTACTCCACTGTACTCTACCTCTACTGTGATCCACTGTACTCTACCTCTACTGTACTCCACTGTACTCTACCTCTAATGTGCTCCACTGTACTCTACCTCTACTGTACTCCACTGTACTCTACCTCTGCTGTGCTCAACTGTACTCTACCTCTACTGTACTCCACTGTACTCTACCTCTACTGTACTCCACTTTACTCTACCTCTACTGTACTCCACTGTACTCTACCTCTTCTGTGCTCCACTGTACTCCACTGTACGCTACCTCTACTGTGCTCCAAACTACTCTACCTCTACTGTACTCCACTCTATTCTACCTCTACTGTCCTCCGCTGTACTCCACTGTACTCTACGTCTACTGTGCTCCACTGTACTCTACCTCTACTGTACTCCACTGTACTCTACCTCTACTGTAATCCACTGTACACTACCTCTACTGTGCTCCACTGTACTCTATCTCTATTGTACTCTACTGTACTCCACCTCTACTGTGCTCCGCTGTACTCCACTGTACTCTACCTCTTCTGTACTCCACTGTACTCTACCTCTACTGTGCTCCACTGTACTCCACCTCTACTGTACTCCACGGTACGCTACCTCTACTGTGCTCCACTCTACTCTACCTCTACTGTACTCCACTCTACTCTACCTCTACTGTGCTCCACTGTACTCTACCTCTACTGTACTCCACTGTACTCTACCTCTACTGTGCTCCACTGTACTCTATCTCTACTGTACTCCACTGTACTCTATCTCTACTGTACTCTACTGTTCTCTACTTTTACTGTACTCTACTGTACTCCACCTCTACTGTACTCCACTGTACTCCACTGTACTCTACCTCTACTGTGCTCCACTGTACTCTACCTCTACTGTACTCCACTGTACTCTACCTCTACTGTACTCTACTGTACTCCACCTCTGCTGTGCTCCACTGTGCTCCACTGTACTCCACTGTACTCTACCTCTACTGTGCTCCACTTTACTCTACTTCTACTGTACTCCATTGTACTCTACCTCTACTGTGCTCCACTGTACTCTACTTCTACTGTACTCCACTGTACTCTACCTCTAGTGTGCTCCACTGTTCTCTACCTCTACTTTACTCTACTGTACTCCACCTCTACTGTGCTCCACTGTACTCCACTGTACTCTACCTCTACTGTGCTCCACTGTACTCTACCTCTATCGTACTCCACTGTACTCTACCTCTACTGTGCTCCACTGTACTCTACCTCTACTGTACTCTACTGTACTCTACCTCTACTGTGCTCCACTGTACTCTACCTCTACTGTACTCCACTCCACACTACCTCTACTGTGCTCCACTGTACTCCACTGTACTCTACCTCTACTGTGCTCCATTGTACTCTACCTCTACTGTACTCTACTGTACTCTACCTCTACTGTGCTCCACTGTACTCTACCTCTACTGTACTCCACTGTACTCTACCTCTACTGTGCTCCACTGTACTCTACCTCTACTGTACTCCACTCTACACTACCTCTACTGTGCTCCACTGTACTCTATCTCTACTGTACTCTACTGTACTCCACCTCTACTGTGCTCCGCTGTACTCCACTGTACTCTACCTCTACTGTGCTCCACTGTACTCTACCTCTTCTGTACTCCACTGTACTCTACCTCTACTGTGCTCCACTGTACTCTACCTCTACTGTACTCCACGGTACGCTACCTCTACTGTGCTCCACTGTACTCTACTCTACTGTACTCCACGGTACGCTACCTCTACTGTGCTCCACTCTACTTTACCTCTACTGTACTCCACTCTACTCTACCTCTACTGTGCTCCACTGTCCTCTACCTCTACTGTACTCCACTGTAATCTACCTCTACTGTGCTCCACTGTACTCTATCTCTACTGTACTCCACTGTACTCTACCTCTACTGTACTCTACTGTTCTCTACCTCTACTGTACTCTGCTGTACTCCACCTCTACTGTACTCCACTGTACTCCACTGTACTCTACCTCTACTGTGCTCCACTGTACTCTACCTCTACTGTACTCCACTGTACTCTACCTCTACTGTACTCTACTGTACTCCACCTCTACTGTGCTCCACTGTACTCCACTGTACTCTACCTCTACTGCGCTCCACTGTACTCTACTTCTACTGTACTCCACTGTACTCTACCTCTAGTGTGCTCCACTGTTCTATACCTCTACTGTACTCTACTGTACTCCACCTCTACTGTGCTCCACTGTACTCCACTGTACTCTACCTCTACTGTGCTCCACTGCACTCTACCTCTACTGTAATCCACTCTACTCTATCTCTACTGTGCTCTATTGTACTCTATCTCTACTGTACTCCAATGTACTCTACCTCTACTGTACTCTACTGTTCTCTACATCTACTGTACTCTACTGTACTCCACCTCTACTGTGCTCCACTGTACTCCACTGTACTCTACCTCTACTGTGCTCCACTGTACTCTACCTCTACTGTACTCCACTGTACTCTACCTCTACTGTGCTCCACTGTACTCTACCTCTACTGTACTTCACTCCACACTACCTCTACTGTGCTCCACTGTACTCTACCTCTACTGTACTCCACTGTACTCTACCTCTACTGTGCTCCACTGTACTCTAGCTCTACTGTACTCTACTGTACTCTACCTCTACTGTGCACCACTGTACTCTACCTTTACTGTACTCTACTGTACTCCACCTCTACTGTGCTGCACTGTACTCCACTGTACTCTACCTCTACTGTGCTCCACTGTACTCTACTTCTACTGTACTCCACTGTACTCTACCTCTAGTGTGCTCCACTGTTCTCTACCTCTACTGTACTCTACTGTACTCCACCTCTACTGTGCTCCACTGTACTCCACTGTACACTACCTCTACTGTGCTCCACTGTACTCTACCTCTACTGTACTCCACTGTACTCTACCTCTACTGTACTAAACTCTATTCTACCTCTACTGTGCTCCGCTGTACTCCACTGTACTCTACGTCTACTGTGCTCCACTGTACTCTACCTCTACTGTACTCCACTGTACTCTACCTCTACTGTAATCAACTGTACACTACCTCTACTGTACTCCACTGTACGCTACCTCTACTGTGCTCCACAGTACTCTACCTCTACTGTACTCCACTCTACTCTACATCTACTGTGCTCCACTGTACTCTACTGTACTCCACCTCTACTGTGTTCCGCTGTACTCCTCTGTACTCTACCTCTACTGTACTCCACTGTACTCTACCTCTACTGTACTCCACTGTACTCTACCTCTACTGTACTCCACTGTACTCTACCTCTACTGTACTCCACTGTACTCTACCTCTACTGTGCTCCACTGCACTCTACCTCTACTGTAATCCACTCTACTCTATCTCTACTGTGCTCCATTGTACTCTACCTCTACTGTACTCCACTGTACTCTACCTCTACTGTACTCCACTGTACTCTACCTCTACTGTACTCCACTGTACTCTACCTCTACTGTACTCCACTGTACTCTACCTCTACTGTGCTCCACTGCACTCTACCTCTACTGTAATCCACTCTACTCTATCTCTACTGTGCTCCATTGTACTCTACCTCTGCTGTGCTCAACTGTACTCTACCTCTACTGTACTCCACTGTACTCTACCTCTACTGTACTCCACTTTACTCTACCTCTACTGTACTCTACTGTACTCCACCTCTAATGTGCTCCACTGTATTCCACTGTACTCTACCTCTACTGTACTCCACTGTACTCTACCTCTACTGTACTCCACTGTACTCTACCTCTACTGTACTCTACTGTACTCCACCTCTACTGTGCTCCACTGTACTCCACTGTACTCTACCTCTACTGTGCTCCACTGTACTCTACTTCTACTGTACTCCACTGTACTCTACCTCTAGTGTGCTCCACTGTTCTCTACCTCTACTGTACTCTACTGTACTCCACCTCTACTGTGCTCCACTGTACTCCACTGTTCTCTACCTCTACTGTGCTCCACTGCACTCTACCTCTACTGTAATCCACTCTACTCTATCTCTACTGTGCTCCATTGTACTCTATCTCTACTGTACTCCAATGTACCTCTACTGTACTCTACTGTTCTCTACCTCTACTGTACTCTACTGTACTCCACCTCTACTGTGCTCCACTGTACTCCACTGTACTCTACCTCTACTGTGCTCCACTGTACTCTACCTCTGCTGTACTCCACTGTACTCTACCTCTACTGTACTCCACTGTACTCTACCTCTACTGTACTCTACTGTACTCCACCTCTACTGTGCTGCACTGTACTCCACTGTACTCTACCTCTACTGTGCTCCACTGTACTCTACTTCTACTGTACTCCACTGTACTCTACCTCTAGTGTGCTCCACTGTTCTTTACCTCTACTGTACTCTACTGTACTCCACCTCTACTGTGCTCCACTGTACTCCACTGTACTCTACCTCTACTGTAATCCACTCTACTCTATCTCTACTGTGCTCCATTGTACTCTATCTCTACTGTACTCCAATGTACTCTACCTCTACTGTACTCTACTGTTCTCTACCTCTACTGTACTCTACTGTACTCCACCTCTACTGTGCTCCACTGTACTCCACTGTACTCAACCTCTACTGTGCTCCACTGTACTCTATCTCTACTGTACTCCACTGTACTCTACCTCTACTGTGCTCCACTGTACTCTACCTCTACTGTGCTCCACTGTACTCTACCTCTACTGTACTCCACTGTACTCTACCTCTAGTGTGCTCCACTGTTCTCTACCTCTACTGTACTCTACTGTACTCCACCTCTACTGTGCTCCACTGTACTCCACTGTACTCTACCTCTACTGTGCTCCACTGTACTCTACCTCTACTGTACTCCACTCCACACTACCTCTAATGTGCTCCACTGTACTCTACCTCTACTGTACTCCACTGTACTCTACCTCTACTGTGCTCCACTGTACTCTACCTCTACTGTACTCTACTGTACTCTACCTCTACTGTGCTCCACTGTACTCTACCTCTACTGTACTCCACTGTACTCTACCTCTACTGTGCTCCACTGTACTCTATCTCTACTGTACTCCACTGTACTCTACCTCTACTGTACTCCACTTTACTCTACCTCTACTGTACTCCACTGTACTCTACCTCTACTGTACTCTACTGTTCTCTACCTCTACTGTACTCCACCTCTACTGCACTCCACTGTACTCCACTGTACTCTACCTCTACTGTGCTCCACTGTACTCTACCTCTACTGTACTCCACTGTACTCTACCTCTAATGTGCTCCACTGTACTCTACCTCTACTGTACTCCACTGTACTCTACCTCTGCTGTGCTCAACTGTACTCTACCTCTACTGTACTCCACTGTACTCTACCTCTACTGTACTCCACTTTACTCTACCTCTACTGTACTCTACTGTACTCCACCTCTAATGTGCTCCACTGTATTCCACTGTACTCTACCTCTACTGTACTCCACTGTACTCTACCTCTACTGTACTCCACTGTACTCTACCTCTTCTGTGCTCCACTGTACTCCACTGTACGCTACCTCTACTGTGCTCCAAACTACTCTACCTCTACTGTACTCCACTCTATTCTACCTCTACTGTGCTCCGCTGTACTCCACTGTACTCTACGTCTACTGTGCTCCACTGTACTCTACCTCTACTGTACTCCACTTTACTCTACCTCTACTGTAATCCACTGTACACTACCTCTACTGTACTCCACTGTACGCTACCTCTACTGTGCTCCACAGTACTCTACCTCTACTGTACTCCACTCTACACTACCTCTACTGTGCTCCACTGTACTCTATCTCTACTGTACTCCACTGTACTCCACCTCTACTGTGCTCCGCTGTACTCCACTGTACTCTACCTCTACTGTATTCCACTGTACTCTACCTCTTCTGTACTCCACTGTACTCTACCTCTACTGTGCTCCACTGTACTCCACTGTACTCTACCTCTACTGTGCTCCACTGCACTCTACCTCTACTGTACTCCACGGTACGCTACCTCTACTGTGCTCCACTGTACTCTACCTCTACTGTACTCCACTGTATGCTACCTCTACTGTGCTCCACTGTACTCTACCTTTACTGTACTCCACTCTACTCTACCTCTACTGTGCTCCACTGTACTCTACCTCTACTGTACTCCACTGTACTCTACCTCTACTGTGCTCCACTGTACTCTACCTCTACTGTACTCTACTGTTCTCTACCTCTACTGTACTCCACCTCTACTGCACTCCACTGTACTCTACCTCTACTGTGCTCCACTGTACTCTACCTCTACTGTACTCCACTGTACTCTACCTCTAATGTGCTCCACTGTACTCTACCTCTACTGTACTCCACAGTACTCTACCTCTGCTTTGCTCAACTGTACTCTACCTCTACTGTACTCCACTGTACTCTACCTCTACTGTACTCCACTTTACTCTACCTCTACTGTACTCTACTGTACTCCACCTCTAATGTGCTCCACTGTATTCCACTGTACTCTACCTCTACTGTACTCCACTGTACTCTACCTCTACTGTACTCCACTGTACTCTACCTCTTCTGTGCTCCACTGTACTCCACCTTACGCTACCTCTACTATGCTCCAAACTACTCTACCTCTACTGTACTCCACTCTATTCTACCTCTACTGTCCTCCGCTGTACTCCACTGTACTCTACGTCTACTGTGCTCCACTGTACTCTACCTCTACTGTACTCCACTGTACTCTACCTCTACTGTACTCCACTGTACTCCACCTCTACTGAGCTCCACTGTACTCCACTGTACTCTACCTCTACTGTGCTCCACTGTACTCTATCTCTACTGTCTCCACTGTACTCTACCTCTACTGTACTCTACTGTTCTCTACCTCTACTGTACTCTACTGTACTCCACCTCTACTGTACTCCACTGTACTCCACTGTACTCTACATCTACTGTGTTCCACTGTACTCTACCTCTACTGTACTCCACTGTACTCTACCTCTACTGTACTCTACTGTACTCCACCTCTACTGTGCTCCACTGTACTCCACTGTACTCTACCTCTACTGTGCTCCACTGTACTCTACTTCTACTGTACTCCACTGTACTCTACCTCTAGTGTGCTCCACTGTTCTCTACCTCTACTGTACTCTACTGTACTCCACCTCTACTGTGCTCCACTGTACTCCACTGTACTCTACCTCTACTGTGCTCCACTGCACTCTACCTCTACTGTAATCCACTCTACTCTATCTCTACTGTGCTCCATTGTACTCTACCTCTGCTGTGCTCAACTGTACTCTACCTCTACTGTACTCCACTGTACTCTACCTCTACTGTACTCCACTTTACTCTACCTCTACTGTACTCTACTGTACTCCACCTCTAATGTGCTCCACTGTACTCTACCTCTACTGTACTCCACTGTACTCTACCTCTTCTGTGCTCCACTGTACTCCACTGTACGCTACCTCTACTGTGCTCCAAACTACTCTACCTCTACTGTACTCCACTCTATTCTACCTCTACTGTGCTCCGCTGTACTCCACTGTACTCTACGTCTACTGTGCTCCACTGTACTCTACCTCTACTGTACTCCACTGTACTCTACCTCTAATGTAATCCACTGTACACTACCTCTACTGTACTCCACTGTACGCTACCTCTACTGTGCTCCACAGTACTCTACCTCTACTGTACTCCACTCTATACTACCTCTACTGTGCTCCACTGTACTCTATCTCTACTGTACTCTACTGTACTCCACCTCTACTGTGCTCCGCTGTACTCCACTGTACTCTACCTCTACTGTGCTCCACTGTACTCTACCTCTTCTGTACTCCACTGTACTCTACCTCTACTGTGCTCCACTGTACTCCACTGTACTCTACCTCTACTGTGCTCCACTGCACTCTACCTCTACTGTACTCCACGGTACGCTACCTCTACTGTGCTCCACTGTACTCTACCTCTACTGTACTCCACTGTACTCTACCTCTACTGTAATCCACTGTACACTACCTCTACTGTACTCCACTGTACTCCACCTCTACTGAGCTCCACTGTACTCCACTGTACTCTACCTCTACTGTGCTCCACTGTACTCTATCTCTACTGTACTCCACTGTACTCTACCTCTACTGTACTCTACTGTTCTCTACCTCTACTGTACTCTACTGTACTCCACCTCTACTGTACTCCACTGTACTCCACTGTACTCTACCTCCACTGTACTCCACTGTACTCTACCTCTACTGTGCTCCACTGCACTCTACCTCTACTGTAATCCACTCTACTCTATCTCTACTGTGCTCCATTGTACTCTACCTCTGCTGTGCTCAACTGTACTCTACCTCTACTGTACTCCACTGTACTCTACCTCTACTGTACTCCACTTTACTCTACCTCTACTGTACTCTACTGTACTCCACCTCTAATGTGCTCCACTGTATTCCACTGTACTCTACCTCTACTGTACTCCACTGTACTCTACCTCTACTGTACTCCACTGTACTCTACCTCTTCTGTGCTCCACTGTACTCCACTGTACGCTACCTCTACTGTGCTCCAAACTACTCTACCTCTACTGTACTCCACTCTATTCTACCTCTACTGTGCTCCGCTGTACTCCACTGTACTCTACGTCTACTGTGCTCCACTGTACTCTACCTCTACTGTACTCCACTGTACTCTACCTCTACTGTAATCCACTGTACACTACCTCTACTGTACTCCACTGTACGCTACCTCTACTGTGCTCCACAGTACTCTACCTCTACTGTACTCCACTCTATACTACCTCTACTGTGCTCCACTGTACTCTATCTCTACTGTACTCTACTGTACTCCACCTCTACTGTGCTCCGCTGTACTCCACTGTACTCTACCTCTACTGTGCTCCACTGTACTCTACCTCTTCTGTACTCCACTGTACTCTACCTCTACTGTGCTCCACTGTACTCCACTGTACTCTACCTCTACTGTGCTCCACTGCACTCTACCTCTACTGTACTCCACGGTACGCTACCTCTACTGTGCTCCACTGTACTCTACCTCTACTGTACTCCACTGTATGCTACCTCTACTGTGCTCCACTGTACTCTACCTTTACTGTACTCCACTCTACTCTACCTCTACTGTGCTCCACTGTACTCTACCTCTACTGTACTCCACTGTACTCTACCTCTACTGTGCTCCACTGTACTCTACCTCTACTGTACTCTACTGTTCTCTACCTCTACTGTACTCCACCTCTACTGCACTCCACTGTACTCCACTGTACTCTACCTCTACTGTGCTCCACTGTACTCTACCTCTACTGTACTCCACTGTACTCTACCTCTAATGTGCTCCACTGTACTCTACCTCTACTGTACTCCACAGTACTCTACCTCTGCTGTGCTCAACTGTACTCTACCTCTACTGTACTCCACTGTACTCTACCTCTACTGTACTCCACTTTACTCTACCTCTACTGTACTCTACTGTACTCCACCTCTAATGTGCTCCACTGTATTCCACTGTACTCTACCTCTACTGTACTCCACTGTACTCTACCTCTACTGTACTCCACTGTACTCTACCTCTTCTGTGCTCCACTGTACTCCACTGTACGCTACCTCTACTGTGCTCCAAACTACTCTACCTCTACTGTACTCCACTCTATTCTACCTCTACTGTCCTCCGCTGTACTCCACTGTACTCTACGTCTACTGTGCTCCACTGTACTCTACCTCTACTGTACTCCACTGTACTCTACCTCTACTGTAATCCACTGTACACTACCTCTACTGTACTCCACTGTACGCTACCTCTACTGTGCTCCACAGTACTCTACCTCTACTGTACTCCACTCTACACTACCTCTACTGTGCTCCACTGTACTCTATCTCTATTGTACTCTACTGTACTCCACCTCTACTGTGCTCCGCTGTACTCCACTGTACTCCACCTCTACTGTACTCCACGGTACGCTACCTCTACTGTGCTCCACTCTACTCTACCTCTACTGTACTCCACTCTACTCTACCTCTACTGTGCTCCACTGTACTCTACCTCTACTGTACTCCACTGTACTCTACCTCTACTGTGCTCCACTGTACTCTATCTCTACTGTACTCCACTGTACTCTACCTCTACTGTACTCTACTGTTCTCTACCTCTACTGTACTCCACCTCTACTGCACTCCACTGTACTCCACTGTACTCTACCTCTACTGTGATCCACTGTACTCTACCTCTACTGTACTCCACTGTACTCTACCTCTAATGTGCTCCACTGTACTCTACCTCTACTGTACTCCACTGTACTCTACCTCTGCTGTGCTCAACTGTACTCTACCTCTACTGTACTCCACTGTACTCTACCTCTACTGTACTCCACTTTACTCTACCTCTACTGTACTCCACTGTACTCTACCTCTTCTGTGCTCCACTGTACTCCACTGTACGCTACCTCTACTGTGCTCCAAAACTACTCTACCTCTACTGTACTCCACTCTATTCTACCTCTACTGTCCTCCGCTGTACTCCACTGTACTCTACGTCTACTGTGCTCCACTGTACTCTACCTCTACTGTACTCCACTGTACTCTACCTCTACTGTAATCCACTGTACACTACCTCTACTGTGCTCCACTGTACTCTATCTCTATTGTACTCTACTGTACTCCACCTCTACTGTGCTCCGCTGTACTCCACTGTACTCTACCTCTTCTGTACTCCACTGTACTCTACCTCTACTGTGCTCCACTGTACTCCACCTCTACTGTGCTCCACTGTACTCCACCTCTACTGTACTCCACGGTACGCTACCTCTACTGTGCTCCACTCTACTCTACCTCTACTGTACTCCACTCTACTCTACCTCTACTGTGCTCCACTGTACTCTACCTCTACTGTACTCCACTGTACTCTACCTCTACTGTGCTCCACTGTACTCTATCTCTACTGTACTCCACTGTACTCTATCTCTACTGTACTCTACTGTTCTCTACTTTTACTGTACTCTACTGTACTCCACCTCTACTGTACTCCACTGTACTCCACTGTACTCTACCTCTACTGTGCTCCACTGTACTCTACCTCTACTGTACTCCACTGTACTCTACCTCTACTGTACTCTACTGTACTCCACCTCTGCTGTGCTCCACTGTGCTCCACTGTACTCCACTGTACTCTACCTCTACTGTGCTCCACTTTACTCTACTTCTACTGTACTCCATTGTACTCTACCTCTACTGTGCTCCACTGTACTCTACTTCTACTGTACTCCACTGTACTCTACCTCTAGTGTGCTCCACTGTTCTCTACCTCTACTGTACTCTACTGTACTCCACCTCTACTGTGCTCCACTGTACTCCACTGTACTCTACCTCTACTGTGCTCCACTGTACTCTACCTCTATCGTACTCCACTGTACTCTACCTCTACTGTGCTCCACTGTACTCTACCTCTACTGTACTCTACTGTACTCTACCTCTACTGTGCTCCACTGTACTCTACCTCTACTGTACTCCACTCCACACTACCTCTACTGTGCTCCACTGTACTCCACTGTACTCTACCTCTACTGTGCTCCATTGTACTCTACCTCTACTGTACTCTACTGTACTCTACCTCTACTGTGCTCCACTGTACTCTACCTCTACTGTACTCCACTGTACTCTACCTCTACTGTGCTCCACTGTACTCTACCTCTACTGTACTCCACTCTACACTACCTCTACTGTGCTCCACTGTACTCTATCTCTACTGTACTCTACTGTACTCCACCTCTACTGTGCTCCGCTGTACTCCACTGTACTCTACCTCTACTGTGCTCCACTGTACTCTACCTCTTCTGTACTCCACTGTACTCTACCTCTACTGTGCTCCACTGTACTCTACCTCTACTGTACTCCACGGTACGCTACCTCTACTGTGCTCCACTGTACTCTACTCTACTGTACTCCACGGTACGCTACCTCTACTGTGCTCCACTCTACTTTACCTCTACTGTACTCCACTCTACTCTACCTCTACTGTGCTCCACTGTCCTCTACCTCTACTGTACTCCACTGTAATCTACCTCTACTGTGCTCCACTGTACTCTATCTCTACTGTACTCCACTGTACTCTACCTCTACTGTACTCTACTGTTCTCTACCTCTACTGTACTCTGCTGTACTCCACCTCTACTGTACTCCACTGTACTCCACTGTACTCTACCTCTACTGTGCTCCACTGTACTCTACCTCTACTGTACTCCACTGTACTCTACCTCTACTGTACTCTACTGTACTCCACCTCTACTGTGCTCCACTGTACTCCACTGTACTCTACCTCTACTGCGCTCCACTGTACTCTACTTCTACTGTACTCCACTGTACTCTACCTCTAGTGTGCTCCACTGTTCTATACCTCTACTGTACTCTACTGTACTCCACCTCTACTGTGCTCCACTGTACTCCACTGTACTCTACCTCTACTGTGCTCCACTGCACTCTACCTCTACTGTAATCCACTCTACTCTATCTCTACTGTGCTCTATTGTACTCTATCTCTACTGTACTCCAATGTACTCTACCTCTACTGTACTCTACTGTTCTCTACATCTACTGTACTCTACTGTACTCCACCTCTACTGTGCTCCACTGTACTCCACTGTACTCTACCTCTACTGTGCTCCACTGTACTCTACCTCTACTGTACTCCACTGTACTCTACCTCTACTGTGCTCCACTGTACTCTACCTCTACTGTACTTCACTCCACACTACCTCTACTGTGCTCCACTGTACTCTACCTCTACTGTACTCCACTGTACTCTACCTCTACTGTGCTCCACTGTACTCTAGCTCTACTGTACTCTACTGTACTCTACCTCTACTGTGCACCACTGTACTCTACCTTTACTGTACTCTACTGTACTCCACCTCTACTGTGCTGCACTGTACTCCACTGTACTCTACCTCTACTGTGCTCCACTGTACTCTACTTCTACTGTACTCCACTGTACTCTACCTCTAGTGTGCTCCACTGTTCTCTACCTCTACTGTACTCTACTGTACTCCACCTCTACTGTGCTCCACTGTACTCCACTGTACACTACCTCTACTGTGCTCCACTGTACTCTACCTCTACTGTACTCCACTGTACTCTACCTCTACTGTACTAAACTCTATTCTACCTCTACTGTGCTCCGCTGTACTCCACTGTACTCTACGTCTACTGTGCTCCACTGTACTCTACCTCTACTGTACTCCACTGTACTCTACCTCTACTGTAATCAACTGTACACTACCTCTACTGTACTCCACTGTACGCTACCTCTACTGTGCTCCACAGTACTCTACCTCTACTGTACTCCACTCTACTCTACATCTACTGTGCTCCACTGTACTCTACTGTACTCCACCTCTACTGTGTTCCGCTGTACTCCTCTGTACTCTACCTCTACTGTACTCCACTGTACTCTACCTCTACTGTACGCTACTGTACTCCACCTCTACTGTGTTCCACTGTACTCCACTGTACTCTACCTCTACTGTGCTCCACTGTACTCTACCTCTACTGTACTCCACTGTACTCTACCTCTAGTGTGCTCCACTGTTCTCTACCTCTACTGTACTCTACTGTACTCCACCTCTACTGTGCTGCACTGTACTCCACTGTACTCTACCTCTACTGTGCTCCACTGTACTCTACCTCTACTGTGCTCCACTGTACTCTATCTCTACTGTACTCTACTGTACTCCACCTCTACTGTGCTCCGCTGTACTCCACTGTACTCTACCTCTACTGTGCTCCACTGTACTCTACCTCTTCTGTACTCCATTGTACTCTACCTCTACTGTGCTCCACTGTACTCTACCTCTACTGTACTCCACGGTACGCTACCTCTACTGTGCTACACTGTACTCTACCTCTACTGTACTCCACGGTACGCTACCTCTACTGTGCTCCACTCTACTCTACCTCTACTGTACTCCACTCTACTCTACCTTTACTGTGCTCCACTGTACTCTACCTCTACTGTACTCCACTGTACTCTACCTCTACTGTGCTACACTGTACTCTACCTCTACTGTACTCCACGGTACGCTACCTCTACTGTGCTCCACTCTACTCAACCTCTACTGTACTCCACTCTACTCTACCTCTACTGTGCTCCACTGTACTCTACCTCTACTGTACTCCACTGTACTCTACCTCTACTGTGCTCCACTGTACTCTACCTCTACTGTACTCCACTGTACTCTACCTCTACTGTGTTCCACTGTACTCTACCTCTACTGTACTCCACTGTACTCTACCTCTACTGTACTCTACTGTACTCCACCTCTACTGTGCTCCACTGTACTCCACTGTACTCTACCTCTACTGTGCTCCACTGTACTCTACTTCTACTGTACTCCACTGTACTCTACCTCTAGTGTGCTCCACTGTTCTCTACCTCTACTGTACTCCACCTCTACTGTGCTCCACTGTACTTCACTGTACTCTACCTCTACTGTGCTCCACTGCACTCTACCTCTACTGTAATCCACTCTACTCTATCTCTACTGTGTTCCATTGTACTCTATCTCTACTGTACTCCAATGTACTCTACCTCTACTGTACTCTACTGTTCTCTACCTCTACTGTACTCTACTGTACTCCACCTCTACTTTGCTCCACTGTACTCCACTGTACTCTACCTCTACTGTGCTTCAATATACTCTACCTCTACTGTGCTCCACTGTACTCTACCTCTTCTGTACTCTACTGTTCTCTACCTCTACTGTACTCTACTGTACTCCACCTCTATTGTGCTCCACTGTACTCTACCTCTACTGTACTCCACTCTACACTACCTCTACTGTGTTCCACTGTACTCTATCTCTACTGTACTCTACTGTACTCTACCTCTACTGTGCTCCGCTTTACTCCACTGTACTCTACCTCTACTGTCCTCCACTGTACTCTACCTCTACTGTGCTCCACTGTACTCTACCTCTACTGTACTCCACTGTACTCTACCTCTACTTTGCTCCACTGTACTCCACTGTACTCTACCTCTACTGTGCTCCACTGTACTCTACCTCTACTGTACTCCACTGTACTCTACATCTACTGTACTCCAACGAACTCTACCTCTACTGTGCTTCACTGTACTCCACTGTACTCTACCTCTACTGTGCTCCACTGTACTCTACCTCTACTGTACTCCACTGTACTCTACCTCTACTGTGCTTCACTGTACTCCACTGTACTCTACCTCTACTGTACTCCACTGTACTCTACCTCTACTGTACTCCACTGTACTCTACCTCTACTGTACTCCACTGTACTCTACCTCTTCTCTGCTCCACTGTACTCCACTGTACGCTACCTCTACTGTGCTCCAAACTACTCTACCTCTACTGTACTAAACTCTATTCTACCTCTACTGTGCTCCGCTGTACTCCACTGTACTCTACGTCTACTGTGCTCCACTGTACTCTACCTCTACTGTACTCCACTGTACTCTACCTCTACTGTAATCAACTGTACACTACCTCTACTGTACTTCACTGTACGCTACCTCTACTGTGCTCCACAGTACTCTACCTCTACTGTACTCCACTCTACTCTACATCTACTGTGCTCCACTGTACTCTACTGTACTCCACCTCTACTGTGTTCCGCTGTACTCCTCTGTACTCTACCTCTACTGTACTCCACTGTACTCTACCTCTACTGTACGCTACTGTACTCCACCTCTACTGTGTTCCACTGTACTCCACTGTACTCTACCTCTACTGTGCTCCACTGTACTCTACCTCTACTGTACTCCACTGTACTCTACCTCTAGTGTGCTCCACTGTTCTCTACCTCTACTGTACTCTACTGTACTCCACCTCTACTGTGCTGCACTGTACTCCACTGTACTCTACCTCTACTGTGCTCCACTGTACTCTACCTCTACTGTGCTCCACTGTACTCTATCTCTACTGTACTCTACTGTACTCCACCTCTACTGTGCTCCGCTGTACTCCACTGTACTCTACCTCTACTGTGCTCCACTGTACTCTACCTCTTCTGTACTCCACTGTACTCTACCTCTACTGTGCTCCACTGTACTCTACCTCTACTGTACTCCACGGTACGCTACCTCTACTCTGCTACACTGTACTCTACCTCTACTGTACTCCACGGTACGCTACCTCTACTGTGCTCCACTCTACTCTACCTCTACTGTACTCCACTCTACTCTACCTCTACTGTGCTCCACTGTACTCTACCTCTACTGTACTCCACTGTACTCTACCTCTACTGTGTTCCACTGTACTCTACCTCTACTGTACTCCACTGTACTCTACCTCTACTGTACTCTACTGTACTCCACCTCTACTGTGCTCCACTGTACTCCACTGTACTCTACCTCTACTGTGCTCCACTGTACTCTACTTCTACTGTACTCCACTGTACTCTACCTCTAGTGTGCTCCACTGTTCTCTACCTCTACTGTACTCCACCTCTACTGTGCTCCACTGTACTTCACTGTACTCTACCTCTACTGTGCTCCACTGCACTCTACCTCTACTGTAATCCACTCTACTCTATCTCTACTGTGTTCCATTGTACTCTATCTCTACTGTACTCCAATGTACTCTACCTTCACTGTACTCTACTGTACTCCACCTCTACTTTGCTCCACTGTACTCCACTGTACTCTACCTCTACTGTGCTTCAATATACTCTACCTCTACTGTGCTCCACTGTACTCTACCTCTTCTGTACTCTACTGTTCTCTACCTCTACTGTACTCTACTGTACTCCACCTCTATTGTGCTCCACTGTACTCTACCTCTACTGTACTCCACTCTACACTACCTCTACTGTGTTCCACTGTACTCTATCTCTACTGTACTCTACTGTACTCTACCTCTACTGTGCTCCGCTGTACTCCACTGTACTCTACCTCTACTGTCCTCCACTGTACTCTACATCTACTGTGCTCCACTGTAGTCTACCTCTACTGTACTCCACTGTACTTTACCTCTACTGTACTCTACTGTTCTCTACCTCTACTGTACTCTACTGTACTCCACCTCTACTTTGCTCCACTGTACTCCACTGTACTCTACCTCTACTGTGCTTCAATATACTCTACCTCTACTGTGCTCCACTGTACTCTACCTCTTCTGTACTCTACTGTTCTCTACCTCTACTGTACTCTACTGTACTCCACCTCTATTGTGCTCCACTGTACTCTACCTCTACTGTACTCCACTCTACACTACCTCTACTGTGTTCCACTGTACTCTATCTCTACTGTACTCTACTGTACTCTACCTCTACTGTGCTCCGCTGTACTCCACTGTACTCTACCTCTACTGTCCTCCACTGTACTCTACCTCTACTGTGCTCCACTGTACTCTACCTCTACTGTACTCCACTGTACTTTACCTCTACTTTGCTCCACTGTACTCCACTGTACTCTACCTCTACTGTGCTCCACTGTACCTTACCTCTACTGTACTCCACTGTACTCTACATCTACTGTACTCCAACGAACTCTACCTCTACTGTGCTTCACTGTACTCCACTGTACTCTACCTCTACTGTGCTCCACTGTACTCTACCTCTACTGTACTCCACTGTACTCTACCTCTACTGTGCTTCACTGTACTCCACTGTACTCTACCTCTACTGTACTCAAATCTACTCTATATCTACTGTGCTCCATTGTACTCTATCTCTACTGTACTCCAATGTACTCTACCTCTACTGTACTCTACGGTTCTCTACCTCTACTGTACTCTACTGTACTCCACCTCTACTGTGCTCCACTGTACTCCACTGTACTCTACCTCTACTGTACTCTACTGTACTCCACCTCTACTGTGCTCCACTGTACTCCACTGTACTCTACCTCTACTGCGCTCCACTGTACTCTACCTCTACTGTACTCTACTGTACTCCACCTCTACTGTGCTCCACTGTACTCCACTGTACTCTACCTCTACTGTGCTCCACTGCACTCTACCTCTACTGTAATCCACTCTACTCTATATCTACTGTGCTCCATTGTAATCTATCTCTACTGTACTCCAATGTACTCTACCTCTACTGTTCTCTACCTCTACTGTACTCTACTGTACTCCACCTCTACTGCGCTCCACTGTACTCCACTGTACTCTACCTCTACTGTGCTCCACTGTACTCTACCTCTACTGTACTCCACTGTACTCTACCTCTACTGTGCTCCACTGTACTCTACCTCTACTGTACTCCACTGTACTCTACCTCTACTGTACTTCACTCCACACTACCTCTACTGTGCTCCACTGTACTCTACCTCTACTGTACTCCACTGTACTCTACCTCTACTGTGCTCCACTGTACTCTACCTCTACTGTACTCCACTGTACTCTACCTCTACTGTGCTCCACTGTACTCTACCTTTACTGTACTCTACTGTACTCCACCTCTACTGTGCTGCACTGTACTCCACTGTACTCTACCTCTAGTGTGCTCCACTGTACTCTACTTCTACTGTACTCCACTGTACTCTACCTCTAGTGTGCTCCACTGTTCTCTACCTCTACTGTACTCTACTGTACTCCACCTCTACTGTGCTCCACTGTACTCCACTGTACTCTACCTCTACTGTGCTCCACTGCACTCTACCTCTACTGTACTCCACGGTACGCTACCTCTACTGTGCTCCACTGTACTCTACCTCTACTGTACTCCACTGTACTCTACCTCTACTGTACTCTACTGTTCTATACCTCTACTGTACTCTACTGTACTCCACCTCTACTGTGCTCCACTGTACTCCACTGTACTCTACATCTACTGTGCTCCACTGTACTCTACCTCTACTGTACTCCACTGTACTCTACCTCTACTGTGCTCCACTGTACTCTACCTCTGCTGTATTCCACTGTACTCTACCTCTACTGTACTCCACTGTACTCTACCTCTACTGTACTCTACTGTACTCCACCTCTAATGTGCTGCACTGTACTCCACTGTACTCTACCTCTACTGTACTCCACTGTACTCTACCTCTACTGTGCTCCACTATACTCTACCTCTACTGTACTCCACTGTACTCTACCTCTACTGTGCTCCACTGTACTCTACCTCTACTGTACTCCACTGTACTCTACATCTACTGTACTCCAACGAACTCTACCTCTACTGTGCTTCACTGTACTCCACTGTACTCTACCTCTACTGTGCTCCACTGTACTCTACCTCTACTGTACTCCACTGTACTCTACCTCTACTGTGCTTCACTGTACTCCACTGTACTCTACCTCTACTGTACTCCACTCTACTCTATATCTATTGTGCTCCATTGTACTCTATCTCTACTGTACTCCAATGTACTCTACCTCTAATGTACTCTACTGTTCTCTACCTCTACTGTACTCTACTGTACTCCACCTCTACTGTACTCCACTGTACTCCACTGTACTTTACCTCTACTGTACTCCACTGTACTCTACCTCTACTGTACTCTACTGTACTCCACCTCTACTGTGCTCCACTGTACTCCACTGTACTCTACCTCTACTGCGCTCCACTGTACTCTACTTCTACTGTACTCCACTGTACTCTACCACTAGTGTGCTCCACTGTTCTCTACCTCTACTGTACTCTACTGTACTCCACCTCTACTGTGCTCCACTGTACTCCACTGTACTCTACCTCTACTGTGCTCCACTGCACTCTACCTCTACTGTAATCCACTCTACTCTATATCTACTGTGCTCCATTGTAATCTATCTCTACTGTACTCCAATGTACTCTACCTCTACTGTTCTCTACCTCTACTGTACTCTACTGTACTCCACCTCTACTGCGCTCCACTGTACTCCACTGTACTCTACCTCTACTGTGCTCCACTGTACTCTACCTCTACTGTACTCCACTGTACTCTACCTCTACTGTACTTCACTCCACACTACCTCTACTGTGCTCCACTGTACTCTACCTCTACTGTACTCCACTGTACTCTACCTCTACTGTGCTCCACTGTACTCTACCTCTACTGTACTCCACTGTTCTCACTGTACTCTACCTCTACTGTTACTCCACTGTACTCTACCTCTACTGTGCTCCACTGTACTCTACCTCTACTGTACTCACTGTACTCTCTACTGTGCTCACTGACCTACTACTGTCTCTACTGTACTCCACCTCTACTTTGCTCACTGTATCCACTGTACTCTACCTCTACTGTACTCCACTGTACTCTACCTCTACTGTACTCCACTGTACTCTACCTCTACTGTGCTCACTGTACTCTACCTCTACTGTACTCTACTGTACTCACCTCTACTTGCTACTGTATTCCACTGTACTCTTCCTCTACTGTACTCCACTGTACTCTACCTCTACTGTACTCCACTGTACTCTACCTCTACTGTGCTCCACTGTACTCTACCTCTACTGTACTCCACTGTACTCTACCTCTACTTTGCTCACTGTACTCACTGTACTCTACCTCTACTGTGCTCCACTGTACTCTACCTCTACTGTACTCCACTGTACTCTACATCTACTGTACTACCAACGAACTCTACCTCTACTGTTGCTTCACTGTCTACCACTGTACTCTACTCTACTGTGCTTACTCTACCTCTACTGTACTCCACTCTACTCTATATCTACTGTGCTCCATTGTACTCTATCTCTACTGTGCTCCACTGTACTCTACCTCTACTGTACTCCACTGTACTCTACCTCTACTGTACTTCACTCCACACTACCTCTACTGTGCTCCACTGTACTCTACCTCTACTGTACTCCACTGTACTCTACCTCTACTGTGCTCCACTGTACTCTACCTCTACTGTACTCCACTGTACTCTACCTCTACTGTGCTCCACTGTACTCTACCTTTACTGTACTCTACTGTACTCCACCTCTACTGTGCTGCACTGTACTCCACTGTACTCTACCTCTAGTGTGCTCCACTGTACTCTACTTCTACTGTACTCCACTGTACTCTACCTCTAGTGTGCTCCACTGTTCTCTACCTCTACTGTACTCTACTGTACTCCACCTCTACTGTGCTCCACTGTACTCCACTGTACTCTACCTCTACTGTGCTCCACTGCACTCTACCTCTACTGTACTCCACGGTACGCTACCTCTACTGTGCTCCACTGTACTCTACCTCTACTGTACTCCACTGTACTCTACCTCTACTGTACTCTACTGTTCTATACCTCTACTGTACTCTACTGTACTCCACCTCTACTGTGCTCCACTGTACTCCACTGTACTCTACATCTACTGTGCTCCACTGTACTCTACCTCTACTGTACTCCACTGTACTCTACCTCTACTGTGCTCCACTGTACTCTACCTCTGCTGTACTCCACTGTACTCTACCTCTACTGTACTCCACTGTACTCTACCTCTACTGTACTCTACTGTACTCCACCTCTAATGTGCTGCACTGTACTCCACTGTACTCTACCTCTACTGTACTCCACTGTACTCTACCTCTACTGTGCTCCACTATACTCTACCTCTACTGTACTCCACTGTACTCTACCTCTACTGTGCTCCACTGTACTCTACCTCTACTGTACTCCACTGTACTCTACATCTACTGTACTCCAACGAACTCTACCTCTACTGTGCTTCACTGTACTCCACTGTACTCTACCTCTACTGTGCTCCACTGTACTCTACCTCTACTGTACTCCACTGTACTCTACCTCTACTGTGCTTCACTGTACTCCACTGTACTCTACCTCTACTGTACTCCACTCTACTCTATATCTACTGTGCTCCATTGTACTCTATCTCTACTGTACTCCAATGTACTCTACCTCTAATGTACTCTACTGTTCTCTACCTCTACTGTACTCTACTGTACTCCACCTCTACTGTACTCCACTGTACTCCACTGTACTTTACCTCTACTGTACTCCACTGTACTCTACCTCTACTGTACTCTACTGTACTCCACCTCTACTGTGCTCCACTGTACTCCACTGTACTCTACCTCTACTGCGCTCCACTGTACTCTACTTCTACTGTACTCCACTGTACTCTACCACTAGTGTGCTCCACTGTTCTCTACCTCTACTGTACTCTACTGTACTCCACCTCTACTGTGCTCCACTGTACTCCACTGTACTCTACCTCTACTGTGCTCCACTGCACTCTACCTCTACTGTAATCCACTCTACTCTATATCTACTGTGCTCCATTGTAATCTATCTCTACTGTACTCCAATGTACTCTACCTCTACTGTTCTCTACCTCTACTGTACTCTACTGTACTCCACCTCTACTGCGCTCCACTGTACTCCACTGTACTCTACCTCTACTGTGCTCCACTGTACTCTACCTCTACTGTACTCCACTGTACTCTACCTCTACTGTACTTCACTCCACACTACCTCTACTGTGCTCCACTGTACTCTACCTCTACTGTACTCCACTGTACTCTACCTCTACTGTGCTCCACTGTACTCTACCTCTACTGTACTCCACTGTACTCTACCTCTACTGTGCTCCACTGTACTCTACCTTTACTGTACTCTACTGTACTCCACCTCTACTGTGCTTCACTGTACTCCACTGTACTCTACCTCTACTGTGCTCCACTGTACTCTACCTCTACTGTACTCCACTGTACTCTACCTCTGCTGTGCTCAACTGTACTCTACCTCTACTGTACTCTAATGTACTCCACCTCTAATTTGCTCCACTGTATTCCACTGTACTCTACCTCTACTGTACTCCACTGTACTCTACCTCTACTGTACTCCACTGTACTCTACCTCTACTGTGCTCCACTGTACTCTACCTCTACTGTACTCCACTGTACTTTACCTCTACTTTGCTCCACTGTACTCCACTGTACTCTACCTCTACTGTGCTCCACTGTACTCTACCTCTACTGTACTCCACTGTACTCTACATCTACTGTACTCCAACGAACTCTACCTCTACTGTGCTTCACTGTACTCCACTGTACTCTACCTCTACTGTGCTCCACTGTACTCTACCTCTACTGTACTCCACTTTACTCTACCTCTACTGTGCTTCACTGTACTCCACTGTACTCTACCTCTACTGTACTCCACTCTACTCTATATCTACTGTGCTCCATTGTACTCTATCTCTACTGTACTCCAATGTACTCTACCTCTACTGTACTCTACTGTTCTCTACCTCTACTGTACTCTACTGTACTCCACCTCTACTGTGCTCCACTGTACTCCACTGTACTTTACCTCTACTGTACTCCACTGTACTCTACCTCTACTGTACTCTACTGTACTCCACCTCTACTGTGCTCCACTGTACTCCACTGTACTCTACCTCTACTGCGCTCCACTGTACTCTACTTCTACTGTACTCCACTGTACTCTACCACTAGTGTGCTCCACTGTTCTCTACCTCTACTGTACTCTACTGTACTCCACCTCTACTGTGCTCCACTGTACTCCACTGTACTCTACCTCTACTGTGCTCCACTGCACTCTACCTCTACTGTAATCCACTCTACTCTATATCTACTGTGCTCCATTGTAATCTATCTCTACTGTACTCCAATGTACTCTACCTCTACTGTTCTCTACCTCTACTGTACTCTACTGTACTCCACCTCTACTGCGCTCCACTGTACTCCACTGTACTCTACCTCTACTGTGCTCCACTGTACTCTACCTCTACTGTACTCCACTGTACTCTACCTCTACTGTGCTCCACTGTACTCTACCTCTACTGTACTCCACTGTACTCTACCTCTACTGTACTTCACTCCACACTACCTCTACTGTGCTCCACTGTACTCTACCTCTACTGTACTCCACTGTACTCTACCTCTACTGTGCTCCACTGTACTCTACCTCTACTGTACTCCACTGTACTCTACCTCTACTGTGCTCCACTGTACTCTACCTTTACTGTACTCTACTGTACTCCACCTCTACTGTGCTGCACTGTACTCCACTGTACTCTACCTCTACTGTGCTCCACTGTACTCTACTTCTACTGTACTCCACTGTACTCTACCTCTAGTGTGCTCCACTGTTCTCTACCTCTACTGTACTCTACTGTACTCCACCTCTACTGTGCTCCACTGTACTCCACTGTACTCTACCTCTACTGTGCTCCACTGCACTCTACCTCTACTGTACTCCACGGTACGCTACCTCTACTGTGCTCCACTGTACTCTACGTCTACTGTACTCCACTGTACTCTACCTCTACTGTACTCTACTGTTCTATACCTCTACTGTACTCTACTGTACTCCACCTCTACTGTGCTCCACTGTACTCCACTGTACTCTACATCTACTGTGCTCCACTGTACTCTACCTCTACTGTACTCCACTGTACTCTACCTCTACTGTGCTCCACTGTACTCTACCTCTGCTGTACTCCACTGTACTCTACCTCTACTGTACTCCACTGTACTCTACCTCTACTGTACTCTACTGTACTCCACCTCTAATGTGCTGCACTGTACTCCACTGTACTCTACCTCTACTGTACTCCACTGTACTCTACCTCTACTGTACTCCACTGTACTCTACCTCTAATGTGCTCCACTGTACTCCACTGTACGCTACCTCTACTGTGCTCCACTGTACTCTACCTCTACTGTACTCCACCGTACTCTACCTCTACTGTACTCCACTGTACTCTACCTCTACTGTGCTATACCGTACTCCACCTCTACTGTGCTCCAATATACTCTACCTCTACTGTGCTCCACTGTACTCTACCTCTTCTCTACTCTACTGTTCTCTACCTCTACTGTACTCTACTGTATTCCACCTCTATTGTGCTCCACTGTACTCTACCTCTACTGTACTCCACTCTACACTACCTCTACTGTGTTACACAGTACTCTATCTCTACTGTACTCTACTGTACTCTACCTCTACTGTGCTCCGCTGTACTCCACTGTACTCTACCTCTACTGTCCTCTACTGTATTCTACCTCTACTGTGCTCCACTGTACTCTACCTCTACTGTACTCCACTGTACTCCACCTCTACTTTGCTCCACTGTACTCCACTGTACTCTACCTCTACTGTGCTCCACTGTACTCTACCTCTAGTGTACTCCACTGTACTCTACCTCTACTGTACTCCAACGAACTCTACCTCTACTGTGCTTCACTGTACTCCACTGTACTCTACCTCTACTGTGCTCCACTATACTCTACCTCTACTGTACTCCACTGTACTCTACCTCTACTGTGCTTCACTGTACTCCACTGTACTCTACCTCTACTGTGCTCCACTGTACTCTACCTCTACTGTACTCCACTGTACTCTACCTCTGCTGTGCTCAACTGTACTCTACCTCTACTGTACTCTACTGTACTCCACCTCTAATTTGCTCCACTGTATTCCACTGTACTCTACCTCTACTGTACTCCACTGTACTCTACCTCTACTGTACTCCACTGTACTCTACCTCTACTGTGCTCCACTGTACTCTACCTCTACTGTACTCCACTGTACTTTACCTCTACTTTGCTCCTCTGTACTCCACTGTACTCTACCTCTACTGTGCTCCACTGTACTCTACCTCTACTGTACTCCACTGTACTCTACATCTACTGTACTCCAACGAACTCTACCTCTACTGTGCTTCACTGTACTCCACTGTACTCTACCTCTACTGTGCTCCACTGTACTCTACCTCTACTGTACTCCACTGTACTCTACCTCTACTGTGCTTCACTGTACTCCACTGTACTCTACCTCTACTGTACTCCACTCTACTCTATATCTACTGTGCTCCATTGTACTCTATCTCTACTGTACTTTAATGTACTCTACCTCTACTGTACTCTACTGTTCTCTACCTCTACTGTACTCTACTGTACTCCACCTCTACTGTGCTCCACTGTACTCCACTGTACTTTACCTCTACTGTACTCCACTGTACTCTACCTCTACTGTACTCTACTGTACTCCACCTCTACTGTGCTCCACTGTACTCCACTGTACTCTACCTCTACTGCGCTCCACTGTACTCTACTTCTACTGTACTCCACTGTACTCTACCACTAGTGTGCTCCACTGTTCTCTACCTCTACTGTACTCTACTGTACTCCACCTCTACTGTGCTCCACTGTACTCCACTGTACTCTACCTCTACTGTGCTCCACTGCACTCTACCTCTACTGTTCTCTACCTCTACTGTACTCTACTGTACTTCACTCCACACTACCTCTACTGTGCTCCACTGTACTCTACCTCTACTGTACTCCACTGTACTCTACCTCTACTGTGCTCCACTGTACTCTACCTCTACTGTACTCCACTGTACTCTACCTCTACTGTGCTCCACTGTACTCTACCTTTACTGTACTCTACTGTACTCCACCTCTACTGTGCTGCACTGTACTCCACTGTACTCTACCTCTACTGTGCTCCACTGTACTCTACTTCTACTGTACTCCACTGTACTCTACCTCTAGTGTGCTCCACTGTTCTCTACCTCTACTGTACTCTACTGTACTCCACCTCTACTGTGCTCCACTGTACTCCACTGTACTCTACCTCTACTGTGCTCCACTGCACTCTACCTCTACTGTACTCCATGGTACGCTACCTCTACTGTGCTCCACTGTACTCTACGTCTACTGTACTCCACTGTACTCTACCTCTACTGTACTCTACTGTTCTATACCTCTACTGTACTCTACTGTACTCCACCTCTACTGTGCTCCACTGTACTCCACTGTACTCTACATCTACTGTGCTCCACTGTACTCTACCTCTACTGTACTCCACTGTACTCTACCTCTACTGTGCTCCACTGTACTCTACCTCTGCTGTACTCCACTGTACTCTACCTCTACTGTACTCCACTGTACTCTACCTCTACTGTACTCTACTGTACTCCACCTCTAATGTGCTGCACTGTACTCCACTGTACTCTACCTCTACTGTACTCCACTGTACTCTACCTCTACTGTACTCCACTGTACTCTACCTCTAATGTGCTCCACTGTACTCCACTGTACGCTACCTCTACTGTGCTCCACTGTACTCTACCTCTACTGTACTCCACCGTACTCTACCTCTACTGTACTCCACTGTACTCTACCTCTACTGTACTCCACTGTACTCTACCTCTACTGTGCTATACCGTACTCCACCTCTACTGTGCTCCAATATACTCTACCTCTACTGTGCTCCACTGTACTCTACCTCTTCTCTACTCTACTGTTCTCTACCTCTACTGTACTCTACTGTATTCCACCTCTATTGTGCTCCACTGTACTCTACCTCTACTGTACTCCACTCTACACTACCTCTACTGTGTTACACAGTACTCTATCTCTACTGTACTCTACTGTACTCTACCTCTACTGTGCTCCGCTGTACTCCACTGTACTCTACCTCTACTGTCCTCTACTGTATTCTACCTCTACTGTGCTCCACTGTACTCTACCTCTACTGTACTCCACTGTACTCCACCTCTACTTTGCTCCACTGTACTCCACTGTACTCTACCTCTACTGTGCTCCACTGTACTCTACCTCTAGTGTACTCCACTGTACTCTACCTCTACTGTACTCCAACGAACTCTACCTCTACTGTGCTTCACTGTACTCCACTGTACTCTACCTCTACTGTGCTCCACTATACTCTACCTCTACTGTACTCCACTGTACTCTACCTCTACTGTGCTTCACTGTACTCCACTGTACTCTACCTCTACTGTGCTCCACTGTACTCTACCTCTACTGTACTCCACTGTACTCTACCTCTGCTGTGCTCAACTGTACTCTACCTCTACTGTACTCTACTGTACTCCACCTCTAATTTGCTCCACTGTATTCCACTGTACTCTACCTCTACTGTACTCCACTGTACTCTACCTCTACTGTACTCCACTGTACTCTACCTCTACTGTGCTCCACTGTACTCTACCTCTACTGTACTCCACTGTACTTTACCTCTACTTTGCTCCTCTGTACTCCACTGTACTCTACCTCTACTGTGCTCCACTGTACTCTACCTCTACTGTACTCCACTGTACTCTACATCTACTGTACTCCAACGAACTCTACCTCTACTGTGCTTCACTGTACTCCACTGTACTCTACCTCTACTGTGCTCCACTGTACTCTACCTCTACTGTACTCCACTGTACTCTACCTCTACTGTGCTTCACTGTACTCCACTGTACTCTACCTCTACTGTACTCCACTCTACTCTATATCTACTGTGCTCCATTGTACTCTATCTCTACTGTACTTTAATGTACTCTACCTCTACTGTACTCTACTGTTCTCTACCTCTACTGTACTCTACTGTACTCCACCTCTACTGTGCTCCACTGTACTCCACTGTACTTTACCTCTACTGTACTCCACTGTACTCTACCTCTACTGTACTCTACTGTACTCCACCTCTACTGTGCTCCACTGTACTCCACTGTACTCTACCTCTACTGCGCTCCACTGTACTCTACTTCTACTGTACTCCACTGTACTCTACCACTAGTGTGCTCCACTGTTCTCTACCTCTACTGTACTCTACTGTACTCCACCTCTACTGTGCTCCACTGTACTCCACTGTACTCTACCTCTACTGTGCTCCACTGCACTCTACCTCTACTGTTCTCTACCTCTACTGTACTCTACTGTACTCCACCTCTACTGCGCTCCACTGTACTCCACTGTACTCTACCTCTACTGTGCTCCACTGTACTCTACCTCTACTTTACTCCACTGTACTCTACCTCTACTGTGCTCCACTGTACTCTACCTCTACTGTACTCCACTGTACTCTACCTCTACTGTACTTCACTCCACACTACCTCTACTGTGCTCCACTGTATTCTACCTCTACTGTACTCCACTGTACTCTACCTCTACTGTGCTCCACTGTACTCTACCTCTACTGTACTCCACTGTACTCTACCTCTACTGTGCTCCACTGTACTCTACCTTTACTGTACTCTACTGTACTCCACCTCTACTGTGCTGCACTGTACTCCACTGTACTCTACCTCTACTGTGCTCCACTGTACTCTACTTCTACTGTACTCCACTGTACTCTACCTCTAGTGTGCTCCACTGTTCTCTACCTCTACTGTACTCTACTGTACTCCACCTCTACTGTGCTCCACTGTACTCCACTGTACTCTACCTCTACTGTGCTCCACTGCACTCTACCTCTACTGTACTCCACGGTACGCTACCTCTACTGTGCTCCACTGTACTCTACCTCTACTGTACTCCACTGTACTCTACCTCTACTGTGCTCCACTGTACTCTACCTCTGCTGTACTCCACTGTACTCTACCTCTACTGTACTCCACTGTACTCTACCTCTACTGTACTCTACTGTACTCCACCTCTAATGTGCTCCACTGTACTCCACTGTACTCTACATCTACTGTGCTCCACTGTACTCTACCTCTACTGTACTCCACTGTACTCTACCTCTACTGTGCTCCACTGTACTCTACCTCTGCTGTACTCCACTGTACTCTACCTCTACTGTACTCCACTGTACTCTACCTCTACTGTACTCTACTGTACTCCACCTCTAATGTGCTGCACTGTACTCCACTGTACTCTACCTCTACTGTACTCCACTGTACTCTACCTCTACTGTACTCCACTGTACTCTACTTCTAATGTGCTCCACTGTACTCCACTGTACGCTACCTCTACAGTGCTCCACTGTACTCTACCTCTACTGTACTCCACCGTACTCTACCTCTACTGTACTCCACTGTACTCTACCTCTACTGTACTCCACTGTACTCTACCTCTACTGTGCTATACCGTACTCCACCTCTACTGTGCTCCAATATACTCTACCTCTACTGTGCTCCACTGTACTCTACCTCTTCTCTACTCTACTGTTCTCTACCTCTACTGTACTCTACTGTATTCCACCTCTATTGTGCTCCACTGTACTCTACCTCTACTGTACTCCACTCTACACTATCTCTACTGTGTTACACAGTACTCTATCTCTACTGTACTCTACTGTACTCTACCTCTACTGTGCTCCGCTGTACTCCACTGTACTCTACCTCTACTGTCCTCCACTGTACTCTACCTCTACTGTGCTCCACTGTACTCTACCTCTACTGTACTCCACTGTACTCCACCTCTACTTTGCTCCACTGTACTCCACTGTACTCTACCTCTACTGTGCTCCACTGTACTCTACCTCTAGTGTACTCCACTGTACTCTACCTCTACTGTACTCCAACGAACTCTACCTCTACTGTGCTTCACTGTACTCCACTGTACTCTACCTCTACTGTGCTCCACTATACTCTACCTCTACTGTACTCCACTGTACTCTACCTCTACTGTGCTCCACTATACTCTACCTCTACTGTACTCCACTGTACTCTACCTCTACTGTGCTTCACTGTACTCCATTGTACTCTACCTCTACTGTGCTCCACTGTACTCTACCTCTACTGTACTCCACTGTACTCTACCTCTGCTGTGCTCAACTGTACTCTACCTCTACTGTACTCTACTGTACTCCACCTCTAATTTGCTCCACTGTATTCCACTGTACTCTACCTCTACTGTACTCCACTGTACTCTACCTCTACTGTACTCCACTGTACTCTACCTCTACTGTACTCCACTGTACTCTACCTCTTCTGTGCTCCACTGTACTCCACTGTACGCTACCTCCACTGTGCTCCACACTACTCTTCCTCTACTGTACTCCACTCTATTCTACCTCTACTGTGCTCCGCTGTACTCCACTGTACTCTACGTCTACTGTGCTCCACTGTACTCTACCTCTACTGTACTCCACTGTACTCTACCTCTACTGTAATCCACTGTACACTACCTCTACTGTACTCCACTGTACGCTACCTCTACTGTGCTCCACAGTACTCTACCTCTACTGTACTCCACTCTACTCTACCTCTACTGTGCTCCACTGTACTCTACTGTACTCCACCTCTACTGTGCTCTGCTGTACTCCACTGTACTCCACCTCTACTGTACTCCACTGTACTCTACCTCTACTGTACTCTACTGTACTCCACCTCTACTGTGCTTCACTGTACTCCACTGTACTTTACCTCTACTGTGCTCCACTGTACTCTACCTCTACTGTACTCTACTGTACTCCACCTCTACTGTGCTCCACTGTACTCCACTGTACTCTACCTCTACTGTGCTCCACTGTACTCTACCTCTACTGTACTCCACTGTACTCTACCTCTACTGTACTCCACTGAACTCTACCTCTACTGTCCTTCACTGTTCTCTACTGTACTCTACCTCTACTGTGCTCCACTGTACTCCACTTTACTCTATCTCTACTGTGATCCACTGTACTCTACCTCTGCTGTGCTCCACTGTACTCTACCTCTACTGTGCTCCACTGTACGCTACCTCTACTGTACTCCACTGTACTCTACCTCTACTGTACTCCACTGTACTCTACCTCTATTGTACTCTACTGTACTCCACCTCTAATGCGCTCCACTGTACTCCACTGTACTCTACCTCTACTGTACTCCACTGTACTCTACCTCTAGTGTACTCCACTCTACTCAACCTCTACTGTAATCTACTGTACTCCACCTCTACTGTACTCCACTGTACTCCACTGTACTCTACCTCTACTGTGCTCCACTGTACTCTACCTCTACTGTACTCTACTGTACTCCACCTCTACTGTGCTCCACTCTACTCCACTGTACTCTACCTCTACTGCGCTCCACTGTACTCTACTTCTACTGTACTCCACTGTACTCTACCTCTAGTGTGCTCCACTGTTCTCTACCTCTACTGTACTCTACTGTACTCCACCTCTACTGTGCTCCACTGTACTCCACTGTACTCTACCTCTACTGTGCTCCACTGCACTCTACCTCTACTGTAATCCACTCTACTCTATATCTACTGTGCTACATTGTACTCTATCTCTACTGTACTCCAATGTGCTCTACCTCTACTGTACTCTACTGTTCTCTACCTCTACTGTACTCTACTGTACTCCACCTCTACTGTGCTCCACTGTACTCTACCTCTACTGTGCTCCACTGCACTCTACCTCTAGTGTAATCCACTCTACTCTATCTCTACTGTGCTCCATTGTACTCTATCTCTACTGTACTCCAATGTACCTCTACTGTACTCTACTGTTCTCTACCTCTACTGTACTCTACTGTACTCCACCTCTACTGTGCTCCACTGTACTCCACTGTACTCTACCTCTACTGTGCTCCACTGTACTCTACCTCTGCTGTACTCCACTGTACTCTACCTCTACTGTACTCCACTGTATTCTACCTCTAGTGTACTCTACTGTACTCCACCTCTAATGTGCTGCACTGTACTCCACTGTACTCTACCTCTACTGTACTCCACTGTACTCTACCTCTACTGTTCTCCACTGTACTCTACCTCTACTGTGCTCCACTGTACTCCACTGTACGCTACCTCTACTGTGCTCCACTGTACTCTACCTCTACTGTACTCCACTCTACTCTACCTCTACTGTGCTCCGCTGTACTCCAACGTACTCTACCTCTACAGTGCTCCACTGTACTCTACCTCTACAGTGCTCCACTGTACTCTACCTCTACTGTACTCCACTGTACTCTACCTCTACTGTGCTCCACTGTACTCTACCTCTACTGTACTCCAATGTACGCTACCTCTACTGTGCTCCACTGTACTCTACCTCTACTGTACTCCACTCCACTCTACTCTACCTCTACTGTGCTCCACTGTACTCTATCTCGACTGTACTCTACTGTACTCCACCTCTACTGTGATCCACTGTACTCCACTGTACTCTACCTCTACTGTGCTCCACTGTACTCTACCTCTACTGTACTCCACTGTACTCTACCTCTACTGTACTCCACTGTACTCTACCTCTACTGTGCTATACCGTACTCCACCTCTACTGTGCTCCAATATACTCTACCTCTACTGTGCTCCACTGTACTCTACCTCTTCTCTACTCTACTGTTCTCTACCTCTACTGTACTCTACTGTACTCCACCTCTATTGTGCTCCACTGTACTCTACCTCTACTGTACTCCACTCTACACTACCTCTACTGTGTTACACAGTACTCTATCTCTACTGTACTCTACTGTACTCTACCTCTACTGTGCTCCGCTGTACTCCACTGTACTCTACCTCTACTGTCCTCCACTGTACTCTACCTCTACTGTGCTCCACTGTACTCTACCTCTACTGTACTCCACTGTACTCCACTTCTACTTTGCTCCACTGTACTCCACTGTACTCTACCTCTACTGTGCTCCACTGTACTCTACCTCTAGTGTACTCCACTGTACTCTACCTCTACTGTACTCCAACGAACTCTACCTCTACTGTGCTTCACTGTACTCCACTGTACTCTACCTCTACTGTGCTCCACTATACTCTACCTCTACTGTACTCCACTGTACTCTACCTCTACTGTGCTTCACTTTACTCCACTGTACTCTACCTCTACTGTGCTCCACTGTACTCTACCTCTACTGTACTCCACTGTACTCTACCTCTGCTGTGCTCAACTGTACTCTACCTCTACTGTACTCCACTGTACTCTACCTCTACTGTACTCCAATGTACTCTACCTCTACTGTACTCTACTGTACTCCACCTCTAATGTGCTCCACTGTATTCCACTGTACTCTACCTCTACTGTACTCCACTGTACTCTACCTCTACTGTACTCCACTGTACTCTACCTCTACTTTACTCCACTGTACTCTACCTCTTCTGTGCTCCACTGTACTCCACTGTACGCTACCTCTACTGTGCTCCACACTACTCTACCTCTACTGTACTCCACTCTATTCTACCTCTACTGTGCTCCGCTGTACTCCACTGTACTCTACGTCTACTGTGCTCCACTGTACTCTACCTCTACTGTACTCCACTGTACTCTACCTCTACTGTAATCCACTGTACACTACCTCTACTGTACTCCACTGTACGCTACCTCTACTGTGCTCCACAGTACTCTACCTCTACTGTACTCCACTCTACTCTACCTCTACTGTGCTCCACTGTACTCTACTGTACTCCACCTCTACTCTGCTCCGCTGTACTCCACTGTACTCTACCTCTACTGTGCTCCACTGTACTCTACCTCTACTGTACTCCACTGTACTCTACCTCTACTGTACTCCACTGAACTCTACCTCTACTGTCCTTCACTGTTCTCTACTGTACTCTACCTCTACTGTGCTCCACTGTACTCCACTTTACTCTATCTCTACTGTGATCCACTGTACTCTACCTCTACTGTGCTCCACTGTACGCTACCTCTACTGTACTCCACTGTACTCTACCTCTACTGTACTCCACTGTACTCTACCTCTATTGTACTCTACTGTACTCCACCTCTAATGCGCTCCACTGTACTCCACTGTACTCTACCTCTACTGTACTCCACTGTACTCTACCTCTAGTGTACTCCACTGTACTCTACCTCTACTGTACTCCACCGAACTCTACCTCTACTCTCCTTCACTGTACTCTACTGTACTCTACCTCTACTGTGCTCCACTGTACTCCACTGTACTCTATCTCTACTGTGATCCACTGTACTCTACCTCTGCTGTGCTCCACTGAACTCTACCTCTACTGTGCTCCACTGTACTCTACCTCTGCTGTACTCCACTGTACTCTACCTCTACTGTACTCCACTGTACTCTACCTCTACTGTACTCTACTGTACTCCACCTCTAATGTGCTGCACTGTACTCCACTGTACTCTACCTCTACACTACTCCAATTTACTCTACCTCTACTGTACTCTACTGTTCTATACCTCTACTGTACTCTACTGTACTCCACCTCTACTGTGCTCCAATGTACTCCACTGTACTCTACCTCTATTGTGCTCCACTAAACTCTACCTCTACTGTACTCCACTGTACTCTACCTCTACTGTGCTCCACTGTACTCTACCTCTGCTGTACTCCACTGTACTCTACCTCTACTGTACTCCACTGTACTCTACCTCTACTGTACTCTACTGTACTCCACCTCTAATGTGCTGCACTGTACTCCACTGTACTCTACCTCTACTGTACTCCACTGTACTCTACCTCTACTGTACTCCACTGTACTCTACCTCTAATGTGCTCCACTGTACTCCACTGTACGCTACCTCTACTGTGCTCCACTGTACTCTACCTCTACTGTACTCCACCGTACTCTACCTCTACTGTACTCCACTGTACTCTACCTCTACTGTACTCCACTGTACTCTACCTCTACTGTGCTATACCGTACTCCACCTCTACTGTGCTCCAATATACTCTACCTCTACTGTGCTCCACTGTACTCTACCTCTTCTCTACTCTACTGTTCTCTACCTCTACTGTGTTACACAGTACTCTATCTCTACTGTACTCTACTGTACTCTACCTCTACTGTGCTCCGCTGTACTCCACTGTACTCTACCTCTACTGTCCTCTACTGTATTCTACCTCTACTGTGCTCCACTGTACTCTACCTCTACTGTACTCCACTGTACTCCACCTCTACTTTGCTCCACTGTACTCCACTGTACTCTACCTCTACTGTGCTCCACTGTACTCTACCTCTAGTGTACTCCACTGTACTCTACCTCTACTGTACTCCAACGAACTCTACCTCTACTGTGCTTCACTGTACTCCACTGTACTCTACCTCTACTGTGCTCCACTATACTCTACCTCTACTGTACTCCACTGTACTCTACCTCTACTGTGCTTCACTGTACTCCACTGTACTCTACCTCTACTGTGCTCCACTGTACTCTACCTCTACTGTACTCCACTGTACTCTACCTCTGCTGTGCTCAACTGTACTCTACCTCTACTGTACTCTACTGTACTCCACCTCTAATTTGCTCCACTGTATTCCACTGTACTCTACCTCTACTGTACTCCACTGTACTCTACCTCTACTGTACTCCACTGTACTCTACCTCTACTATGCCCCACTGTACTCTACCTCTACTGTACTCCACTGTACTTTACCTCTACTTTGCTCCACTGTACTCCACTGTACTCTACCTCTACTGTGCTCCACTGTACTCTACCTCTACTGTACTCCACTGTACTCTACATCTACTGTACTCCAACGAACTCTACCTCTACTGTGCTCCACTGTACTCTACCTCTACTGTACTCCACTGTACTCTACCTCTACTGTGCTTCACTGTACTCCACTGTACTCTACCTCTACTGTACTCCACTCTACTCTATATCTACTGTGCTCCATTGTACTCTATCTCTACTGTACTCCAATGTACTCTACCTCTACTGTACTCTACTGTTCTCTACCTCTACTGTACTCTACTGTACTCCACCTCTACTGTGCTCCACTGTACTCCACTGTACTTTACCTCTACTGTACTCCACTGTACTCTACCTCTACTGTATTCTACTGTACTCCACCTCTACTGTGCTCCACTGTACTCCACTGTACTCTACCTCTACTGCGCTCCACTGTACTCTACTTCTACTGTACTCCACTGTACTCTACCACTAGTGTGCTCCACTGTTCTCTACCTCTACTGTACTCTACTGTACTCCACCTCTACTGTGCTCCACTGTACTCCACTGTACTCTACCTCTACTGTGCTCCACTGCACTCTACCTCTACTGTTCTCTACCTCTACTGTACTCTACTGTACTCCACCTCTACTGCGCTCCACTGTACTCCACTGTACTCTACCTCTACTGTGCTCCACTGTACTCTACCTCTACTTTACTCCACTGTACTCTACCTCTACTGTGCTCCACTGTACTCTACCTCTACTGTACTCCACTGTACTCTACCTCTACTGTACTTCACTCCACACTACCTCTACTGTGCTCCACTGTATTCTACCTCTACTGTACTCCACTGTACTCTACCTCTACTGTGCTCCACTGTACTCTACCTCTACTGTACTCCACTGTACTCTACCTCTACTGTGCTCCACTGTACTCTACCTTTACTGTACTCTACTGTACTCCACCTCTACTGTGCTGCACTGTACTCCACTGTACTCTACCTCTACTGTGCTCCACTGTACTCTACTTCTACTGTACTCCACTGTACTCTACCTCTAGTGTGCTCCACTGTTCTCTACCTCTACTGTACTCTACTGTACTCCACCTCTACTGTGCTCCACTGTACTCCACTGTACTCTACCTCTACTGTGCTCCACTGCACTCTACCTCTACTGTACTCCACGGTACGCTACCTCTACTGTGCTCCACTGTACTCTACCTCTACTGTACTCCACTGTACTCTACCTCTACTGTGCTCCACTGTACTCTACCTCTGCTGTACTCCACTGTACTCTACCTCTACTGTACTCCACTGTACTCTACCTCTACTGTACTCTACTGTACTCCACCTCTAATGTGCTCCACTGTACTCCACTGTACTCTACATCTACTGTGCTCCACTGTACTCTACCTCTACTGTACTCCACTGTACTCTACCTCTACTGTGCTCCACTGTACTCTACCTCTGCTGTACTCCACTGTACTCTACCTCTACTGTACTCCACTGTACTCTACCTCTACTGTACTCTACTGTACTCCACCTCTAATGTGCTGCACTGTACTCCACTGTACTCTACCTCTACTGTACTCCACTGTACTCTACCTCTACTGTACTCCACTGTACTCTACCTCTAATGTGCTCCACTGTACTCCACTGTACGCTACCTCTACAGTGCTCCACTGTACTCTACCTCTACTGTACTCCACCGTACTCTACCTCTACTGTACTCCACTGTACTCTACCTCTACTGTACTCCACTGTACTCTACCTCTACTGTGCTATACCGTACTCCACCTCTACTGTGCTCCAATATACTCTACCTCTACTGTGCTCCACTGTACTCTACCTCTTCTCTACTCTACTGTTCTCTACCTCTACTGTACTCTACTGTATTCCACCTCTATTGTGCTCCACTGTACTCTACCTCTACTGTACTCCACTCTACACTACCTCTACTGTGTTACACAGTACTCTATCTCTACTGTACTCTACTGTACTCTACCTCTACTGTGCTCCGCTGTACTCCACTGTACTCTACCTCTACTGTCCTCCACTGTACTCTACCTCTACTGTGCTCCACTGTACTCTACCTCTACTGTACTCCACTGTACTCTACCTCTACTGTACTCCAACGAACTCTACCTCTACTGTGCTTCACTGTACTCCACTGTACTCTACCTCTACTGTGCTCCACTATACTCTACCTCTACTGTACTCCACTGTACTCTACCTCTACTGTGCTTCACTGTACTCCACTGTACTCTACCTCTACTGTGCTCCACTGTACTCTACCTCTACTGTACTCCACTGTACTCTACCTCTGCTGTGCTCAACTGTACTCTACCTCTACTGTACTCTACTGTACTCCACCTCTAATTTGCTCCACTGTATTCCACTGTACTCTACCTCTACTGTACTCCACTGTACTCTACCTCTACTGTACTCCACTGTACTCTACCTCTACTGTACTCCACTGTACTCTACCTCTTCTGTGCTCCACTGTACTCTACCTCTGCTGTACTCCACTGTACTCTACCTCTACTGTACTCCACTGTATTCTACCTCTAGTGTACTCTACTGTACTCCACCTCTAATGTGCTGCACTGTACTCCACTGTACTCTACCTCTACTGTACTCCACTGTACTCTACCTCTACTGTACTCCACTGTACTCTACCTCTACTGTGCTCCACTGTACTCCACTGTACTCCACTGTACTCTACCTCTACTGTGCTCCACTGTACTCTACCTCTACTGTACTCCACTGTACTCTACCTCTACTGTACTCCGCTGTACTCTACCTCTACTGTGCTATACCGTACTCCACCTCTACTGTGCTCCAATATACTCTACCTCTACTGTGCTCCACTGTACTCTACCTCTTCTCTACTCTACTGTTCTCTACCTCTACTGTACTCTACTGTACTCCACCTCTATTGTGCTCCACTGTACTCTACCTCTACTGTACTCCACTCTACACTACCTCTACTGTGTTACACAGTACTCTATCTCTACTGTACTCTACTGTACTCTACCTCTACTGTGCTCCGCTGTACTCCACTGTACTCTACCTCTACTGTCCTCCACTGTACTCTACCTCTACTGTGCTCCACTGTACTCTACCTCTACTGTACTCCACTGTACTCCACTTCTACTTTGCTCCACTGTACTCCAATGTACTCTACCTCTACTGTGCTCCACTGTACTCTACCTCTAGTGTACTCCACTGTACTCTACCTCTACTGTACTCCAACGAACTCTACCTCTACTGTGCTTCACTGTACTCCACTGTACTCTACCTCTACTGTGCTCCACTATACTCTACCTCTACTGTACTCCACTGTACTCTACCTCTACTGTGCTTCACTTTACTCCACTGTACTCTACCTCTACTGTGCTCCACTGTACTCTACCTCTACTGTACTCCACTGTACTCTACCTCTGCTGTGCTCAACTGTACTCTACCTCTACTGTACTCCACTGTACTCTACCTCTACTGTACTCCAATGTACTCTACCTCTACTGTACTCTACTGTACTCCACCTCTAATGTGCTCCACTGTATTCCACTGTACTCTACCTCTACTGTACTCCACTGTACTCTACCTCTACTGTACTCCACTGTACTCTACCTCTACTGTACTCCACTGTACTCTACCTCTTCTGTGCTCCACTGTACTCCACTGTACGCTACCTCTACTGTGCTCCACACTACTCTACCTCTACTGTACTCCACTCTATTCTACCTCTACTGTGCTCCGCTGTACTCCACTGTACTCTACGTCTACTGTGCTCCACTGTACTCTACCTCTACTGTACTCCACTGTACTCTACCTCTACTGTAATCCACTGTACACTACCTCTACTGTACTCCACTGTACGCTACCTCTACTGTGCTCCACAGTACTCTACCTCTACTGTACTCCACTGTACTCTACCTCTACTGTAATCCACTGTACACTACCTCTACTGTACTCCACTGTACGCTACCTCTACTGTGCTCCACAGTACTCTACCTCTACTGTACTCCACTCTACTCTACCTCTACTGTGCTCCACTGTACTCTACTGTACTCCACCTCTACTGTGCTCCGCTGTACTCCACTGTACTCCACCTCTACTTTGCTCCACTGTACTCCACTGTACTCTACCTCTACTGTGCTCCACTGTACTCTACCTCTACTGTACTCCACTTTACTCTACCTCTACTGTACTCCAACGAACTCTACCTCTACTGTGCTTCACTGTACTCCACTGTACTCTACCTCTACTGTGCTCCACTGTACTCTATCTCTACTGTACTCCACTGTACTCTACCTCTACTGTACTCCACTGTACTCTACCTCTACTGTGCTCCACTGTATTCTACTTCTACTGTACTCCACTGTACTCTACCTCTAGTGTGCTCCACTGTTCTCTACCTCTACTGTACTCTACTGTACTCCACCTTTACTGTGCTCCACTGTACTCCACTGTACTCTACCTCTACTGTGCTCCACTGCACTCTACCTCTTCTGTACTCCACTGTACTCTACCTCTACTGTGCTCCACTGTACTCTACCTCTACTGTACTCCACGGTACGCTACCTCTACTGTGCTCCCCTGTACTCTACCTCTACTGTACTCCACGGTACGCTACCTCTACTGTGCTCCACTCTACTCTACCTCTACTGTACTCCACTCTACTCTACCTCTACTGTGCTCCACTGTCCTCTACCTCTACTGTACTCCACTGTACTCTACCTCTACTGTGCTCCACTGTACTCTATCTCTACTGTACTCCACTGTACTCTACCTCTACTGTACTCTACTGTTCTCTACCTCTACTGTACTCTACTGTACTCCACCTCTACTGTACTCCACTGTACTCCACTGTACTCTACCTCTACTGTGCTCCACTGTACTCTACCTCTACTGTACTCCACTGTACTCTACCTCTACTGTACTCTACTGTACTCCACCTCTACTGTGCTCCACTGTACTCCACTGTACTCTACCTCTACTGCGCTCCACTGTACTCTACTTCTACTGTACTCCACTGTACTCTACCTCTAGTGTGCTCCACTGTACTCTACCTCTACTGTACTCTACTGTACTCCACCTCTACTGTGCTCCACTGTACACCACTGTACTCTACCTCTACTGTGCTCCACTGCACTCTACCTCTACTGTAATCCACTCTACTCTATCTCTACTGTGCTCCATTGTACTCTATCTCTAGTGTGCTCCACTGTTCTATACCTCTACTGTACTCTACTGTACTCCACCTCTACTGTGCTCCACTGTACACCACTGTACTCTACCTCTACTGTGCTCCACTGCACTCTACCTCTACTGTAATCCACTCTACTCTATCTCTACTGTGCTCCATTGTACTCTATCTCTACTGTACTCCAATGTACACTACCTCTACTGTACTCTACTGTTCTCTACATCTACTGTACTCTACTGTACTCCACCTCTACTGTGCTCCACTGTACTCCACTGTACTCTACCTCTACTGTGCTCCACTGTACTCTACCTCTACTGTACTCCACTGTACTCTACCTCTACTGTGCTCCACTGTAATCTACCTCTACTGTACTTCACTCCACACTACCTCTACTGTGCTCCACTGTACTCTACCTCTACTGTACTCCACTGTACTCTACCTCTACTGTGCTCCACTGTACTCTACCTCTACTGTACTCTACTGTACTCTACCTCTACTGTGCACCACTGTACTCTACCTTTACTGTACTCTACTGTACTCCACCTCTACTGTGCTGCACTGTACTCCACTGTACTCTACCTCTACTGTGCTCCACTGTACTCTACTTCTACTTTACTCCACTGTACTCTACCTCTACTGTGCTCCACTGTCCTCTACCTCTACTGTACTCCACTGTACTCTACCTCTACTGTGCTCCACTGTACTCTACCTCTACTGTGCTCCACTGTACTCTATCTCTACTGTACTCCACTGTACTCTACCTCTACTGTACTCTACTGTTCTCTACCTCTACTGTACTCTACTGTACTCCACCTCTACTGTACTCCACTGTACTCCACTGTACTCTACCTCTACTGTGCTCCACTGTACTCTACCTCTACTGTACTCCACTGTACTCTACCTCTACTGTACTCTACTGTACTCCACCTCTACTGTGCTCCACTGTACACCACTGTACTCTACCTCTACTGTGCTCCACTGTACTCTATCTCTACTGTACTCCACTGTACTCTACCTCTACTGTACTCTACTGTTCTCTACCTCTACTGTACTCTACTGTACTCCACCTCTACTGTACTCCACTGTACTCCACTGTACTCTACCTCTACTGTGCTCCACTGTACTCTACCTCTACTGTACTCCACTGTACTCTACCTCTACTGTACTCTACTGTACTCCACCTCTACTGTACTCTACTGTACTCCACCTCTATTGTGCTCCACTGTACTCTACCTCTACTGTACTCCACTCTACACTACCTCTACTGTGTTACACAGTACTCTATCTCTACTGTACTCTACTGTACTCTACCTCTACTGTGCTCCGCTGTACTCCACTGTACTCTACCTCTACTGTCCTCCACTGTACTCTACCTCTACTGTGCTCCACTGTACTCTACCTCTACTGTACTCCACTGTACTCCACTTCTACTTTGCTCCACTGTACTCCAATGTACTCTACCTCTACTGTGCTCCACTGTACTCTACCTCTAGTGTACTCCACTGTACTCTACCTCTACTGTACTCCAACGAACTCTACCTCTACTGTGCTTCACTGTACTCCACTGTACTCTACCTCTACTGTGCTCCACTATACTCTACCTCTACTGTACTCCACTGTACTCTACCTCTACTGTGCTTCACTTTACTCCACTGTACTCTACCTCTACTGTGCTCCACTGTACTCTACCTCTACTGTACTCCACTGTACTCTACCTCTGCTGTGCTCAACTGTACTCTACCTCTACTGTACTCCACTGTACTCTACCTCTACTGTACTCCAATGTACTCTACCTCTACTGTACTCTACTGTACTCCACCTCTAATGTGCTCCACTGTATTCCACTGTACTCTACCTCTACTGTACTCCACTGTACTCTACCTCTACTGTACTCCACTGTACTCTACCTCTACTGTACTCCACTGTACTCTACCTCTTCTGTGCTCCACTGTACTCCACTGTACGCTACCTCTACTGTGCTCCACACTACTCTACCTCTACTGTACTCCACTCTATTCTACCTCTACTGTGCTCCGCTGTACTCCACTGTACTCTACGTCTACTGTGCTCCACTGTACTCTACCTCTACTGTACGCCACTGTACTCTACCTCTACTGTAATCCACTGTACACTACCTCTACTGTACTCCACTGTACGCTACCTCTACTGTGCTCCACAGTACTCTACCTCTACTGTACTCCACTGTACTCTACCTCTACTGTAATCCACTGTACACTACCTCTACTGTACTCCACTGTACGCTACCTCTACTGTGCTCCACAGTACTCTACCTCTACTGTACTCCACTCTACTCTACCTCTACTGTGCTCCACTGTACTCTACTGTACTCCACCTCTACTGTGCTCCGCTGTACTCCACTGTACTCCACCTCTACTTTGCTCCACTGTACTCCACTGTACTCTACCTCTACTGTGCTCCACTGTACTCTACCTCTACTGTACTCCACTTTACTCTACCTCTACTGTACTCCAACGAACTCTACCTCTACTGTGCTTCACTGTACTCCACTGTACTCTACCTCTACTGTACTCCACTGTACTCTACCTCTACTGTGCTCCACTGTATTCTACTTCTACTGTACTCCACTGTACTCTACCTCTAGTGTGCTCCACTGTTCTCTACCTCTACTGTACTCTACTGTACTCCACCTTTACTGTGCTCCACTGTACTCCACTGTACTCTACCTCTACTGTGCTCCACTGCACTCTACCTCTTCTGTACTCCACTGTACTCTACCTCTACTGTGCTCCACTGTACTCTACCTCTACTGTACTCCACGGTACGCTACCTCTACTGTGCTCCCCTGTACTCTACCTCTACTGTACTCCACGGTACGCTACCTCTACTGTGCTCCACTCTACTCTACCTCTACTGTACTCCACTCTACTCTACCTCTACTGTGCTCCACTGTCCTCTACCTCTACTGTACTCCACTGTACTCTACCTCTACTGTGCTCCACTGTACTCTATCTCTACTGTACTCCACTGTACTCTACCTCTACTGTACTCTACTGTTCTCTACCTCTACTGTACTCTACTGTACTCCACCTCTACTGTACTCCACTGTACTCCACTGTACTCTACCTCTACTGTGCTCCACTGTACTCTACCTCTACTGTACTCCACTGTACTCTACCTCTACTGTACTCTACTGTACTCCACCTCTACTGTGCTCCACTGTACTCCACTGTACTCTACCTCTACTGCGCTCCACTGTACTCTACTTCTACTGTACTCCACTGTACTCTACCTCTAGTGTGCTCCACTGTACTCTACCTCTACTGTACTCTACTGTACTCCACCTCTACTGTGCTCCACTGTACACCACTGTACTCTACCTCTACTGTGCTCCACTGCACTCTACCTCTACTGTAATCCACTCTACTCTATCTCTACTGTGCTCCATTGTACTCTATCTCTAGTGTGCTCCACTGTTCTATACCTCTACTGTACTCTACTGTACTCCACCTCTACTGTGCTCCACTGTACACCACTGTACTCTACCTCTACTGTGCTCCACTGCACTCTACCTCTACTGTAATCCACTCTACTCTATCTCTACTGTGCTCCATTGTACTCTATCTCTACTGTACTCCAATGTACACTACCTCTACTGTACTCTACTGTTCTCTACATCTACTGTACTCTACTGTACTCCACCTCTACTGTGCTCCACTGTACTCCACTGTACTCTACCTCTACTGTGCTCCACTGTACTCTACCTCTACTGTACTCCACTGTACTCTACCTCTACTGTGCTCCACTGTAATCTACCTCTACTGTACTTCACTCCACACTACCTCTACTGTGCTCCACTGTACTCTACCTCTACTGTACTCCACTGTACTCTACCTCTACTGTGCTCCACTGTACTCTACCTCTACTGTACTCTACTGTACTCTACCTCTACTGTGCACCACTGTACTCTACCTTTACTGTACTCTACTGTACTCCACCTCTACTGTGCTGCACTGTACTCCACTGTACTCTACCTCTACTGTGCTCCACTGTACTCTACTTCTACTTTACTCCACTGTACTCTACCTCTACTGTGCTCCACTGTCCTCTACCTCTACTGTACTCCACTGTACTCTACCTCTACTGTGCTCCACTGTACTCTACCTCTACTGTGCTCCACTGTACTCTATCTCTACTGTACTCCACTGTACTCTACCTCTACTGTACTCTACTGTTCTCTACCTCTACTGTACTCTACTGTACTCCACCTCTACTGTACTCCACTGTACTCCACTGTACTCTACCTCTACTGTGCTCCACTGTACTCTACCTCTACTGTACTCCACTGTACTCTACCTCTACTGTACTCTACTGTACTCCACCTCTACTGTGCTCCACTGTACACCACTGTACTCTACCTCTACTGTGCTCCACTGTACTCTATCTCTACTGTACTCCACTGTACTCTACCTCTACTGTACTCTACTGTTCTCTACCTCTACTGTACTCTACTGTACTCCACCTCTACTGTACTCCACTGTACTCCACTGTACTCTACCTCTACTGTGCTCCACTGTACTCTACCTCTACTGTACTCCACTGTACTCTACCTCTACTGTACTCTACTGTACTCCACCTCTACTGTACTCTACTGTACTCCACCTCTATTGTGCTCCACTGTACTCTACCTCTACTGTACTCCACTCTACACTACCTCTACTGTGTTACACAGTACTCTATCTCTACTGTACTCTACTGTACTCTACCTCTACTGTGCTCCGCTGTACTCCACTGTACTCTACCTCTACTGTCCTCCACTGTACTCTACCTCTACTGTGCTCCACTGTACTCTACCTCTACTGTACTCCACTGTACTCCACTTCTACTTTGCTCCACTGTACTCCAATGTACTCTACCTCTACTGTGCTCCACTGTACTCTACCTCTAGTGTACTCCACTGTACTCTACCTCTACTGTACTCCAACGAACTCTACCTCTACTGTGCTTCACTGTACTCCACTGTACTCTACCTCTACTGTGCTCCACTATACTCTACCTCTACTGTACTCCACTGTACTCTACCTCTACTGTGCTTCACTTTACTCCACTGTACTCTACCTCTACTGTGCTCCACTGTACTCTACCTCTACTGTACTCCACTGTACTCTACCTCTGCTGTGCTCAACTGTACTCTACCTCTACTGTACTCCACTGTACTCTACCTCTACTGTACTCCAATGTACTCTACCTCTACTGTACTCTACTGTACTCCACCTCTAATGTGCTCCACTGTATTCCACTGTACTCTACCTCTACTGTACTCCACTGTACTCTACCTCTACTGTACTCCACTGTACTCTACCTCTACTGTACTCCACTGTACTCTACCTCTTCTGTGCTCCACTGTACTCCACTGTACGCTACCTCTACTGTGCTCCACACTACTCTACCTCTACTGTACTCCACTCTATTCTACCTCTACTGTGCTCCGCTGTACTCCACTGTACTCTACGTCTACTGTGCTCCACTGTACTCTACCTCTACTGTACGCCACTGTACTCTACCTCTACTGTAATCCACTGTACACTACCTCTACTGTACTCCACTGTACGCTACCTCTACTGTGCTCCACAGTACTCTACCTCTACTGTACTCCACTGTACTCTACCTCTACTGTAATCCACTGTACACTACCTCTACTGTACTCCACTGTACGCTACCTCTACTGTGCTCCACAGTACTCTACCTCTACTGTACTCCACTCTACTCTACCTCTACTGTGCTCCACTGTACTCTACTGTACTCCACCTCTACTGTGCTCCGCTGTACTCCACTGTACTCCACCTCTACTTTGCTCCACTGTACTCCACTGTACTCTACCTCTACTGTGCTCCACTGTACTCTACCTCTACTGTACTCCACTTTACTCTACCTCTACTGTACTCCAACGAACTCTACCTCTACTGTGCTTCACTGTACTCCACTGTACTCTACCTCTACTGTGCTCCACTGTACTCTATCTCTACTGTACTCCACTGTACTCTACCTCTACTGTACTCCACTGTACTCTACCTCTACTGTGCTCCACTGTATTCTACTTCTACTGTACTCCACTGTACTCTACCTCTAGTGTGCTCCACTGTTCTCTACCTCTACTGTACTCTACTGTACTCCACCTTTACTGTGCTCCACTGTACTCCACTGTACTCTACCTCTACTGTGCTCCACTGCACTCTACCTCTTCTGTACTCCACTGTACTCTACCTCTACTGTGCTCCACTGTACTCTACCTCTACTGTACTCCACGGTACGCTACCTCTACTGTGCTCCCCTGTACTCTACCTCTACTGTACTCCACGGTACGCTACCTCTACTGTGCTCCACTCTACTCTACCTCTACTGTACTCCACTCTACTCTACCTCTACTGTGCTCCACTGTCCTCTACCTCTACTGTACTCCACTGTACTCTACCTCTACTGTGCTCCACTGTACTCTATCTCTACTGTACTCCACTGTACTCTACCTCTACTGTACTCTACTGTTCTCTACCTCTACTGTACTCTACTGTACTCCACCTCTACTGTACTCCACTGTACTCCACTGTACTCTACCTCTACTGTGCTCCACTGTACTCTACCTCTACTGTACTCCACTGTACTCTACCTCTACTGTACTCTACTGTACTCCACCTCTACTGTGCTCCACTGTACTCCACTGTACTCTACCTCTACTGCGCTCCACTGTACTCTACTTCTACTGTACTCCACTGTACTCTACCTCTAGTGTGCTCCACTGTACTCTACCTCTACTGTACTCTACTGTACTCCACCTCTACTGTGCTCCACTGTACACCACTGTACTCTACCTCTACTGTGCTCCACTGCACTCTACCTCTACTGTAATCCACTCTACTCTATCTCTACTGTGCTCCATTGTACTCTATCTCTAGTGTGCTCCACTGTTCTATACCTCTACTGTACTCTACTGTACTCCACCTCTACTGTGCTCCACTGTACACCACTGTACTCTACCTCTACTGTGCTCCACTGCACTCTACCTCTACTGTAATCCACTCTACTCTATCTCTACTGTGCTCCATTGTACTCTATCTCTACTGTACTCCAATGTACACTACCTCTACTGTACTCTACTGTTCTCTACATCTACTGTACTCTACTGTACTCCACCTCTACTGTGCTCCACTGTACTCCACTGTACTCTACCTCTACTGTGCTCCACTGTACTCTACCTCTACTGTACTCCACTGTACTCTACCTCTACTGTGCTCCACTGTAATCTACCTCTACTGTACTTCACTCCACACTACCTCTACTGTGCTCCACTGTACTCTACCTCTACTGTACTCCACTGTACTCTACCTCTACTGTGCTCCACTGTACTCTACCTCTACTGTACTCTACTGTACTCTACCTCTACTGTGCACCACTGTACTCTACCTTTACTGTACTCTACTGTACTCCACCTCTACTGTGCTGCACTGTACTCCACTGTACTCTACCTCTACTGTGCTCCACTGTACTCTACTTCTACTTTACTCCACTGTACTCTACCTCTACTGTGCTCCACTGTCCTCTACCTCTACTGTACTCCACTGTACTCTACCTCTACTGTGCTCCACTGTACTCTACCTCTACTGTGCTCCACTGTACTCTATCTCTACTGTACTCCACTGTACTCTACCTCTACTGTACTCTACTGTTCTCTACCTCTACTGTACTCTACTGTACTCCACCTCTACTGTACTCCACTGTACTCCACTGTACTCTACCTCTACTGTGCTCCACTGTACTCTACCTCTACTGTACTCCACTGTACTCTACCTCTACTGTACTCTACTGTACTCCACCTCTACTGTGCTCCACTGTACACCACTGTACTCTACCTCTACTGTGCTCCACTGTACTCTATCTCTACTGTACTCCACTGTACTCTACCTCTACTGTACTCTACTGTTCTCTACCTCTACTGTACTCTACGTACTCCACCTCTACTGTACTCCACTGTACTCCACTGTACTCTACCTCTACTGTGCTCCACTGTACTCTACCTCTACTGTACTCCACTGTACTCTACCTCTACTGTACTCTACTGTACTCCACCTCTACTGTGCTCCACTGTACTCCACTGTACTCTACCTCTACTGCGCTCCACTGTACTCTACTTCTACTGTACTCCACTGTACTCTACCTCTAGTGTGCTCCACTGTTCTATACCTCTACTGTACTCTACTGTACTCCACCTCTACTGTGCTCCACTGTACACCACTGTACTCTACCTCTACTGTGCTCCACTGCACTCTACCTCTACTGTAATCCACTCTACTCTATCTCTACTGTGCTCCATTGTACTCTATCTCTACTGTACTCCAATGTACTCTACCTCTACTGTACTCTACTGTTCTCTACATCTACTGTACTCTACTGTACTCCACCTCTACTGTGCTCCACTGTACTCCACTGTACTCTACCTCTACTGTGCTCCACTGTACTCTACCTCTACTGTACTCCACTGTACTCTACCTCTACTGTGCTCCACTGTAATCTACCTCTACTGTACTTCACTCCACACTACCTCTACTGTGCTCCACTGTACTCTACCTCTACTGTACTCCACTGTACTCTACCTCTACTGTGCTCCACTGTACTCTACCTCTACTGTACTCTACTGTACTCTACCTCTACTGTACACCACTGTACTCTACCTTTACTGTACTCTACTGTACTCCACCTCTACTGTGCTGCACTGTACTCCACTGTACTCTACCTCTACTGTGCTCCACTGTACTCTACTTCTACTGTACTCCACTGTACTCTACCTCTAGTGTGCTCCACTGTTCTCTACCTCTACTGTACTCTACTGTACTCCACCTCTACTGTGCTCCACTGTACTCCACTGTACACTACCTCTACTGTGCTCCACTGCACTCTACCTCTACTGTACTCCAAGGTACTCTACCTCTACTGTACTCCAGTGTACTCTACCTCTACTGTGCTCCACTGTACTCTATCTCTACTGTACTCCACTGTACTCTACCTCTACTGTACTCTACTGTTCTCTACCTCTACTGTACTCCACCTCTACTGTACTCCACTGTACTCCACTGTACTCTACCTCTAATGTGCTCCACTGTACTCTACCTCTTCTGTACTCCACTGTACTCTACCTCTAATGTGCTCCACTGTACTCTACCTCTACTGTACTCCACTGTACTCTATATCTGCTGTGCTCAACTGTACTCTACCTCTACTGTACTCCACTGTACTCTACCTCAACTGTACTCCACTTTATTCTACCTCTACTCTACTCTACTGTACTCCACCTCTAATGTGCTCCACTGTATTCCACTGTACTCTACCTCTACTGTACTCCACTGTACTCTACCTCTACTGTACTCCACTGTACTCTACCTCTTCTCTGCTCCACTGTACTCCACTGTACGCTACCTCTACTGTGCTCCAAACTACTCTACCTCTACTGTACTCCACTCTATTCTACCTCTACTGTGCTCCGCTGTACTCCACTGTACTCTACGTCTACTGTGCTCCACTGTACTCTACCTCTACTGTACTCCACTGTACTCTACCTCTACTGTAATCAACTGTACACTACCTCTACTGTACTCCACTGTACGCTACCTCTACTGTGCTCCACAGTACTCTACCTCTACTGTACTCCACTCTACTCTACATCTACTGTGCTCCACTGTACTCTACTGTACTCCACCTCTACTGTGTTCCGCTGTACTCCTCTGTACTCTACCTCTACTGTACTCCACTGTACTCTACCTCTACTGTACGCTACTGTACTCCACCTCTACTGTGTTCCACTGTACTCCACTGTACTCTACCTCTACTGTGCTCCACTGTACTCTACCTCTACTGTACTCCACTGTACTCTACCTCTAGTGTGCTCCACTGTTCTCTACCTCTACTGTACTCTACTGTACTCCACCTCTACTGTGCTACACTGTACTCCACTGTACTCTACCTCTACTGTGCTCCACTGTACTCTACCTCTACTGTGCTCCACTGTACTCTATCTCTACTGTACTCTACTGTACTCCACCTCTACTGTGCTCCGCTGTACTCCACTGTACTCTACCTCTACTGTGCTCCACTGTACTCTACCTCTACTGTACTCCACTGTACTCTACCTCTACTGTACTCTACTGTACTCCACCTCTACTTTGCTCCACTGTACTCCACTGTACTCTACCTCTACTGTGCTCCACTGTACTCTACCTCTACTGTACTCCACTTTACTCTACCTCTACTGTACTCCAACGAACTCTACCTCTACTGTGCTTCACTGTACTCCACTGTACTCTACCTCTACTGTGCTCCACTGTACTCTACCTCTACTGTACTCCACTCTACTCTACCTCTACTGTACTCCACTGTACTCTACCTCTACTGTGCTCCACTGTACTCTATCTCTACTGTACTCCACTGTACTCTACCTCTACTGTACTCCACTGTACTCTACCTCTACTGTGCTCCACTGTATTCTACTTCTACTGTACTCCACTGTACTCTACCTCTAGTGTGCTCCACTGTTCTCTACCTCTACTGTACTCTACTGTACTCCACCTTTACTGTGCTCCACTGTACTCCACTGTACTCTACCTCTACTGTGCTCCACTGCACTCTACCTCTTCTGTACTCCACTGTACTCTACCTCTACTGTGCTCCACTGTACTCTACCTCTACTGTACTCCACGGTACGCTACCTCTACTGTGCTCCCCTGTACTCTACCTCTACTGTACTCCACGGTACGCTACCTCTACTGTGCTCCACTCTACTCTACCTCTACTGTACTCCACTCTACTCTACCTCTACTCTGCTCCACTGTCCTCTACCTCTACTGTACTCCACTGTACTCTACCTCTACTGTGCTCCACTGTACTCTATCTCTACTGTACTCCACTGTACTCTACCTCTACTGTACTCTACTGTTCTCTACCTCTACTGTACTCTACTGTACTCCACCTCTACTGTACTCCACTGTACTCCACTGTACTCTACCTCTACTGTGCTCCACTGTACTCTACCTCTACTGTACTCCACTGTACTCTACCTCTACTGTACTCTACTGTACTCCACCTCTACTGTGCTCCACTGTACTCCACTGTACTCTACTTCTACTGCGCTCCACTGTACTCTACTTCCACTGTACTCCACTGTACTCTACCTCTAGTGTGCTCCACTGTTCTATACCTCTACTGTACTCTACTGTACTCCACCTCTACTGTGCTCCACTGTACTCCACTGTACTCTACCTCTACTGTGCTCCACTGCACTCTACCTCTACTGTAATTCACTCTACTCTATCTCTACTGTGCTCCATTGTACTCTATCTCTACTGTACTCCAATGTACTCTACCTCTACTGTACTCTACTGTTCTCTACATCTACTGTACTCTACTGTACTCCACCTCTACTGTGCTCCACTGTACTCCACTGTACTCTACCTCTACTGTGCTCCACTGTACTCTACCTCTACTGTACTCCACTGTACTCTACCTCTACTGTGCTCCACTGTAATCTACCTCTACTGTACTTCACTCCACACTACCTCTACTGTGCTCCACTGTACTCTACCTCTACTGTACTCCACTGTACTCTACCTCTACTGTGCTCCACTGTACTCTACCTCTACTGTACTCTACTGTACTCTACCTCTACTGTGCACCACTGTACTCTACCTTTACTGTACTCTACTGTACTCCACCTCTACTGTGCTGCACTGTACTCCACTGTACTCTACCTCTACTGTGATCCACTGTACTCTACTTCTACTGTACTCCACTGTACTCTACCTCTAGTGTGCTCCACTGTTCTCTACCTCTACTGTACTCTACTGTACTCCACCTCTACTGTGCTCCACTGTACTCCACTGTACACTACCTCTACTGTGCTCCACTGCACTCTACCTCTACTGTACTCCAAGGTACTCTACCTCTACTGTACTCCACTGTACTCTACCTCTACTGTGCTCCACTGTACTCTATCTCTACTGTACTCCACTGTACTCTACCTCTACTGTACTCTACTGTTCTCTACCTCTACTGTACTCCACCTCTACTGTACTCCACTGTACTCCACTGTACTCTACCTCTAATGTGCTCCACTGTACTCTACCTCTTCTGTACTCCACTGTACTCTATATCTGCTGTGCTCAACTGTACTCTACCTCTACTGTACTCCACTGTAGTCTACCTCAACTGTACTCCACTTTATTCTACCTCTACTCTACTCTACTGTACTCCACCTCTAATGTGCTCCACTGTATTCCACTGTACTCTACCTCTACTGTACTCCACTGTACTCTACCTCTACTGTACTCCACTGTACTCTACCTCTTCTCTGCTCCACTGTACTCCACTGTACGCTACCTCTACTGTGCTCCAAACTACTCTACCTCTACTGTACTCCACTCTATTCTACCTCTACTGTGCTCCGCTGTACTCCACTGTACTCTACGTCTACTGTGCTCCACTGTACTCTACCTCTACTGTACTCCACTGTACTCTACCTCTACTGTAATCAACTGTACACTACCTCTACTGTACTCCACTGTACGCTACCTCTAATGTGCTCCACAGTACTCTACCTCTACTGTACTCCACTCTACTCTACATCTACTGTGCTCCACTGTACTCTACTGTACTCCACCTCTACTGTGTTCCGCTGTACTCCTCTGTACTCTACCTCTACTGTACTCCACTGTACTCTACATCTACTGTACGCTACTGTACTCCACCTCTACTGTGTTCCACTGTACTCCACTGTACTCTACCTCTACTGTGCTCCACTGTACTCTACCTCTACTGTACTCCACTGTACTCTACCTCTAGTGTGCTCCACTGTTCTCTACCTCTACTGTACTCTACTGTACTCCACCTCTACTGTGCTGCACTGTACTCCACTGTACTCTACCTCTACTGTGCTCCACTGTACTCTACCTCTACTGTGCTCCACTGTACTCTATCTCTACTGTACTCTACTGTACTCCACCTCTACTGTGCTCCGCTGTACTCCACTGTACTCTACCTCTACTGTGCTCCACTGTACTCTACCTCTTCTGTACTCCACTGTACTCTACCTCTACTGTGCTCCACTGTACTCTACCTCTACTGTACTCCACAGTACGCTACCTCTACTGTGCTACACTGTACTCTACCTCTACTGTACTCCACGGTACGCTAGTTCTACTGTGCTCCACTCTACTCTACCTCTACTGTACTCCACTCTACTCTACCTCTACTGTGCTCCACTGTACTCTACCTCTACTGTACTCCACTGTACTATACCTCTACTGTGCTCCACTGTACTCTATCTCTACTGTACTCCACTGTACTCTACCTCTACTGTACTCTACTGTTCTCTACCTCTACTGTACTCTACTGTACTCTACCTCTACTGTACTCCACTGTACTCTACCTCTACTGTACTCTACTGTACTCCACCTCTACTGTGCTCCACTGTACTCTACCTCTACTGTACTCCACTGTACTCTACCTCTACTGTACTCTACTGTACTCCACCTCTACTGTGCTCCACTGTACTCCATTGTACTCTACCTCTACTGTGCTCCAATGTAATCTACTTCTACTGTACTCCACAGTACTCAACCTCTAGTGTGCTCCACTGTTCTCTACCTCTACTGTACTCTACTGTGCTCCACCTCTACTGTGCTCCACTGTACTCCACTGTACTCTACCTCTACTGTGCTCCACTGCACTCTACCTCTACTGTAATCCACTCTACTCTATCTCTACTGTGCTCCATTGTACTCTTTCTCTACTGTACTCCAATGTGCTCTACCTCTACTGTACTCTACTGTTCTCTACCTCTACTGTACTCTACTGTACTCCACCTCTACTGTGCTCCACTGTACTCCACTGTACTCTACCTCTACTGTGCTCCACTGTACTCTACCTCTGCTGTACTCCACTGTACTCTACCTCTACTGTACTCCACTGTACTCTACCTCTACTGTACTCTACTGTACTCCACCTCTAATGTGCTGCACTGAACTCCACTGTACTCTACCTCTACTGTACTCCACTGTACTCTACCTCTACTGTACTCCACTGTACTCTACCTCTACTGTGCTCCACTGTACTCCACTGTACGCTACCTCTACTGTACTCCACTGTACTCTACCTCTACTGTGCTATACCGTACTCCACCTCTACTGTGCTCCAATATACTCTACCTCTACTGTGCTCCACTGTACTCTACCTCTTCTGTGCTCTACTGTTCTCTACCTCTACTGTTCTCTATTGTACTCCACCTCTATTGTGCTCCACTGTACTCTACCTCTACTGTACTCCACTCTACACTACCTCTACTGTGTTCCACTGTACTCTATCTCTACTGTACTCTACTGTACTCTACCTCTACTGTGCTCCGCTGTACTCCACTGTACTCTACCTCTACTGTGCTCCACTGTACTCTACCTCTACTGTACTCCACTGTACTCTACCTCTACTGTGCTCCACTCTACTCTACCTCTACTGTACTCCACTGTACTCTACCTCTACTGTACTCCGCTGTACTCTACCTCTACTGTGCTCCACTGTACTCTACCTCTACTGTACTCCACTGTTCTCTACCTCTACTCTGCTCCACTGTACTCTACCTCTACTGTACTCCACTCCACTCTACTCTACCTCTACTGTGCTCCGCTGTACTCCACTGTACTCTACCTCTTCTGTGGTCCACTGTACTCTATCTCTACTGAACTCCACTGTACTCTACCTCTACTGTGCTCCACTGTACTCTACCTCTACTGTACTCCACTCCACTCTACTCTACCTCTACTGTGCTCCACTGTACTCTATCTCGACTGTACTCTACTGTACTCCACCTCTACTGTGCTCCGCTGTACTCCACTGTACTCTACCTCTACTGTGCTCCACTGTACTCTACCTCTACTGTACTCCACTGTACTTTACCTCTACTGTACTCCACTGTACTCTACCTCTACTGTGCTATACCGTACTCCACCTCTACTGTGCTCCAATATACTCTACCTCTACTGTGCTCCACTGTACTCTACCTCTTCTGTGCTCTACTGTTCTCTACCTCTACTGTGCTCCGCTGTACTCCACTGTACTCTACCTCTACTGTGCTCCACTGTACTCTACCTCTACTGTACTCCACTGTACTCTACCTCTACTGTGCTCCACTCTACTCTACCTCTACTGTACTCCACTGTACTCTACCTCTACTGTACTCCGCTGTACTCTACCTCTACTGTGCTCCACTGTACTCTACCTCTACTGTACTCCACTGTTCTCTACCTCTACTCTGCTCCACTGTACTCTACCTCTACTGTACTCCACTCCACTCTACTCTACCTCTACTGTGCTCCGCTGTACTCCACTGTACTCTACCTCTTCTGTGGTCCACTGTACTCTATCTCTACTGAACTCCACTGTACTCTACCTCTACTGTGCTCCACTGTACTCTACCTCTACTTTACTCCAATCCACTCTACTCTACCTCTACTGTGCTCCACTGTACTCTATCTCGACTGTACTCTACTGTACTCCACCTCTACTGTGCTCCGCTGTACTCCACTGTACTCTACCTCTACTGTGCTCCACTGTACTCTACCTCTACTGTACTCCACTGTACTTTACCTCTACTGTACTCCACTGTACTCTACCTCTACTGTGCTATACCGTACTCCACCTCTACTGTGCTCCAATATACTCTACCTCTACTGTGCTCCACTGTACTCTACCTCTTCTGTGCTCTACTGTTCTCTACCTCTACTGTACTCTACTGTACTCCGCCTCTATTGTGCTCCACTGTACTCTACCTCTACTGTACTCCACTCTACACTACCTCTACTGTGTTCCACTGTACTCTATCTCTACTGTACTCTACTGTACTCTACCTCTACTGTGCTCCGCTGTACTCCACTGTACTCTACCTCTACTGTCCTCCACTGTACTCTACCTCTACTGTGCTCCACTGTATTCTACCTTTATTGTACTCCACTGTACTCCACCTCTACTTTGCTCTACTGTACTCCACTGTACTCTACCTCTACTGTGCTCCACTGTACTCTATCTCTACTGTACTCCACTGTACTCTACCTCTACTGTACTCTACTGTTCTCTACCTCTACTGTACTCTACTGTACTCCACCTCCACTGTACTCCACTGTACTCTACCTCTACTGTGTTCCACTGTACTCAACCTCTACTGTACTCCACTGTACTCTATCTCTACTGTACTCTACTGTACTCTACCTCTACTGTGCTCCACTGTACTCTACCTCTACTGTGCTCCACTGAACTCTACTTCTACTGTACTCCACTGTACTCTACCTCTAGTGTGCTCCACTGTTCTCTATCTCTACTGTACTCTACTGTACTCTACCTCTACTGTGCTCCACTGAACTCTACTTCTACTGTACTCCACTGTACTCTACCTCTAATGTGTTCCACTGTACTCTATCTCTACTGTACTCTACTGTACTCTACCTCTACTGTGCTCCGCTGTACTCCACTGTACTCTACCTCAACTGTACTCCACTTTATTCTACCTCTACTCTACTCTACTGTACTCCACCTCTAATGTGCTCCACTGTATTCCACTGTACTCTACCTCTACTGTACTCCACTGTACTCTACCTCTACTGTACTCCACTGTACTCTACCTCTTCTCTGCTCCACTGTACTCCACTGTACGCTACCTCTACTGTGCTCCAAACTACTCTACCTCTACTGTACTCCACTCTATTCTACCTCTACTGTGCTCCGCTGTACTCCACTGTACTCTACGTCTACTGTGCTCCACTGTACTCTACCTCTACTGTACTCCACTGTACTCTACCTCTACTGTAATCAACTGTACACTACCTCTACTGTACTCCACTGTACGCTACCTCTACTGTGCTCCACAGTACTCTACCTCTACTGTACTCCACTCTACTCTACATCTACTGTGCTCCACTGTACTCTACTGTACTCCACCTCTACTGTGTTCCGCTGTACTCCTCTGTACTCTACCTCTACTGTACTCCACTGTACTCTACATCTACTGTACGCTACTGTACTCCACCTCTACTGTGTTCCACTGTACTCCACTGTACTCTACCTCTACTGTGCTCCACTGTACTCTACCTCTACTGTACTCCACTGTACTCTACCTCTAGTGTGCTCCACTGTTCTCTACCTCTACTGTACTCTACTGTACTCCACCTCTACTGTGCTGCACTGTACTCCACTGTACTCTACCTCTACTGTGCTCCACTGTACTCTACCTCTACTGTGCTCCACTGTACTCTATCTCTACTGTACTCTACTGTACTCCACCTCTACTGTGCTCCGCTGTACTCCACTGTACTCTACCTCTACTGTGCTCCACTGTACTCTACCTCTTCTGTACTCCACTGTACTCTACCTCTACTGTGCTCCACTGTACTCTACCTCTACTGTACTCCACAGTACGCTACCTCTACTGTGCTACACTGTACTCTACCTCTACTGTACTCCACGGTACGCTAGTTCTACTGTGCTCCACTCTACTCTACCTCTACTGTACTCCACTCTACTCTACCTCTACTGTGCTCCACTGTACTCTACCTCTACTGTACTCCACTGTACTATACCTCTACTGTGCTCCACTGTACTCTATCTCTACTGTACTCCACTGTACTCTACCTCTACTGTACTCTACTGTTCTCTACCTCTACTGTACTCTACTGTACTCTACCTCTACTGTACTCCACTGTACTCTACCTCTACTGTACTCTACTGTACTCCACCTCTACTGTGCTCCACTGTACTCTACCTCTACTGTACTCCACTGTACTCTACCTCTACTGTACTCTACTGTACTCCACCTCTACTGTGCTCCACTGTACTCCATTGTACTCTACCTCTACTGTGCTCCAATGTAATCTACTTCTACTGTACTCCACAGTACTCAACCTCTAGTGTGCTCCACTGTTCTCTACCTCTACTGTACTCTACTGTGCTCCACCTCTACTGTGCTCCACTGTACTCCACTGTACTCTACCTCTACTGTGCTCCACTGCACTCTACCTCTACTGTAATCCACTCTACTCTATCTCTACTGTGCTCCATTGTACTCTTTCTCTACTGTACTCCAATGTGCTCTACCTCTACTGTACTCTACTGTTCTCTACCTCTACTGTACTCTACTGTACTCCACCTCTACTGTGCTCCACTGTACTCCACTGTACTCTACCTCTACTGTGCTCCACTGTACTCTACCTCTGCTGTACTCCACTGTACTCTACCTCTACTGTACTCCACTGTACTCTACCTCTACTGTACTCTACTGTACTCCACCTCTAATGTGCTGCACTGAACTCCACTGTACTCTACCTCTACTGTACTCCACTGTACTCTACCTCTACTGTACTCCACTGTACTCTACCTCTACTGTGCTCCACTGTACTCCACTGTACGCTACCTCTACTGTACTCCACTGTACTCTACCTCTACTGTGCTATACCGTACTCCACCTCTACTGTGCTCCAATATACTCTACCTCTACTGTGCTCCACTGTACTCTACCTCTTCTGTGCTCTACTGTTCTCTACCTCTACTGTTCTCTATTGTACTCCACCTCTATTGTGCTCCACTGTACTCTACCTCTACTGTACTCCACTCTACACTACCTCTACTGTGTTCCACTGTACTCTATCTCTACTGTACTCTACTGTACTCTACCTCTACTGTGCTCCGCTGTACTCCACTGTACTCTACCTCTACTGTGCTCCACTGTACTCTACCTCTACTGTACTCCACTGTACTCTACCTCTACTGTGCTCCACTCTACTCTACCTCTACTGTACTCCACTGTACTCTACCTCTACTGTACTCCGCTGTACTCTACCTCTACTGTGCTCCACTGTACTCTACCTCTACTCTACTCCACTGTTCTCTACCTCTACTCTGCTCCACTGTACTCTACCTCTACTGTACTCCACTCCACTCTACTCTACCTCTACTGTGCTCCGCTGTACTCCACTGTACTCTACCTCTTCTGTGGTCCACTGTACTCTATCTCTACTGAACTCCACTGTACTCTACCTCTACTGTGCTCCACTGTACTCTACCTCTACTGTACTCCACTCCACTCTACTCTACCTCTACTGTGCTCCACTGTACTCTATCTCGACTGTACTCTACTGTACTCCACCTCTACTGTGCTCCGCTGTACTCCACTGTACTCTACCTCTACTGTGCTCCACTGTACTCTACCTCTACTGTACTCCACTGTACTTTACCTCTACTGTACTCCACTGTACTCTACCTCTACTGTGCTATACCGTACTCCACCTCTACTGTGCTCCAATATACTCTACCTCTACTGTGCTCCACTGTACTCTACCTCTTCTGTGCTCTACTGTTCTCTACCTCTACTGTACTCTACTGTACTCCGCCTCTATTGTGCTCCACTGTACTCTACCTCTACTGTACTCCACTCTACACTACCTCTACTGTGTTCCACTGTACTCTATCTCTACTGTACTCTACTGTACTCTACCTCTACTGTGCTCCGCTGTACTCCACTGTACTCTACCTCTACTGTCCTCCACTGTACTCTACCTCTACTGTGCTCCACTGTATTCTACCTTTATTGTACTCCACTGTACTCCACCTCTACTTTGCTCTACTGTACTCCACTGTACTCTACCTCTACTGTGCTCCACTGTACTCTATCTCTACTGTACTTCACTGTACTCTACCTCTACTGTACTCTACTGTTCTCTACCTCTACTGTACTCTACTGTACTCCACCTCCACTGTACTCCACTGTACTCTACCTCTACTGTGTTCCACTGTACTCAACCTCTACTGTACTCCACTGTACTCTATCTCTACTGTACTCTACTGTACTCTACCTCTACTGTGCTCCACTGTACTCTACCTCTACTGTGCTCCACTGAACTCTACTTCTACTGTACTCCACTGTACTCTACCTCTAGTGTGCTCCACTGTTCTCTACCTCTACTGTACTCTACTGTACTCCACCTCTACTGTGCTCCACTGTATTCCACTGTACTCTACCTCTACTGTGCTCCACTGCACTCTACCTCTACTGTAATCCACTCTACTCTATCTCTACTGTGCTCCATTGTACTCTATCTCTACTGTACTCCAATGTACCTCTACTGTACTCTACTGTTCTCTACCTCTACTGTACTCTACTGTACTCCACCTCTACTGTGCTCCACTGTACTCCACTGTACTCTACCTCTACTGTGCTCCACTGTACTCTACCTCTGCTGTACTCCACTGTACTCTACCTCTACTGTACTCTACTGTACTCTACCTCTACGGTACTCTACTGTACTCCACCTCTAATGTGCTGCACTGTACTCCACTGTACTCTACCTCTACTGTACTCCACTGTACTCTACCTCTACTGTGCTCCCCTGTACTCCACTGTACGCTACCTCTACTCTGCTCCACTGTACTCTACCTCTACTGTACTCCACTCTACTCTACCTCTACTGTGCTCCACTGTACTCTACCTCTACTGTACTCCACTCTACTCTACCTCTACTGTACTCCACTGTACTCTACCTCTACTGTGCTCCACTGTACTCTATCTCTACTGTACTCCACTGTACTCTACCTCTACTGTACTCCACTGTACTCTACCTCTACTGTGCTCCACTGTATTCTACTTCTACTGTACTCCACTGTACTCTACCTCTGGTGTGCTCCACTGTTCTCTACCTCTACTGTACTCTACTGTACTCCACCTTTACTGTGCTCCACTGTACTCCACTGTACTCTACCTCTACTGTGCTCCACTGCACTCTACCTCTTCTGTACTCCACTGTACTCTACCTCTACTGTGCTCCACTGTACTCTACCTCTACTGTACTCCACGGTACGCTACCTCTACTGTGCTCCACTGTACTCTACCTCTACTGTACTCCACGGTACGCTACCTCTACTGTGCTCCACTCTACTCTACCTCTACTGTACTCCACTCTACTCTACCTCTACTGTGCTCCACTGTCCTCTACCTCTACTGTACTCCACTGTACTCTACCTCTACTGTGCTCCACTGTACTCTATCTCTACTGTACTCCACTGTACTCTACCTCTACTGTACTCTACTGTTCTCTACCTCTACTGTACTCTACTGTACTCCACCTCTACTGTACTCCACTGTACTCCACTGTACTCTACCTCTACTGTGCTCCACTGTACTCTACCTCTACTGTACTCCACTGTACTCTACCTCTACTGTACTCTACTGTACTCCACCTCTACTGTGCTCCACTGTACTCCACTGTACTCTACCTCTACTGCGCTCCACTGTACTCTACTTCTACTGTACTCCACTGTACTCTACCTCTAGTGTGCTCCACTGTTCTATACCTCTACTGTACTCTACTGTACTCCACCTCTACTGTGCTCCACTGTACTCCACTGTACTCTACCTCTACTGTGCTCCACTGCACTCTACCTCTACTGTAATCCAATGTACTCTACCTCTACTGTACTCTACTGTTCTCTACATCTACTGTACTCTACTGTACTCCACCTCTACTGTGCTCCACTGTACTCCACTGTACTCTACCTCTACTGTGCTCCACTGTACTCTACCTCTACTGTACTCTACCTCTACTGTGCTCCACTGTAATCTACCTCTACTGTACTTCACTCCACACTACCTCTACTGTGCTCCACTGTACTCTACCTCTACTGTACTCCACTGTACTCTACCTCTACTGTGCTCCACTGTACTCTACCTCTACTGTACTCTACTGTACTCTACCTCTACTGTGCACCACTGTACTCTACCTTTACTGTACTCTACTGTACTCCACCTCTACTGTGCTGCACTGTACTCCACTGTACTCTACCTCTACTGTGCTCCACTGTACTCTACTTCTACTGTACTCCACTGTACTCTACCTCTAGTGTGCTCCACTGTTCTCTACCTCTACTGTACTCTACTGTACTCCACCTCTACTGTGCTCCACTGTACTCCACTGTACACTACCTCTACTGTGCTCCACTGCACTCTACCTCTACTGTACTCCAAGGTACTCTACCTCTACTGTACTCCACTGTACTCTACCTCTACTGTGCTCCACTGTACTCTATCTCTACTGTACTCCACTGTACTCTACCTCTACTGTACTCTACTGTTCTCTACCTCTACTGTACTCCACCTCTACTGTACTCCACTGTACTCCACTGTACTCTACCTCTAATGTGCTCCACTGTACTCTACCTCTTCTGTACTCCACTGTACTCTACCTCTAATGTGCTCCACTGTACTCTACCTCTACTGTACTCCACTGTACTCTATATCTGCTGTGCTCAACTGTACTCTACCTCTACTGTACTCCACTGTACTCTACCTCTACTGTACTCCACTTTATTCTACCTCTACTCTACTCTACTGTACTCCACCTCTAATGTGCTCCACTGTATTCCACTGTACTCTACCTCTACTGTACTCCACTGTACTCTACCTCTACTGTACTCCACTGTACTCTACCTCTTCTCTGCTCCACTGTACTCCACTGTACGCTACCTCTACTGTGCTCCAAACTACTCTACCTCTACTGTACTCCACTCTATTCTACCTCTACTGTGCTCCGCTGTACTCCACTGTACTCTACGTCTACTGTGCTCCACTGTACTCTACCTCTACTGTACTCCACTGTACTCTACCTCTACTGTAATCAACTGTACACTACCTCTACTGTACTCCACTGTACGCTACCTCTACTGTGCTCCACAGTACTCTACCTCTACTGTACTCCACTCTACTCTACATCTACTGTGCTCCACTGTACTCTACTGTACTCCACCTCTACTGTGTTCCGCTGTACTCCTCTGTACTCTACCTCTACTGTACTCCACTGTACTCTACCTCTACTGTACGCTACTGTACTCCACCTCTACTGTGTTCCACTGTACTCCACTGTACTCTACCTCTACTGTGCTCCACTGTACTCTACCTCTACTGTACTCCACTGTACTCTACCTCTAGTGTGCTCCACTGTTCTCTACCTCTACTGTACTCTACTGTACTCCACCTCTACTGTGCTGCACTGTACTCCACTGTACTCTACCTCTACTGTGCTCCACTGTACTCTACCTCTACTGTGCTCCACTGTACTCTATCTCTACTGTACTCTACTGTACTCCACCTCTACTGTGCTCCGCTGTACTCCACTGTACTCTACCTCTACTGTGCTCCACTGTACTCTACCTCTTCTGTACTCCACTGTACTCTACCTCTACTGTGCTCCACTGTACTCTACCTCTACTGTACTCCACAGTACGCTACCTCTACTGTGCTACACTGTACTCTACCTCTACTGTACTCCACGGTACGCTACCTCTACTGTGCTTCACTCTACTCTACCTCTACTGTACTCCACTCTACTCTACCTCTACTGTGCTCCACTGTACTCTACCTCTACTGTACTCCACTGTACTCTACCTCTACTGTGCTCCACTGTACTCTATCTCTACTGTACTCCACTGTACTCTACCTCTACTGTACTCTACTGTTCTCTACCTCTACTGTACTCTACTGTACTCTACCTCTACTGTACTCCACTGTACTCTACCTCTACTGTACTCTACTGTACTCCACCTCTACTGTGCTCCACTGTACTCTACCTCTTCTGTACTCCACTGTACTCTACCTCTACTGTGCTCCACTGTACTCTACCTCTACTGTACTCCACAGTACGCTACCTCTACTGTGCTACACTGTACTCTACCTCTACTGTACTCCACGGTACGCTACCTCTACTGTGCTCCACTCTACTCTACCTCTACTGTACTCCACTCTACTCTACCTCTACTGTGCTCCACTGTACTCTACCTCTACTGTACTCCACTGTACTCTACCTCTACTGTGCTCCACTGTACTCTATCTCTACTGTACTCCACTGTACTCTACCTCTACTGTACTCTACTGTTCTCTACCTCTACTGTACTCTACTGTACTCTACCTCTACTGTACTCCACTGTACTCTACCTCTACTGTACTCTACTGTACTCCACCTCTACTGTGCTCCACTGTACTCTACCTCTACTGTACTCCACTGTACTCTACCTCTACTGTACTCTACTGTACTCCACCTCTACTGTGCTCCACTGTACTCCACTGTACTCTACCTCTACTGTGCTCCAATGTACTCTACTTCTACTGTACTCCACAGTACTCAACCTCTAGTGTGCTCCACTGTTCTCTACCTCTACTGTACTCTACTGTGCTCCACCTCTACTGTGCTCCACTGTACTCCACTGTACTCTACCTCTACTGTGCTCCACTGCACTCTACCTCTACTGTAATCCACTCTACTCTATCTCTACTGTGCTCCATTGTACTCTTTCTCTACTGTACTCCAATGTGCTCTACCTCTACTGTACTCTACTGTTCTCTACCTCTACTGTACTCTACTGTACTCCACCTCTACTGTGCTCCACTGTACTCTACCTCTGCTGTACTCCACTGTACTCTACCTCTACTGTACTCCACTGTACTCTACCTCTACTGTACTCTACTGTACTCCACCTCTAATGTGCTGCACTGTACTCCACTGTACTCTACCTCTACTGTACTCCACTGTACTCTACCTCTACTGTACTCCACTGTACTCTACCTCTACTGTGCTCCACTGTAATCTACCTCTACTGTATTTCACTCCACACTACCTCTACTGTGCTCCACTGTACTCTACCTCTACTGTACTCCACTGTACTCTACCTCTACTGTGCTCCACTGTACTCTACCTCTACTGTACTCTACTGTACTCTACCTCTACTGTGCACCACTGTACTCTACCTTTACTGTACTCTACTGTACCCCACCTCTACTGTGCTGCACTGTACTCCACTGTACTCTACCTCTACTGTGATCCACTGTACTCTACTTCTACTGTACTCCACTGTACTCTACCTCTAGTGTGCTCCACTGTTCTCTACCTCTACTGTACTCTACTGTACTCCACCTCTACTGTGCTCCACTGTACTCCACTGTACACTACCTCTACTGTGCTCCACTGCACTCTACCTCTACTGTACTCCAAGGTACTCTACCTCTACTGTACTCCACTGTACTCTACCTCTACTGTGCTCCACTGTACTCTATCTCTACTGTACTCCACTGTACTCTACCTCTACTGTACTCTACTGTTCTCTACCTCTACTGTACTCCACCTCTACTGTACTCCACTGTACTCCACTGTACTCTACCTCTAATGTGCTCCACTGTACTCTACCTCTTCTGTACTCCACTGTACTCTACCTCTAATGTGCTCCACTGTACTCTACCTCTACTGTACTCCACTGTACTCTATATCTGCTCTGCTCAACTGTACTCTACCTCTACTGTACTCCACTGTACTCTACCTCAACTGTACTCCACTTTATTCTACCTCTACTCTACTCTACTGTACTCCACCTCTAATGTGCTCCACTGTATTCCACTGTACTCTACCTCTACTGTACTCCACTGTACTCTACCTCTACTGTACTCCACTGTACTCTACCTCTTCTCTGCTCCACTGTACGCTACCTCTACTGTGCTCCAAACTACTCTACCTCTACTGTACTCCACTCTATTCTACCTCTACTGTGCTCCGCTGTACTCCACTGTACTCTACGTCTACTGTGCTCCACTGTACTCTACCTCTACTGTACTCCACTGTACTCTACCTCTACTGTAATCAACTGTACACTACCTCTACTGTACTCCACTGTACGCTACCTCTACTGTGCTCCACAGTACTCTACCTCTACTGTACTCCACTCTACTCTACATCTACTGTGCTCCACTGTACTCTACTGTACTCCACCTCTACTGTGTTCCGCTGTACTCCTCTGTACTCTACCTCTACTGTACTCCACTGTACTCTACCTCTACTGTACGCTACTGTACTCCACCTCTACTGTGTTCCACTGTACTCCACTGTACTCTACCTCTACTGTGCTCCACTGTACTCTACCTCTACTGTACTCCACTGTACTCTACCTCTAGTGTGCTCCACTGTTCTCTACCTCTACTGTACTCTACTGTACTCCACCTCTACTGTGCTGCACTGTACTCCACTGTACTCTACCTCTACTGTGCTCCACTGTACTCTACCTCTACTGTGCTCCACTGTACTCTATCTCTACTGTACTCTACTGTACTCCACCCCTACTGTGCTCCGCTGTACTCCACTGTACTCTACCTCTACTGTGCTCCACTGTACTCTACCTCTTCTGTACTCCACTGTACTCTACCTCTACTGTGCTCCACTGTACTCTACCTCTACTGTACTCCACAGTACGCTACCTCTACTGTGCTACACTGTACTCTACCTCTACTGTACTCCACGGTACGCTACCTCTACTGTGCTCCACTCTACTCTACCTCTACTGTACTCCACTCTACTCTACCTCTACTGTGCTCCACTGTACTCTACCTCTACTGTACTCCACTGTACTCTACCTCTACTGTGCTCCACTGTACTCTATCTCTACTGTACTCCACTGTACTCTACCTCTACTGTACTCTACTGTTCTCTACCTCTACTGTACTCTACTGTACTCTACCTCTACTGTACTCCACTGTACTCTACCTCTACTGTACTCTACTGTACTCCACCTCTACTGTGCTCCACTGTACTCTACCTCTACTGTACTCCACTGTACTCTACCTCTACTGTACTCTACTGTACTCCACCTCTACTGTGCTCCACTGTACTCCACTGTACTCTACCTCTACTGTGCTCCAATGTACTCTACTTCTACTGTACTCCACAGTACTCAACCTCTAGTGTGCTCCACTGTTCTCTACCTCTACTGTACTCTACTGTGCTCCACCTCTACTGTGCTCCACTGTACTCTACCTCTACTGTGCTCCACTGCACTCTACCTCTACTGTAATCCACTCTACTCTATCTCTACTGTGCTCCATTGTACTCTTTCTCTACTGTACTCCAGTGTGCTCTACCTCTACTGTACTCTACTGTTCTCTACCTCTACTGTACTCTACTGTACTCCACCTCTACTGTGCTCCACTGTACTCCACTGTACTCTACCTCTACTGTGCTCCACTGTACTCTACCTCTGCTGTACTCCACTGTACTCTACCTCTACTGTACTCCACTGTACTCTACCTCTACTGTACTCTACTGTACTCCACCTCTAATGTGCTGCACTGTACTCCACTGTACTCTACCTCTACTGTACTCCACTGTACTCTACCTCTACTGTACTCCACTGAACTCTACCTCTACTGTGCTCCACTGTACTCCACTGTACGCTACCTCTACTGTACTCCACTGTACTCTACCTCTACTGTGCTATACCGTACTCCACCTCTACTGTGCTGTAATATACTCTACCTCTACTGTGTTCCACTGTACTCTACCTCTTCTGTGCTCTACTGTTCTCTACCTCTACTGTTCTCTATTATACTCCACCTCTATTGTGCTCCACTGTACTCTACCTCTACTGTACTCCACTCTACACTACCTCTACTGTGTTCCACTGTACTCTATCTCTACTGTACTCTACTGTACTCTACCTCTACTGTGCGCCGCTGTACTCCACTGTACTCTACCTCTACTGTGCTCCACTGTACTCTACCTCTACTGTACTCCACTGTACTCTACCTCTACTGTGCTCCACTGTACTCTACCTCTACTGTACTCCACTGTACTCTACCTCTACTGTACTCCGCTGTACTCAACCTCTACTGTGCTCCACTGTACTCTACCTCTATTGTACTCCACTGTTCTCTACCTCTACTCTGCTCCACTGTACTCTACCTCTACTGTACTCCACTCCACTCTACTCTACCTCTACTGTGCTCCGCTGTACTCCACTGTACTCTACCTCTTCTGTGCTCCACTGTACTCTATCTCTACTGAACTCCACTGTACTCTACCTCTACTGTGCTCCACTGTACTCTACCTCTACTGTACTCCACTCCACTCTACCTCTACTGTGCTCCACTGTACTCTATCTCGACTGTACTCTACTGTACTCCACCTCTACTGTGCTCCGCTGTACTCCACTGTACTCTACCTCTACTGTGCTCCACTGTACTCTACCTCTACTGTACTCCACTGTACTTTACCTCTACTGTACTCCACTGTACTCTACCTCTACTGTGCTATACCGTACTCCACCTCTACTGTGCTCCAATATACTCTACCTCTACTGTGCTCCACTGTACTCTACCTCTTCTGTGCTCTACTGTTCTCTACCTCTACTGTACTCTACTGTACTCCGCCTCTATTGTGCTCCACTGTACTCTACCTCTACTGTACTCCACTCTACACTACCTCTACTGTGTTCCACTGTACTCTATCTCTACTGTACTCTACTGTACTCTACCTCTACTGTGCTCCGCTGTACTCCACTGTACTCTACCTCTACTGTCCTCCACTGTACTCTACCTCTACTGTGCTCCACTGTATTCTACCTTTACTGTACTCCACTGTACTCCACCTCTACTTTGCTCTACTGTACTCCACTGTACTCTACCTCTACTGTGCTCCACTGTACTCTATCTCTACTGTACTCCACTGTACTCTACCTCTACTGTACTCTACTGTTCTCTACCTCTACTGTGTTCCACTGTACTCAACCTCTACTGTACTCCACTGTACTCTATCTCTACTGTACTCTACTGTACTCTACCTCTACTGTGCTCCACTGTACTCTACCTCTACTGTGCTCCACTGAACTCTACTTCTACTGTACTCCACTGTACTCTACCTCTAGTGTGCTCCACTGTTCTCTACCTCTACTGTACTCTACTGTACTCCACCTCTAATGTGCTCCACTGTATTCCACTGTACTCTACCTCTACTGTGCTCCACTGCACTCTACCTCTACTGTAATCCACTCTACTCTATCTCTACTGTGCTCCATTGTACTCTATCTCTACTGTACTCCAATGTACCTCTACTGTACTCTACTGTTCTCTACCTCTACTGTACTCTACTGTACTCCACCTCTACTGTGCTCCACTGTACTCCACTGTACTCTACCTCTACTGTGCTCCACTGTACTCTACCTCTGCTGTACTCCACTGTACTCTACCTCTACTGTACTCTACTGTACTCTACCTCTACGGTACTCTACTGTACTCCACCTCTAATGTGCTGCACTGTACTCCACTGTAGTCTACCTCTACTGTACTCCACTGTACTCTACCTCTACTGTGCTCCCCTGTACTCCACTGTACGCTACCTCTACTCTGCTCCACTGTACTCTACCTCTACTGTACTCCACTCTACTCTACCTCTACTGTGCTCCACTGTACTCTACCTCTACTGTACTCCACTCTACTCTACCTCTACTGTACTCCACTGTACTCTACCTCTACTGTGCTCCACTGTACTCTATCTCTACTGTACTCCACTGTACTCTACCTCTACTGTACTCCACTGTACTCTACCTCTACTGTGCTCCACTGTATTCTACTTCTACTGTACTCCACTGTACTCTACCTCTAGTGTGCTCCACTGTTCTCTACCTCTACTGTACTCTACTGTACTCCACCTTTACTGTGCTCCACTGTACTCCACTGTACTCTACCTCTACTGTGCTCCACTGCACTCTACCTCTTCTGTACTCCACTGTACTCTACCTCTACTGTGCTCCAATGTACTCTACTTCTACTGTACTCCACAGTACTCAACCTCTAGTGTGCTCCACTGTTCTCTACCTCTACTGTACTCTACTGTGCTCCACCTCTACTGTGCTCCACTGTACTCCACTGTACTCTACCTCTACTGTGCTCCACTGCACTCTACCTCTACTGTAATCCACTCTACTCTATCTCTACTGTGCTCCATTGTACTCTTTCTCTACTGTACTCCAGTGTGCTCTACCTCTACTGTACTCTACTGTTCTCTACCTCTACTGTACTCTACTGTACTCCACCTCTACTGTGCTCCACTGTACTCCACTGTACTCTACCTCTACTGTGCTCCACTGTACTCTACCTCTGCTGTACTCCACTGTACTCTACCTCTACTGTACTCCACTGTACTCTACCTCTACTGTACTCTACTGTACTCCACCTCTAATGTGCTGCACTGTACTCCACTGTACTCTACCTCTACTGTACTCCACTGTACTCTACCTCTACTGTACTCCACTGTACTCTACCTCTACTGTGCTCCACTGTACTCCACTGTACGCTACCTCTACTGTACTCCACTGTACTCTACCTCTACTGTGCTATACCGTACTCCACCTCTACTGTGCTCAAATATACTCTACCTCTACTGTGTTCCACTGTACTCTACCTCTTCTGTGCTCTACTGTTCTCTACCTCTACTGTTCTCTATTATACTCCACCTCTATTGTGCTCCACTGTACTCTACCTCTACTGTACTCCACTCTACACTACCTCTACTGTGTTCCACTGTACTCTATCTCTACTGTACTCTACTGTACTCCACCTCTACTGTGCTCCGCTGTACTCCACTGTACTCTACCTCTACTGTGCTCCACTGTACTCTACCTCTACTGTACTCCACTGTACTCTACCTCTACTGTGCTCCACTGTACTCTACCTCTACTGTACTCCACTGTACTCTACCTCTACTGTACTCCGCTGTACTCTACCTCTACTGTGCTCCACTGTACTCTACCTCTATTGTACTCCACTGTTCTCTACCTCTACTCTGCTCCACTGTACTCTACCTCTACTGTACTCCACTCCACTCTACTCTACCTCTACTGTGCTCCGCTGTACTCCACTGTACTCTACCTCTTCTGTGCTCCACTGTACTCTATCTCTACTGAACTCCACTGTACTCTACCTCTACTGTGCTCCACTGTACTCTACTCTACCTCTACTGTGCTCCACTGTACTCTATCTCGACTGTACTCTACTGTACTCCACCTCTACTGTGCTCCGCTGTACTCCACTGTACTCTACCTCTACTGTGCTCCACTGTACTCTACCTCTACTGTACTCCACTGTACTTTACCTCTACTGTACTCCACTGTACTCTACCTCTACTGTGCTATACCGTACTCCACCTCTACTGTGCTCCAATATACTCTACCTCTACTGTGCTCCACTGTACTCTACCTCTTCTGTGCTCTACTGTTCTCTACCTCTACTGTACTCTACTGTACTCCGCCTCTATTGTGCTCCACTGTACTCTACCTCTACTGTACTCCACTCTACACTACCTCTACTGTGTTCCACTGTACTCTATCTCTACTGTACTCTACTGTACTCTACCTCTACTGTGCTCCGCTGTACTCCACTGTACTCTACCTCTACTGTCCTCCACTGTACTCTACCTCTACTGTGCTCCACTGTATTCTACCTTTACTGTACTCCACTGTACTCCACCTCTACTTTGCTCTACTGTACTCCACTGTACTCTACCTCTACTGTGCTCCACTGTACTCTATCTCTACTGTACTCCACTGTACTCTACCTCTACTGTACTCTACTGTTCTCTACCTCTACTGTACTCTACTGTACTCCACCTCCACTGTACTCCACTGTACTCTACCTCTACTGTGTTCCACTGTACTCAACCTCTACTGTACTCCACTGTACTCTATCTCTACTGTACTCTACTGTACTCTACCTCTACTGTGCTCCACTGTACTCTACCTCTACTGTGCTCCACTGAACTCTACTTCTACTGTACTCCACTGTACTCTACCTCTAGTGTGCTCCACTGTTCTCTACCTCTACTGTACTCTACTGTACTCCACCTCTACTGTGCTCCACTGTATTCCACTGTACTCTACCTCTACTGTGCTCCACTGCACTCTACCTCTACTGTAATCCACTCTACTCTATCTCTACTGTGCTCCATTGTACTCTATCTCTACTGTACTCCAATGTACCTCTACTGTACTCTACTGTTCTCTACCTCTACTGTACTCTACTGTACTCCACCTCTACTGTGCTCCACTGTACTCCACTGTACTCTACCTCTACTGTGCTCCACTGTACTCTACCTCTGCTGTACTCCACTGTACTCTACCTCTACTGTACTCTACTGTACTCTACCTCTACGGTACTCTACTGTACTCCACCTCTAATGTGCTGCACTGTACTCCACTGTAGTCTACCTCTACTGTACTCCACTGTACTCTACCTCTACTGTGCTCCCCTGTACTCCACTGTACGCTACCTCTACTCTGCTCCACTGTACTCTACCTCTACTGTACTCCACTCTACTCTACCTCTACTGTGCTCCACTGTACTCTACCTCTACTGTACTCTACTGTACTCCGCCTCTATTGTGCTCCACTGTACTCTACCTCTACTGTACTCCACTCTACACTACCTCTACTGTGTTCCACTGTACTCTATCTCTACTGTACTCTACTGTACTCTACCTCTACTGTGCTCCGCTGTACTCCACTGTACTCTACCTCTACTGTCCTCCACTGTACTCTACCTCTACTGTGCTCCACTGTATTCTACCTTTACTGTACTCCACTGTACTCCACCTCTACTTTGCTCTACTGTACTCCACTGTACTCTACCTCTACTGTGCTCCACTGTACTCTATCTCTACTGTACTCCACTGTACTCTACCTCTACTGTACTCTACTGTTCTCTACCTCTACTGTACTCTACTGTACTCCACCTCCACTGTACTCCACTGTACTCTACCTCTACTGTGTTCCACTGTACTCAACCTCTACTGTACTCCACTGTACTCTATCTCTACTGTACTCTACTGTACTCTACCTCTACTGTGCTCCACTGTACTCTACCTCTACTGTGCTCCACTGAACTCTACTTCTACTGTACTCCACTGTACTCTACCTCTAGTGTGCTCCACTGTTCTCTACCTCTACTGTACTCTACTGTACTCCACCTCTACTGTGCTCCACTGTATTCCACTGTACTCTACCTCTACTGTGCTCCAATATACTCTACCTCTACTGTGCTCCACTGTACTCTACCTCTTCTGTGCTCTACTGTTCTCTACCTCTACTGTACTCTACTGTACTCCGCCTCTATTGTGCTCCACTGTACTCTACCTCTACTGTACTCCACTCTACACTACCTCTACTGTGTTCCACTGTACTCTATCTCTACTGTACTCTACTGTACTCTACCTCTACTGTGCTCCGCTGTACTCCACTGTACTCTACCTCTACTGTCCTCCACTGTACTCTACCTCTACTGTGCTCCACTGTATTCTACCTTTACTGTACTCCACTGTACTCCACCTCTACTTTGCTCTACTGTACTCCACTGTACTCTACCTCTACTGTGCTCCACTGTACTCTATCTCTACTGTACTCCACTGTACTCTACCTCTACTGTACTCTACTGTTCTCTACCTCTACTGTACTCTACTGTACTCCACCTCCACTGTACTCCACTGTACTCTACCTCTACTGTGTTCCACTGTACTCAACCTCTACTGTACTCCACTGTACTCTATCTCTACTGTACTCTACTGTACTCTACCTCTACTGTGCTCCACTGTACTCTACCTCTACTGTGCTCCACTGAACTCTACTTCTACTGTACTCCACTGTACTCTACCTCTAGTGTGCTCCACTGTTCTCTACCTCTACTGTACTCTACTGTACTCCACCTCTACTGTGCTCCACTGTATTCCACTGTACTCTACCTCTACTGTGCTCCACTGCACTCTACCTCTACTGTAATCCACTCTACTCTATCTCTACTGTGCTCCATTGTACTCTATCTCTACTGTACTCCAATGTACCTCTACTGTACTCTACTGTTCTCTACCTCTACTGTACTCTACTGTACTCCACCTCTACTGTGCTCCACTGTACTCCACTGTACTCTACCTCTACTGTGCTCCACTGTACTCTACCTCTGCTGTACTCCACTGTACTCTACCTCTACTGTACTCTACTGTACTCTACCTCTACGGTACTCTACTGTACTCCACCTCTAATGTGCTGCACTGTACTCCACTGTAGTCTACCTTTACTGTACTCCACTGTACTCTACCTCTACTGTGCTCCCCTGTACTCCACTGTACGCTACCTCTACTCTGCTCCACTGTACTCTACCTCTACTGTACTCCACTCTACTCTACCTCTACTGTGCTCCACTGTACTCTACCTCTACTGTACTCCACTCTACTCTACCTCTACTGTACTCCACTGTACTCTACCTCTACTGTGCTCCACTGTACTCTATCTCTACTGTACTCCACTGTACTCTACCTCTACTGTACTCCACTGTACTCTACCTCTACTGTGCTCCACTGTATTCTACTTCTACTGTACTCCACTGTACTCTACCTCTAGTGTGCTCCACTGTTCTCTACCTCTACTGTACTCTACTGTACTCCACCTTTACTGTGCTCCACTGTACTCCACTGTACTCTACCTCTACTGTGCTCCACTGCACTCTACCTCTTCTGTACTCCACTGTACTCTACCTCTACTGTGCTCCACTGTACTCTACCTCTACTGTACTCCACGGTACGCTACCTCTACTGTGCTCCACTGTACTCTACCTCTACTGTACTCCACGGTACGCTATCTCTACTGTGCTCCACTCTACTCTACCTCTACTGTACTCCACTCTACTCTACCTCTACTGTGCTCCACTGTCCTCTACCTCTACTGTACTCCACTGTACTCTACCTCTACTGTGCTCCACTGTACTCTATCTCTACTGTACTCCACTGTACTCTACCTCTACTGTACTCTACTGTTCTCTACCTCTACTGTACTCTACTGTACTCCACCTCTACTGTACTCCACTGTACTCCACTGTACTCTACCTCTACTGTGCTCCACTGTACTCTACCTCTACTGTACTCCACTGTACTCTACCTCTATGTACTCTACTGTACTCCACCTCTACTGTGCTCCACTGTACTCCACTGTACTCTACCTCTACTGCGCTCCACTGTACTCTACTTCTACTGTACTCCACTGTACTCTACCTCTAGTGTGCTCCACTGTTCTATACCTCTACTGTACTCTACTGTACTCCACCTCTACTGTGCTCCACTGTACTCCACTGTAGTCTACCTCTACTGTGCTCCACTGCACTCTACCTCTACTGTAATCCACTCTACTCTATCTCTACTGTGCTCCATTTTACTCTATCTCTACTGTACTCCAATGTACTCTACCTCTACTGTACTCTACTGTTCTCTACATCTACTTTACTCTACTGTACTCCACCTCTACTGTGCTCCACTGTACTCCACTGTACTCTACCTCTACTGTGCTCCACTGTACTCTACCTCTACTGTACTCTACCTCTACAGTGCTCCACTGTAATCTACCTCTACTGTACTTCACTCCACACTACCTCTACTGTGCTCCACTGTACTCTACCTCTACTGTACTCCACTGTACTCTACCTCTACTGTGCTCCACTGTACTCTACCTCTACTGTACTCTACTGTACTCTACCTCAACTGTGCACCACTGTACTCTACCTTTACTGTACTCTACTGTACTCCACCTCTACTGTGCTGCACTGTACTCCACTGTACTCTACCTCTACTGTGCTCCACTGTACTCTACTTCTACTGTACTCCACTGTACTCTACCTCTAGTGTGCTCCACTGTTCTCTACATCTACTGTACTCTACTGTACTCCACCTCTACTGTGCTCCACTGTACTCCACTGTACACTACCTCTACTGTGCTCCACTGCACTCTACCTCTACTGTACTCCAAGGTACTCTACCTCTACTGTACTCCACTGTACTCTACCTCTACTGTGCTCCACTGTACTCTATCTCTACTGTACTCCACTGTACTCTACCTCTACTGTACTCTACTGTTCTCTACCTCTACTGTACTCCACCTCTACTGTACTCCACTGTACTCCACTGTACTCTACCTCTAATGTGCTCCACTGTACTCTACCTCTACTGTACTCCACTGTACTCTATATCTGCTGTGCTCAACTGTACTCTACCTCTACTGTACTCCACTGTACTCTACCTCTACTGTACTCCACTTTATTCTACCTCTACTCTACTCTACTGTACTCCACCTCTAATGTGCTCCACTGTATTCCACTGTACTCTACCTCTACTGTACTCCACTGTACTCTACCTCTACTGTACTCCACTGTACTCTACCTCTTCTCTGCTCCACTGTACTCCACTGTACGCTACCTCTACTGTGCTCCAAACTACTCTACCTCTACTGTACTCCACTCTATTCTACCTCTACTGTGCTCCGCTGTACTCCACTGTACTCTACGTCTACTGTGCTCCACTGTACTCTACCTCTACTGTACTCCACTGTACTCTACCTCTACTGTAATCAACTGTACACTACCTCTACTGTACTCCACTGTACGCTACCTCTACTGTACTCCACTGTACTCTACCTCCACTGTACGCTACTGTACTCCACCTCTACTGTGTTCCACTGTACTCCACTGTACTCTACCTCTACTGTGCTCCACTGTACTCTACCTCTACTGTACTCCACTGTACTCTACCTCTAGTGTGCTCCACTGTTCTCTACCTCTACTGTACTCTACTGTACTCCACCTCTACTGTGCTGCACTGTACTCCACTGTACTCTACCTCTACTGTGCTCCACTGTACTCTACCTCTACTGTGCTCCACTGTACTCTATCTCTACTGTACTCTACTGTACTCCACCTCTACTGTGCTCCGCTGTACTCCACTGTACTCTACCTCTACTGTGCTCCACTGTACTCTACCTCTTCTGTACTCCACTGTACTCTACCTCTACTGTGCTCCACTGTACTCTACCTCTACTGTACTCCACAGTACGCTACCTCTACTGTGCTACACTGTACTCTACCTCTACTGTACTCCACGGTACGCTACCTCTACTGTGCTCCACTCTACTCTACCTCTACTGTACTCCACTCTACTCTACCTCTACTGTGCTCCACTGTACTCTACCTCTACTGTACTCCACTGTACTCTACCTCTACTGTGCTCCACTGTACTCTATCTCTACTGTACTCCACTGTACTCTACCTCTACTGTACTCTACTGTTCTCTACCTCTACTGTACTCTACTGTACTCTACCTCTACTGTACTCCACTGTACTCTACCTCTACTGTACTCTACTGTACTCCACCTCTACTGTGCTCCACTGTACTCTACCTCTACTGTACTCCACTGTACTCTACCTCTACTGTACTCTACTGTACTCCACCTCTACTGTGCTCCACTGTACTCCACTGTACTCTACCTCTACTGTGCTCCAATGTACTCTACTTCTACTGTACTCCACAGTACTCAACCTCTAGTGTGCTCCACTGTTCTCTACCTCTACTGTACTCTACTGTGCTCCACCTCTACTGTGCTCCACTGTACTCCACTGTACTCTACCTCTACTGTGCTCCACTGCACTCTACCTCTACTGTAATCCACTCTACTCTACCTCTACTGTGCTCCACTGTACTCTACTTCTACTGTACTCCACTGTACTCTACCTCTAGTGTGCTCCACTGTTCTCTACCTCTACTGTACTCTACTGTACTCCACCTCTACTGTGCTCCACTGTACTCCACTGTACACTACCTCTACTGTGCTCCACTGCACTCTACCTCTACTGTACTCCAAGGTACTCTACCTCTACTGTACTCCACTGTACTCTACCTCTACTGTGCTCCACTGTACTCTATCTCTACTGTACTCCACTGTACTCTACCTCTACTGTACTCTACTGTTCTCTACCTCTACTGTACTCCACCTCTACTGTACTCCACTGTACTCCACTGTACTCTACCTCTAATGTGCTCCACTGTACTCTACCTCTACTGTACTCCACTGTACTCTATATCTGCTGTGCTCAACTGTACTCTACCTCTACTGTACTCCACTGTACTCTACCTCTACTGTACTCCACTTTATTCTACCTCTACTCTACTCTACTGTACTCCACCTCTAATGTGCTCCACTGTATTCCACTGTACTCTACCTCTACTGTACTCCACTGTACTCTACCTCTACTGTACTCCACTGTACTCTACCTCTTCTCTGCTCCACTGTACTCCACTGTACGCTACCTCTACTGTGCTCCAAACTACTCTACCTCTACTGTACTCCACTCTATTCTACCTCTACTGTGCTCCGCTGTACTCCACTGTACTCTACGTCTACTGTGCTCCACTGTACTCTACCTCTACTGTACTCCACTGTACTCTACCTCTACTGTAATCAACTGTACACTACCTCTACTGTACTCCACTGTACGCTACCTCTACTGTACTCCACTGTACTCTACCTCCACTGTACGCTACTGTACTCCACCTCTACTGTGTTCCACTGTACTCCACTGTACTCTACCTCTACTGTGCTCCACTGTACTCTACCTCTACTGTACTCCACTGTACTCTACCTCTAGTGTGCTCCACTGTTCTCTACCTCTACTGTACTCTACTGTACTCCACCTCTACTGTGCTGCACTGTACTCCACTCTACTCTACCTCTACTGTGCTCCACTGTACTCTACCTCTACTGTGCTCCACTGTACTCTATCTCTACTGTACTCTACTGTACTCCACCTCTACTGTGCTCCGCTGTACTCCACTGTACTCTACCTCTACTGTGCTCCACTGTACTCTACCTCTTCTGTACTCCACTGTACTCTACCTCTACTGTGCTCCACTGTACTCTACCTCTACTGTACTCCACAGTACGCTACCTCTACTGTGCTACACTGTACTCTACCTCTACTGTACTCCACGGTACGCTACCTCTACTGTGCTCCACTCTACTCTACCTCTACTGTACTCCACTCTACTCTACCTCTACTGTGCTCCACTGTACTCTACCTCTACTGTACTCCACTGTACTCTACCTCTACTGTGCTCCACTGTACTCTATCTCTACTGTACTCCACTGTACTCTACCTCTACTGTACTCTACTGTTCTCTACCTCTACTGTACTCTACTGTACTCTACCTCTACTGTACTCCACTGTACTCTACCTCTACTGTACTCTACTGTACTCCACCTCTACTGTGCTCCACTGTACTCTACCTCTACTGTACTCCACTGTACTCTACCTCTACTGTACTCTACTGTACTCCACCTCTACTGTGCTCCACTGTACTCCACTGTACTCTACCTCTACTGTGCTCCAATGTACTCTACTTCTACTGTACTCCACAGTACTCAACCTCTAGTGTGCTCCACTGTTCTCTACCTCTACTGTACTCTACTGTGCTCCACCTCTACTGTGCTCCACTGTACTCCACTGTACTCTACCTCTACTGTGCTCCACTGCACTCTACCTCTACTGTAATCCACTCTACTCTACCTCTACTGTGCTCCACTGTACTCTACTTCTACTGTACTCCACTGTACTCTACCTCTAGTGTGCTCCACTGTTCTCTACCTCTACTGTACTCTACTGTACTCCACCTCTACTGTGCTCCACTGTACTCCACTGTACACTACCTCTACTGTGCTCCACTGCACTCTACCTCTACTGTACTCCAAGGTACTCTACCTCTACTGTACTCCACTGTACTCTACCTCTACTGTGCTCCACTGTACTCTATCTCTACTGTACTCCACTGTACTCTACCTCTACTGTACTCTACTGTTCTCTACCTCTACTGTACTCCACCTCTACTGTACTCCAATGTACTCCACTGTACTCTACCTCTAATGTGCTCCACTGTACTCTACCTCTTCTGTACTCCACTGTACTCTACCTCTAATGTGCTCCACTGTACTCTACCTCTACTGTACTCCACTGTACTCTATATCTGCTGTGCTCAACTGTACTCTACCTCTACTGTACTCCACTGTACTCTACCTCTACTGTACTCTACTGTTCTCTACCTCTACTGTACTCTACTGTACTCCACCTCTACTGTGCTCCACTGTACTCCACTGTACTCTACCTCTACTGTGCTCCACTGTACTCTACCTCTGCTGTACTCCACTGTACTCTACCTCTACTGTACTCCACTGTACTCTACCTCTACTGTACTCTACTGTACTCCACCTCTAATGTGCTGCACTGTACTCCACTGTACTCTACCTCTACTGTACTCCACTGTACTCTACCTCTACTGTACTCCACTGTACTCTACCTCTACTGTGCTCCACTGTACTCCACTGTACGCTACCTCTACTGTACTCCACTGTACTCTACCTCTACTGTGCTATACCGTACTCCACCTCTACTGTGCTCCAATATACTCTACCTCTACTGTGTTCCACTGTACTCTACCTCTTCTGTGCTCTACTGTTCTCTACCTCTACTGTTCTCTATTATACTCCACCTCTATTGTGCTCCACTGTACTCTACCTCTACTGTACTCCACTCTACACTACCTCTACTGTGTTCCACTGTACTCTATCTCTACTGTACTCTACTGTACTCCACCTCTACTGTGCTCCGCTGTACTCCACTGTACTCTACCTCTACTGTGCTCCACTGTACTCTACCTCTACTGTACTCCACTGTACTCTACCTCTACTGTGCTCCACTGTACTCTACCTCTACTGTACTCCACTGTACTCTACCTCTACTGTACTCCGCTGTACTCTACCTCTACTGTGCTCCACTGTACTCTACCTCTATTGTACTCCACTGTTCTCTACCTCTACTCTGCTCCACTGTACTCTACCTCTACTGTACTCCACTCCACTCTACTCTACCTCTACTGTGCTCCGCTGTACTCCACTGTACTCTACCTCTTCTGTGCTCCACTGTACTCTATCTCTACTGAACTCCACTGTACTCTACCTCTACTGTGCTCCACTGTACTCTACTCTACCTCTACTGTGCTCCACTGTACTCTATCTCGACTGTACTCTACTGTACTCCACCTCTACTGTGCTCCGCTGTACTCCACTGTACTCTACCTCTACTGTGCTCCACTGTACTCTACCTCTACTGTACTCCACTGTACTTTACCTCTACTGTACTCCACTGTACTCTACCTCTACTGTGCTATACCGTACTCCACCTCTACTGTGCTCCAATATACTCTACCTCTACTGTGCTCCACTGTACTCTACCTCTTCTGTGCTCTACTGTTCTCTACCTCTACTGTACTCTACTGTACTCCGCCTCTATTGTGCTCCACTGTACTCTACCTCTACTGTACTCCACTCTACACTACCTCTACTGTGTTCCACTGTACTCTATCTCTACTGTACTCTACTGTACTCTACCTCTACTGTGCTCCGCTGTACTCCACTGTACTCTACCTCTACTGTCCTCCACTGTACTCTACCTCTACTGTGCTCCACTGTATTCTACCTTTACTGTACTCCACTGTACTCCACCTCTACTTTGCTCTACTGTACTCCACTGTACTCTACCTCTACTGTGCTCCACTGTACTCTATCTCTACTGTACTCCACTGTACTCTACCTCTACTGTACTCTACTGTTCTCTACCTCTACTGTACTCTACTGTACTCCACCTCCACTGTACTCCACTGTACTCTACCTCTACTGTGTTCCACTGTACTCAACCTCTACTGTACTCCACTGTACTCTATCTCTACTGTACTCTACTGTACTCTACCTCTACTGTGCTCCACTGTACTCTACCTCTACTGTGCTCCACTGAACTCTACTTCTACTGTACTCCACTGTACTCTACCTCTAGTGTGCTCCACTGTTCTCTACCTCTACTGTACTCTACTGTACTCCACCTCTACTGTGCTCCACTGTATTCCACTGTACTCTACCTCTACTGTGCTCCACTGCACTCTACCTCTACTGTAATCCACTCTACTCTATCTCTACTGTGCTCCATTGTACTCTATCTCTACTGTACTCCAATGTACCTCTACTGTACTCTACTGTTCTCTACCTCTACTGTACTCTACTGTACTCCACCTCTACTGTGCTCCACTGTACTCCACTGTACTCTACCTCTACTGTGCTCCACTGTACTCTACCTCTGCTGTACTCCACTGTACTCTACCTCTACTGTACTCTACTGTACTCTACCTCTACGGTACTCTACTGTACTCCACCTCTAATGTGCTGCACTGTACTCCACTGTAGTCTACCTCTACTGTACTCCACTGTACTCTACCTCTACTGTGCTCCCCTGTACTCCACTGTACGCTACCTCTACTCTGCTCCACTGTACTCTACCTCTACTGTACTCCACTCTACTCTACCTCTACTGTGCTCCACTGTACTCTACCTCTACTGTACTCTACTGTACTCCGCCTCTATTGTGCTCCACTGTACTCTACCTCTACTGTACTCCACTCTACACTACCTCTACTGTGTTCCACTGTACTCTATCTCTACTGTACTCTACTGTACTCTACCTCTACTGTGCTCCGCTGTACTCCACTGTACTCTACCTCTACTGTCCTCCACTGTACTCTACCTCTACTGTGCTCCACTGTATTCTACCTTTACTGTACTCCACTGTACTCCACCTCTACTTTGCTCTACTGTACTCCACTGTACTCTACCTCTACTGTGCTCCACTGTACTCTATCTCTACTGTACTCCACTGTACTCTACCTCTACTGTACTCTACTGTTCTCTACCTCTACTGTACTCTACTGTACTCCACCTCCACTGTACTCCACTGTACTCTACCTCTACTGTGTTCCACTGTACTCAACCTCTACTGTACTCCACTGTACTCTATCTCTACTGTACTCTACTGTACTCTACCTCTACTGTGCTCCACTGTACTCTACCTCTACTGTGCTCCACTGAACTCTACTTCTACTGTACTCCACTGTACTCTACCTCTAGTGTGCTCCACTGTTCTCTACCTCTACTGTACTCTACTGTACTCCACCTCTACTGTGCTCCACTGTATTCCACTGTACTCTACCTCTACTGTGCTCCAATATACTCTACCTCTACTGTGCTCCACTGTACTCTACCTCTTCTGTGCTCTACTGTTCTCTACCTCTACTGTACTCTACTGTACTCCGCCTCTATTGTGCTCCACTGTACTCTACCTCTACTGTACTCCACTCTACACTACCTCTACTGTGTTCCACTGTACTCTATCTCTACTGTACTCTACTGTACTCTACCTCTACTGTGCTCCGCTGTACTCCACTGTACTCTACCTCTACTGTCCTCCACTGTACTCTACCTCTACTGTGCTCCACTGTATTCTACCTTTACTGTACTCCACTGTACTCCACCTCTACTTTGCTCTACTGTACTCCACTGTACTCTACCTCTACTGTGCTCCACTGTACTCTATCTCTACTGTACTCCACTGTACTCTACCTCTACTGTACTCTACTGTTCTCTACCTCTACTGTACTCTACTGTACTCCACCTCCACTGTACTCCACTGTACTCTACCTCTACTGTGTTCCACTGTACTCAACCTCTACTGTACTCCACTGTACTCTATCTCTACTGTACTCTACTGTACTCTACCTCTACTGTGCTCCACTGTACTCTACCTCTACTGTGCTCCACTGAACTCTACTTCTACTGTACTCCACTGTACTCTACCTCTAGTGTGCTCCACTGTTCTCTACCTCTACTGTACTCTACTGTACTCCACCTCTACTGTGCTCCACTGTATTCCACTGTACTCTACCTCTACTGTGCTCCACTGCACTCTACCTCTACTGTAATCCACTCTACTCTATCTCTACTGTGCTCCATTGTACTCTATCTCTACTGTACTCCAATGTACCTCTACTGTACTCTACTGTTCTCTACCTCTACTGTACTCTACTGTACTCCACCTCTACTGTGCTCCACTGTACTCCACTGTACTCTACCTCTACTGTGCTCCACTGTACTCTACCTCTGCTGTACTCCACTGTACTCTACCTCTACTGTACTCTACTGTACTCTACCTCTACGGTACTCTACTGTACTCCACCTCTAATGTGCTGCACTGTACTCCACTGTAGTCTACCTTTACTGTACTCCACTGTACTCTACCTCTACTGTGCTCCCCTGTACTCCACTGTACGCTACCTCTACTCTGCTCCACTGTACTCTACCTCTACTGTACTCCACTCTACTCTACCTCTACTGTGCTCCACTGTACTCTACCTCTACTGTACTCCACTCTACTCTACCTCTACTGTACTCCACTGTACTCTACCTCTACTGTGCTCCACTGTACTCTATCTCTACTGTACTCCACTGTACTCTACCTCTACTGTACTCCACTGTACTCTACCTCTACTGTGCTCCACTGTATTCTACTTCTACTGTACTCCACTGTACTCTACCTCTAGTGTGCTCCACTGTTCTCTACCTCTACTGTACTCTACTGTACTCCACCTTTACTGTGCTCCACTGTACTCCACTGTACTCTACCTCTACTGTGCTCCACTGCACTCTACCTCTTCTGTACTCCACTGTACTCTACCTCTACTGTGCTCCACTGTACTCTACCTCTACTGTACTCCACGGTACGCTACCTCTACTGTGCTCCACTGTACTCTACCTCTACTGTACTCCACGGTACGCTATCTCTACTGTGCTCCACTCTACTCTACCTCTACTGTACTCCACTCTACTCTACCTCTACTGTGCTCCACTGTCCTCTACCTCTACTGTACTCCACTGTACTCTACCTCTACTGTGCTCCACTGTACTCTATCTCTACTGTACTCCACTGTACTCTACCTCTACTGTACTCTACTGTTCTCTACCTCTACTGTACTCTACTGTACTCCACCTCTACTGTACTCCACTGTACTCCACTGTACTCTACCTCTACTGTGCTCCACTGTACTCTACCTCTACTGTACTCCACTGTACTCTACCTCTATGTACTCTACTGTACTCCACCTCTACTGTGCTCCACTGTACTCCACTGTACTCTACCTCTACTGCGCTCCACTGTACTCTACTTCTACTGTACTCCACTGTACTCTACCTCTAGTGTGCTCCACTGTTCTATACCTCTACTGTACTCTACTGTACTCCACCTCTACTGTGCTCCACTGTACTCCACTGTAGTCTACCTCTACTGTGCTCCACTGCACTCTACCTCTACTGTAATCCACTCTACTCTATCTCTACTGTGCTCCATTTTACTCTATCTCTACTGTACTCCAATGTACTCTACCTCTACTGTACTCTACTGTTCTCTACATCTACTGTACTCTACTGTACTCCACCTCTACTGTGCTCCACTGTACTCCACTGTACTCTACCTCTACTGTGCTCCACTGTACTCTACCTCTACTGTCCTCTACCTCTACAGTGCTCCACTGTAATCTACCTCTACTGTACTTCACTCCACACTACCTCTACTGTGCTCCACTGTACTCTACCTCTACTGTACTCCACTGTACTCTACCTCTACTGTGCTCCACTGTACTCTACCTCTACTGTACTCTACTGTACTCTACCTCAACTGTGCACCACTGTACTCTACCTTTACTGTACTCTACTGTACTCCACCTCTACTGTGCTGCACTGTACTCCACTGTACTCTACCTCTACTGTGCTCCACTGTACTCTACTTCTACTGTACTCCACTGTACTCTACCTCTAGTGTGCTCCACTGTTCTCTACATCTACTGTACTCTACTGTACTCCACCTCTACTGTGCTCCACTGTACTCCACTGTACACTACCTCTACTGTGCTCCACTGCACTCTACCTCTACTGTACTCCAAGGTACTCTACCTCTACTGTACTCCACTGTACTCTACCTCTACTGTGCTCCACTGTACTCTATCTCTACTGTACTCCACTGTACTCTACCTCTACTGTACTCTACTGTTCTCTACCTCTACTGTACTCCACCTCTACTGTACTCCACTGTACTCCACTGTACTCTACCTCTAATGTGCTCCACTGTACTCTACCTCTACTGTACTCCACTGTACTCTATATCTGCTGTGCTCAACTGTACTCTACCTCTACTGTACTCCACTGTACTCTACCTCTACTGTACTCCACTTTATTCTACCTCTACTCTACTCTACTGTACTCCACCTCTAATGTGCTCCACTGTATTCCACTGTACTCTACCTCTACTGTACTCCACTGTACTCTACCTCTACTGTACTCCACTGTACTCTACCTCTTCTCTGCTCCACTGTACTCCACTGTACGCTACCTCTACTGTGCTCCAAACTACTCTACCTCTACTGTACTCCACTCTATTCTACCTCTACTGTGCTCCGCTGTACTCCACTGTACTCTACGTCTACTGTGCTCCACTGTACTCTACCTCTACTGTACTCCACTGTACTCTACCTCTACTGTAATCAACTGTACACTACCTCTACTGTACTCCACTGTACGCTACCTCTACTGTACTCCACTGTACTCTACCTCCACTGTACGCTACTGTACTCCACCTCTACTGTGTTCCACTGTACTCCACTGTACTCTACCTCTACTGTGCTCCACTGTACTCTACCTCTACTGTACTCCACTGTACTCTACCTCTAGTGTGCTCCACTGTTCTCTACCTCTACTGTACTCTACTGTACTCCACCTCTACTGTGCTGCACTGTACTCCACTGTACTCTACCTCTACTGTGCTCCACTGTACTCTACCTCTACTGTGCTCCACTGTACTCTATCTCTACTGTACTCTACTGTACTCCACCTCTACTGTGCTCCGCTGTACTCCACTGTACTCTACCTCTACTGTGCTCCACTGTACTCTACCTCTTCTGTACTCCACTGTACTCTACCTCTACTGTGCTCCACTGTACTCTACCTCTACTGTACTCCACAGTACGCTACCTCTACTGTGCTACACTGTACTCTACCTCTACTGTACTCCACGGTACGCTACCTCTACTGTGCTCCACTCTACTCTACCTCTACTGTACTCCACTCTACTCTACCTCTACTGTGCTCCACTGTACTCTACCTCTACTGTACTCCACTGTACTCTACCTCTACTGTGCTCCACTGTACTCTATCTCTACTGTACTCCACTGTACTCTACCTCTACTGTACTCTACTGTTCTCTACCTCTACTGTACTCTACTGTACTCTACCTCTACTGTACTCCACTGTACTCTACCTCTACTGTACTCTACTGTACTCCACCTCTACTGTGCTCCACTGTACTCTACCTCTACTGTACTCCACTGTACTCTACCTCTACTGTACTCTACTGTACTCCACCTCTACTGTGCTCCACTGTACTCCACTGTACTCTACCTCTACTGTGCTCCAATGTACTCTACTTCTACTGTACTCCACAGTACTCAACCTCTAGTGTGCTCCACTGTTCTCTACCTCTACTGTACTCTACTGTGCTCCACCTCTACTGTGCTCCACTGTACTCCACTGTACTCTACCTCTACTGTGCTCCACTGCACTCTACCTCTACTGTAATCCACTCTACTCTACCTCTACTGTGCTCCACTGTACTCTACTTCTACTGTACTCCACTGTACTCTACCTCTAGTGTGCTCCACTGTTCTCTACCTCTACTGTACTCTACTGTACTCCACCTCTACTGTGCTCCACTGTACTCCACTGTACACTACCTCTACTGTGCTCCACTGCACTCTACCTCTACTGTACTCCAAGGTACTCTACCTCTACTGTACTCCACTGTACTCTACCTCTACTGTGCTCCACTGTACTCTATCTCTACTGTACTCCACTGTACTCTACCTCTACTGTACTCTACTGTTCTCTACCTCTACTGTACTCCACCTCTACTGTACTCCACTGTACTCCACTGTACTCTACCTCTAATGTGCTCCACTGTACTCTACCTCTACTGTACTCCACTGTACTCTATATCTGCTGTGCTCAACTGTACTCTACCTCTACTGTACTCCACTGTACTCTACCTCTACTGTACTCCACTTTATTCTACCTCTACTCTACTCTACTGTACTCCACCTCTAATGTGCTCCACTGTATTCCACTGTACTCTACCTCTACTGTACTCCACTGTACTCTACCTCTACTGTACTCCACTGTACTCTACCTCTTCTCTGCTCCACTGTACTCCACTGTACGCTACCTCTACTGTGCTCCAAACTACTCTACCTCTACTGTACTCCACTCTATTCTACCTCTACTGTGCTCCGCTGTACTCCACTGTACTCTACGTCTACTGTGCTCCACTGTACTCTACCTCTACTGTACTCCACTGTACTCTACCTCTACTGTAATCAACTGTACACTACCTCTACTGTACTCCACTGTACGCTACCTCTACTGTACTCCACTGTACTCTACCTCCACTGTACGCTACTGTACTCCACCTCTACTGTGTTCCACTGTACTCCACTGTACTCTACCTCTACTGTGCTCCACTGTACTCTACCTCTACTGTACTCCACTGTACTCTACCTCTAGTGTGCTCCACTGTTCTCTACCTCTACTGTACTCTACTGTACTCCACCTCTACTGTGCTGCACTGTACTCCACTGTACTCTACCTCTACTGTGCTCCACTGTACTCTACCTCTACTGTGCTCCACTGTACTCTATCTCTACTGTACTCTACTGTACTCCACCTCTACTGTGCTCCGCTGTACTCCACTGTACTCTACCTCTACTGTGCTCCACTGTACTCTACCTCTTCTGTACTCCACTGTACTCTACCTCTACTGTGCTCCACTGTACTCTACCTCTACTGTACTCCACAGTACGCTACCTCTACTGTGCTACACTGTACTCTACCTCTACTGTACTCCACGGTACGCTACCTCTACTGTGCTCCACTCTACTCTACCTCTACTGTACTCCACTCTACTCTACCTCTACTGTGCTCCACTGTACTCTACCTCTACTGTACTCCACTGTACTCTACCTCTACTGTGCTCCACTGTACTCTATCTCTACTGTACTCCACTGTACTCTACCTCTACTGTACTCTACTGTTCTCTACCTCTACTGTACTCTACTGTACTCTACCTCTACTGTACTCCACTGTACTCTACCTCTACTGTACTCTACTGTACTCCACCTCTACTGTGCTCCACTGTACTCCACTGTACTCTACCTCTACTGTGCTCCAATGTACTCTACTTCTACTGTACTCCACAGTACTCAACCTCTAGTGTGCTCCACTGTTCTCTACCTCTACTGTACTCTACTGTGCTCCACCTCTACTGTGCTCCACTGTACTCCACTGTACTCTACCTCTACTGTGCTCCACTGCACTCTACCTCTACTGTAATCCACTCTACTCTACCTCTACTGTGCTCCACTGTACTCTACTTCTACTGTACTCCACTGTACTCTACCTCTAGTGTGCTCCACTGTTCTCTACCTCTACTGTACTCTACTGTACTCCACCTCTACTGTGCTCCACTGTACTCCACTGTACACTACCTCTACTGTGCTCCACTGCACTCTACCTCTACTGTACTCCAAGGTACTCTACCTCTACTGTACTCCACTGTACTCTACCTCTACTGTGCTCCACTGTACTCTATCTCTACTGTACTCCACTGTACTCTACCTCTACTGTACTCTACTGTTCTCTACCTCTACTGTACTCCACCTCTACTGTACTCCAATGTACTCCACTGTACTCTACCTCTAATGTGCTCCACTGTACTCTACCTCTTCTGTACTCCACTGTACTCTACCTCTAATGTGCTCCACTGTACTCTACCTCTACTGTACTCCACTGTACTCTATATCTGCTGTGCTCAACTGTACTCTACCTCTACTGTACTCCACTGTACTCTACCTCTACTGTACTCCACTTTATTCTACCTCTACTCTACTCTACTGTACTCCACCTCTAATGTGCTCCACTGTATTCCACTGTACTCTACCTCTACTGTACTCCACTGTACTCTACCTCTACTGTACTCCACTGTACTCTACCTCTTCTCTGCTCCACTGTACTCCACTGTACGCTACCTCTACTGTGCTCCAAACTACTCTACCTCTACTGTACTCCACTCTATTCTACCTCAACTGTGCTCCGCTGTACTCCACTGTACTCTACGTCTACTGTGCTCCACTGTACTCTACCTCTACTGTACTCCACTGTACTCTACCTCTACTGTAATCAACTGTACACTACCTCTACTGTACTCCACTGTACGCTACCTCTACTGTGCTCCACAGTACTCTACCTCTACTGTACTCCACTCTACTCTACATCTACTGTGCTCCACTGTACTCTACTGTACTCCACCTCTACTGTGTTCCGCTGTACTCCTCTGTACTCTACCTCTACTGTACTCCACTGTACTCTACCTCCACTGTACGCTACTGTACTCCACCTCTACTGTGTTCCACTGTACTCCACTGTACTCTACCTCTACTGTGCTCCACTGTACTCTACCTCTACTGTACTCCACTGTACTCTACCTCTAGTGTGCTCCACTGTTCTCTACCTCTACTGTACTCTACTGTACTCCACCTCTACTGTGCTGCACTGTACTCCACTGTACTCTACCTCTACTGTGCTCCACTGTACTCTACCTCTACTGTGCTCCACTGTACTCTATCTCTACTGTACTCTACTGTACTCCACCTCTACTGTGCTCCGCTGTACTCCACTGTACTCTACCTCTACTGTGCTCCACTGTACTCTACCTCTTCTGTACTCCACTGTACTCTACCTCTACTGTGCTCCACTGTACTCTACCTCTACTGTACTCCACAGTACGCTACCTCTACTGTGCTACACTGTACTCTACCTCTACTGTACTCCACGGTACGCTACCTCTACTGTGCTCCACTCTACTCTACCTCTACTGTACTCCACTCTACTCTACCTCTACTGTGCTCCACTGTACTCTACCTCTACTGTACTCCACTGTACTCTACCTCTACTGTGCTCCACTGTACTCTATCTCTACTGTACTCCACTGTACTCTACCTCTACTGTACTCTACTGTTCTCTACCTCTACTGTACTCTACTGTACTCTACCTCTACTGTACTCCACTGTACTCTACCTCTACTGTACTCTACTGTACTCCACCTCTACTGTGCTCCACTGTACTCTACCTCTACTGTACTCCACTGTACTCTACCTCTACTGTACTCTACTGTACTCCACCTCTACTGTGCTCCACTGTACTCCACTGTACTCTACCTCTACTGTGCTCCAATGTACTCTACTTCTACTGTACTCCACTGTACTCTACCTCTACTGTACTCCACTGTACTCTACCTCTACTGTACTCTACTGTACTCCACCTCTAATGTGCTGCACTGTACTCCACTGTACTCTACCTCTACTGTACTCCACTGTACTCTACCTCTACTGTACTCCACTGTATTCTACCTCTACTGTGCTCCACTGTACTCCACTGTACGCTACCTCTACTGTACTCCACTGTACTCTACCTCTACTGTGCTATACCGTACTCCACCTCTACTGTGCTCCAATATACTCTACCTCTACTGTGCTCCACTGTACTCTACCTCTTCTGTGCTCTACTGTTCTCTACCTCTACTGTTCTCTATTGTACTCCACCTCTATTGTGCTCCACTGTACTCTACCTCTACTGTACTCCACTCTACACTACCTCTACTGTGTTCCACTGTACTCTATCTCTACTGTACTCTACTGTACTCTACCTCTACTGTGCTCCGCTGTACTCCACTGTACTCTACCTCTACTGTGCTCCACTGTACTCTACCTCTACTGTACTCCACTGTATTCTACCTCTACTGTGCTCCACTGTACTCTACCTCTACTGTACTCCACTGTACTCTACCTCTACTGTACTCCGCTGTACTCTACCTCTACTGTGCTCCACTGTACTCTACCTCTACTGTACTCCACTGTTCTCTACCTCTACTGTGCTCCACTGTACTCTACCTCTACTGTACGCCACTCCACTCTACTCTACCTCTACTGTGCTCCGCTGTACTCCACTGTACTCTACCTCTTCTGTGCTCCACTGTACTCTATCTCTACTGAACTCCACTGTACTCTACCTCTACTGTGCTCCACTGTACTCTACCTCTACTGTACTCCACTCCACTCTACTCTACCTCTACTGTGCTCCACTGTACTCTATCTCGACTGTACTCTACTGTACTCCACCTCTACTGTGCTCCGCTGTACTCCACTGTACTCTACCTCTATTGTGCTCCACGGTACTCTACCTCTACTGTACTCCACTGTACTTTACCTCTACTGTACTCCACTGTACTCTACCTCTACTGTGCTATACCGTACTCCACCTCTACTGTGCTCCAATATACTCTACCTCTACTGTGCTCCACTGTACTCTACCTCTTCTGTGCTCTACTGTTTTCTACCTCTACTGTACTCTACTGTACTCCGCCTCTATTGTGCTCCACTGTACTCTACCTCTACTGTACTCCACTCTACACTACCTCTACTGTGTTCCACTGTACTCTATCTCTACTGTACTCTACTGTACTCTGCCTTTACTGTGCTCCGCTGTACTCCACTGTACTCTACCTCTACTGTCCTCCACTGTACTCTACCTCTACTGTGCTCCACTGTATTCTACCTTTACTGTACTCCACTGTACTCCACCTCTACTTTGCTCTACTGTACTCCACTGTACTCTACCTCTACTGTGCTCCACTGTACTCTATCTCTACTGTACTCCACTGTACTCTACCTCTACTGTACTCTACTGTTCTCTACCTCTACTGTACTCTACTGTACTCCACCTCCACTGTACTCCACTGTACTCTACCTCTACTGTGTTCCACTGTACTCAACCTCTACTGTACTCCACTGTACTCTATCTCTACTGTACTCTACTTTACTCTACCTCTACTGTGCTCCACTGTACTCTACCTCTACTGTGCTCCACTGAACTCTACTTCTACTGTACTCCACTGTACTCTACCTCTAGTGTGCTCCACTGTTCTCTACCTCTACTGTACTCTACTGTACTCCACCTCTACTGTGCTCCACTGTATTCCACTGTACTCTACCTCTACTGTGCTCCACTGCACTCTACCTCTACTGTAATCCACTCTACTCTATCTCTACTGTGCTCCATTGTACTCTATCTCTACTGTACTCCAATGTACCTCTACTGTACTCTACTGTACTCCACCTCTACTGTGCTCCACTGTACTCCACTGTACTCTACCTCTACTGTGCTCCACTGTACTCTACCTCTGCTGTACTCCACTGTACTCTACCTCTACTGTACTCTACTGTACTCTACCTCTACGGTACTCTACTGTACTCCACCTCTAATGTGCTGCACTGTACTCCACTGTACTCTACCTCTACTGTACTCCACTGTACTCTACCTCTACTGTGCTCCCCTGTACTCCACTGTACGCTACCTCTACTCTGCTCCACTGTACTCTACCTCTACTGTACTCCACTCTACTCTACCTCTACTGTGCTCCGCTGTACTCCACTGTACTCTACCTCTACTGTGCTCCACTGTACTCTACCTCTGCTGTACTCCACTGTACTCTACCTCTACTGTGCTCCACTGTACTCTACCTCTACTGTACTCCAATGTACGCTACCTCTACTGTACTCCACTCCACTCTACTCCACCTCTACTGTGCTCCGCTGTACTCCACTGTACTCTACCTCTACTGTGCTCCACTGTACTCTACCTCTACTGTAGTCCACTGTACTTTACCTCTACTGTACTCCACTGTACTCTACCTCTACTGTGCTATACCGTACTCCACCTCTACTGTGCTCCAATATACTCTATCTCTACTGTGCTCCACTGTACTCTACCTCTTCTGTACTCTACTGTTCTCTACCTCTACTGTACTCTACTGTACTCCACCTCTATTGTGCTCCACTGTACTCTACCTCTACTGTACTCCACTCTACACTACCTCTACTGTGTTCCACAGTACTCTATCTCTACTGTACTCTACTGTACTCTACCTCTACTGTGCTCCGCTGTACTCCACTGTACTCTACCTCTACTGTCCTCCACTGTACTCTACCTCTACTGTGCTCCACTGTACTCTACCTCTACTGTACTCCACTGTACTACACCTCTACTTTGCTCCACTGTACTCCACTGTACTCTACCTCTACTGTGCTCCACTGTACTCTACCTCTACTGTACTCCACTGTACTCTACCTCTACTGTGCTTCACTGTACTACACTGTACTCTACCTCTACTGTGCTCCACTGTACTCTACCTCTACTGTACTCCACTGTACTCTACCTCTGCTGTGCTCAACTGTACTCTACCTCTACTGTACTCCACTGTACTCTACCTCTACTGTACTCCAATGTACTCTACCTCTACTGTACTCTACTGTACTCCACCTCTAATGTGCTCCACTGTATTCCACTGTACTCTACCTCTAATGTGCTCCACTGTACTCTACCTCTACTGTACTCCACTGTACTCTACCTCTGCTGTGCTCAACTGTACTCTACCTCTACTGTACTCCACTGTACTCTACCTATACTGTACTCCACTGTACTCAACCTCTACTGTACTCTACTGTACTCCACCTCTAATGTGCTCCACTGTATTCCACTGTACTCTACCTCTACTGTACTCCACTGTACTCCACCTCTAATGTGCTCCACTGTATTCCACTGTACTCTACCTCTACTGTACTCCACTGTACTCTACCTCTACTGTACTCCACTGTACTCTACCTCTTCTGTGCTCCACTGTACTCCACTGTACGCTACCTCTACTGTGCTCCAAACTACTCTACCTCTACTATACTCCACTCTATTCTACCTCTACTGTGCTCTGCTGTACTCCACTGTACTCTACGTCTACTGTGCTCCACTGTACTCTACCTCTACTGTACTCCACTGTACTCCACCTCTACTTTGCTCCACTGTACTCCACTGTACTCTACCTATACTGTGCTTCACTGTACTCCACTGTACTCTACCTCTACTGTGCTCCACTGTACTCTACCTCTACTGTACTCCACTGTACTCTACCTCTGCTGTGCTCAACTGTACTCTACCTCTACTGTTCTCTATTGTACTCCACCTCTATTGTGCTCCACTGTACTCTACCTCTACTGTACTCCACTCTACACTACCTCTACTGTGTTCCACTGTACTCTATCTCTACTGTACTCTACTGTACTCTACCTCTACTGTGCTCCGCTGTACTCCACTGTACTCTACCTCTACTGTGCTCCACTGTACTCTACCTCTACTGTACTCCACTGTATTCTACCTCTACTGTGCTCCACTGTACTCTACCTCTACTGTACTCCACTGTACTCTACCTCTACTGTACTCCGCTGTACTCTACCTCTACTGTGCTCCACTGTACTCTACCTCTACTGTACTCCACTGTTCTCTACCTCTACTGTGCTCCACTGTACTCTACCTCTACTGTACGCCACTCCACTCTACTCTACCTCTACTGTGCTCCGCTGTACTCCACTGTACTCTACCTCTTCTGTGCTCCACTGTACTCTATCTCTACTGAACTCCACTGTACTCTACCTCTACTGTGCTCCACTGTACTCTACCTCTACTGTACTCCACTCCACTCTACTCTACCTCTACTGTGCTCCACTGTACTCTATCTCGACTGTACTCTACTGTACTCCACCTCTACTGTGCTCCGCTGTACTCCACTGTACTCTACCTCTATTGTGCTCCACGGTACTCTACCTCTACTGTACTCCACTGTACTTTACCTCTACTGTACTCCACTGTACTCTACCTCTACTGTGCTATACCGTACTCCACCTCTACTGTGCTCCAATATACTCTACCTCTACTGTGCTCCACTGTACTCTACCTCTTCTGTGCTCTACTGTTTTCTACCTCTACTGTACTCTACTGTACTCCGCCTCTATTGTGCTCCACTGTACTCTACCTCTACTGTGCTCCACTGTACTCTACCTCTGCTGTACTCCACTGTACTCTACCTCTACTGTACTCTACTGTACTCTACCTCTACGGTACTCTACTGTACTCCACCTCTAATGTGCTGCACTGTACTCCACTGTACTCTACCTCTACTGTACTCCACTGTACTCTACCTCTACTGTGCTCCCCTGTACTCCACTGTACGCTACCTCTACTCTGCTCCACTGTACTCTACCTCTACTGTACTCCACTCTACTCTACCTCTACTGTGCTCCGCTGTACTCCACTGTACTCTACCTCTACTGTGCTCCACTGTACTCTACCTCTGCTTTACTCCACTGTACTCTACCTCTACTGTGCTCCACTGTACTCTACCTCTACTGTACTCCAATGTACGCTACCTCTACTGTACTCCACTCCACTCTACTCCACCTCTACTGTGCTCCGCTGTACTCCACTGTACTCTACCTCTACTGTGCTCCACTGTACTCTACCTCTACTGTAGTCCACTGTACTTTACCTCTACTGTACTCCACTGTACTCTACCTCTACTGTGCTATACCGTACTCCACCTCTACTGTGCTCCAATATACTCTATCTCTACTGTGCTCCACTGTACTCTACCTCTTCTGTACTCTACTGTTCTCTACCTCTACTGTACTCTACTGTACTCCACCTCTATTGTGCTCCACTGTACTCTACCTCTACTGTACTCCACTCTACACTACCTCTACTGTGTTCCACAGTACTCTATCTCTACTGTACTCTACCTCTACTGTGCTCCACTGTACTCTACCTCTACTGTGCTCCACTGTACTCTACCTCTACTGTACTCCACTGTACTCCACCTCTACTTTGCTCCACTGTACTCCACTGTACTCTACCTCTACTGTGCTCCACTGTACTCTACCTCTACTGTACTCCACTGTACTCTACCTCTACTGTGCTTCACTGTACTACACTGTACTCTACCTCTACTGTGCTCCACTGTACTCTACCTCTACTGTACTCCACTGTACTCTACCTCTGCTGTGCTCAACTGTACTCTACCTCTACTGTACTCCACTGTACTCTACCTCTACTGTACTCCAATGTACTCTACCTCTACTGTACTCTACTGTACTCCACCTCTAATGTGCTCCACTGTATTCCACTGTACTCTACCTCTAATGTGCTCCACTGTACTCTACCTCTACTGTACTCCACTGTACTCTACCTCTGCTGTGCTCAACTGTACTCTACCTCTACTGTACTCCACTGTACTCTACCTATACTGTACTCCACTGTACTCAACCTCTACTGTACTCTACTGTACTCCACCTCTAATGTGCTCCACTGTATTCCACTGTACTCTACCTCTACTGTACTCCACTGTACTCCACCTCTAATGTGCTCCACTGTATTCCACTGTACTCTACCTCTACTGTACTCCACTGTACTCTACCTCTACTGTACTCCACTGTACTCTACCTCTTCTGTGCTCCACTGTACTCCACTGTACGCTACCTCTACTGTGCTCCAAACTACTCTACCTCTACTATACTCCACTCTATTCTACCTCTACTGTGCTCTGCTGTACTCCACTGTACTCTACGTCTACTGTGCTCCACTGTACTCTACCTCTACTGTACTCCACTGTACTCCACCTCTACTTTGCTCCACTGTACTCCACTGTACTCTACCTCTACTGTGCTCCACTGTACTCTACCTCTAGTGTACTCCACTGTACTCTACCTCTACTGTACTCCAACGAACTCTACCTCTACTGTGCTTCACTGTACTCCACTGTACTCTACCTCTACTGTGCTCCACTATACTCTACCTCTACTGTACTCCACTGTACTCTACCTCTACTGTGCTTCACTGTACTCCACTGTACTCTACCTCTACTGTGCTCCACTGTACTCTACCTCTACTGTACTCCACTGTACTCTACCTCTGCTGTGCTCAACTGTACTCTACCTCTACTGTACTCTACTGTACTCCACCTCTAATTTGCTCCACTGTATTCCACTGTACTCTACCTCTACTGTACTCCACTGTACTCTACCTCTACTGTACTCCACTGTACTCTACTTCTACTGTACTCCACTGTACTCTACCTCTTCTGTGCTCCACTGTACTCCACTGTACGCTACCTCTACTGTGCTCCACTGTACTCTACCTCTACTGTACTCCACTGTACTCTACCTCTACTGTAATCCACTGTACACTACCTCTACTGTACTCCACTGTACGCTACCTCTACTGTGCTCCACAGTACTCTACCTCTACTGTACTCCACTCTACTCTACCTCTACTGTGCTCCACTGTACTCTACTGTACTCCACCTCTACTGTGCTCCGCTGTACTCCACTGTACTCCACCTCTACTGTACTCCACTGTACTCTACCTCTACTGTTCTCCACTGTTCTCTACCTCTACTGTACTCTACTGTACTCCACCTCTACTGTGCTCCACTGTACTCCACTGTACTCTACCTCTACTGTGCTCCACTGTACTCTACCTCTACTGTACTCTACTGTACTCCACCTCTACTGTGCTCCACTGTACTCTACCTCTACTGTACTCCACTGTACTCTACCTCTACTGTACTCCACTGAACTCTACCTCTACTGTCCTTCACTGTTCTCTACTGTACTCTACCTCTACTGTGCTCCACTGTACTCCACTTTACTCTATCTCTACTGTGATCCACTGTACTCTACCTCTGCTGTGCTCCACTGTACTCTACCTCTACTGTGCTCCACTGTACGCTACCTCTACTGTACTCCACTGTACTCTACCTCTACTGTACTCCACTGTACTCTACCTCTATTGTACTCTACTGTACTCCACCTCTAATGCGCTCCACTGTACTCCACTGTACTCTACCTCTACTGTACTCCACTGTACTCTACCTCTAGTGTACTCCACTCTACTCTACCTCTACTGTACTCCACCGAACTCTACCTCTACTGTCCTTCACTGTACTCTACTGTACTCTACCTCTACAGTGCTCCACTGTACTCCACTGTACTCTATCTCTACTGTGATCCACTGTACTCTACCTCTGCTGTGCTCCACTGAACTCTACCTCTACTGTGCTCCACTGTACTCTACCTCTACACTACTCCAATTTACTCTACCTCTACTGTACTCTACTTTTCTATACCTCTACTGTACTCTACTGTACTCCACCTCTACTGTGCTCCACTGTACTCCACTGTACTCTACCTCTACTGTGCTCCACTGTACTCTACCTCTACTGTACTCCACTGTACTCTACCTCTACTGTGCTCCACTGTACTCTACCTCTGCTGTACTCCACTGTACTCTACCTCTACTGTACTCCACTGTACTCTACCTCTACTGTACTCTACTGTACTCCACCTCTAATGTGCTGCACTGTACTCTACCTCTACTGTACTCCACTGTACTCTACCTCTACTGTGCTCCACTGTACTCTATCTCTACTGTACTCCACTGTACTCTACCTCTACTGTACTCTACTGTTCTCTACCTCTACTGTACTCTACTGTACTCCACCTCTACTGTACTCCACTGTACTCCACTGTACTCTACCTCTACTGTGCTCCACTGTACTCTACCTCTACTGTACTCCACTGTACTCTACCTCTACTGTACTCTACTGTACTCCACCTCTACTGTGCTCCACTGTACTCCACTGTACTCTACCTCTACTGCGCTCCACTGTACTCTACTTCTACTGTACGCCACTGTACTCTACCTCTAGTGTGCTCCACTGTTCTCTACCTCTACTGTACTCTACTGTACTCCACCTCTACTGTGCTCCACTGTACTCCACTGTACTCTACCTCTACTGTGCTCCACTGTACTCTACTGTACTCCACCTCTACTGTGCTCCGCTGTACTCCACTGTACTCCACCTCTACTGTACTCCACTGTACTCTACCTCTACTGTTCTCCACTGTTCTCTACCTCTACTGTACTCTACTGTACTCCACCTCTACTGTGCTCCACTGTACTCCACTGTACTCTACCTCTACTGTGCTCCACTGTACTCTACCTCTACTGTACTCTACTGTACTCCACCTCTACTGTGCTCCACTGTACTCTACCTCTACTGTACTCCACTGTACTCTACCTCTACTGTACTCCACTGAACTCTACCTCTACTGTCCTTCACTGTTCTCTACTGTACTCTACCTCTACTGTGCTCCACTGTACTCCACTTTACTCTATCTCTACTGTGATCCACTGTACTCTACCTCTGCTGTGCTCCACTGTACTCTACCTCTACTGTGCTCCACTGTACGCTACCTCTACTGTACTCCACTGTACTCTACCTCTACTGTACTCCACTGTACTCTACCTCTATTGTACTCTACTGTACTCCACCTCTAATGCGCTCCACTGTACTCCACTGTACTCTACCTCTACTGTACTCCACTGTACTCTACCTCTAGTGTACTCCACTCTACTCTACCTCTACTGTACTCCACCGAACTCTACCTCTACTGTCCTTCACTGTACTCTACTGTACTCTACCTCTACAGTGCTCCACTGTACTCCACTGTACTCTATCTCTACTGTGATCCACTGTACTCTACCTCTGCTGTGCTCCACTGAACTCTACCTCTACTGTGCTCCACTGTACTCTACCTCTACACTACTCCAATTTACTCTACCTCTACTGTACTCTACTTTTCTATACCTCTACTGTACTCTACTGTACTCCACCTCTACTGTGCTCCACTGTACTCCACTGTACTCTACCTCTACTGTGCTCCACTGTACTCTACCTCTACTGTACTCCACTGTACTCTACCTCTACTGTGCTCCACTGTACTCTACCTCTGCTGTACTCCACTGTACTCTACCTCTACTGTACTCCACTGTACTCTACCTCTACTGTACTCTACTGTACTCCACCTCTAATGTGCTGCACTGTACTCTACCTCTACTGTACTCCACTGTACTCTACCTCTACTGTGCTCCACTGTACTCTATCTCTACTGTACTCCACTGTACTCTACCTCTACTGTACTCTACTGTTCTCTACCTCTACTGTACTCTACTGTACTCCACCTCTACTGTACTCCACTGTACTCCACTGTACTCTACCTCTACTGTGCTCCACTGTACTCTACCTCTACTGTACTCCACTGTACTCTACCTCTACTGTACTCTACTGTACTCCACCTCTACTGTGCTCCACTGTACTCCACTGTACTCTACCTCTACTGCGCTCCACTGTACTCTACTTCTACTGTACTCCACTGTACTCTACCTCTAGTGTGCTCCACTGTTCTCTACCTCTACTGTACTCTACTGTACTCCACCTCTACTGTGCTCCACTGTACTCCACTGTACTCTACCTCTACTGTGCTCCACTGCACTCTACCTCTACTGTAATCCACTCTACTCTATATCTACTGTGCTCCATTGTACTCTATCTCTAATGTACTCCAATGTGCTCTACCTCTACTGTACTCTACTGTTCTCTACCTCTACTGTACTCTACTGTACTCCACCTCTACTGTGCTCCACTGTACTCTACCTCTACTGTGCTCCACTGCACTCTACCTCTACTGTAATCCACTCTACTCTATCTCTACTGTGCTCCATTGTACTCTATCTCTACTGTACTCCAATGTACCTCTACTGTACTCTACTGTTCTCTACCTCTACTGTACTCTACTGTACTCCACCTCTACTGTGCTCCACTGTACTCCACTGTACTCTACCTCTACTGTGCTCCACTGTACTCTACCTCTGCTGTACTCCACTGTACTCTACCTCTACTGTACTCCACTGTATTCTACCTCTAGTGTTATCTACTGTACTCCACCTCTAATGTGCTGCACTTTACTCCACTGTACTCTACCTCTACTGTACTCCACTGTACTCTACCTCTACTGTACTCCACTGTACTCTACCTCTACTGTGCTCCACTGTACTCCACTGTACTCCACTGTACGCTACCTCTACTGTGCTCCACTGTACTCTACCTCTACTGTACTCCACTCTACTCTACCTCTACTGTGCTCCGCTGTACTCCACTGTACTCTACCTCTACTGTGCTCCACTCTACTCTACCTCTACTGTACTCCACTGTACTCTACCTCTACTGTGCTCCACTGTACTCTACCTCTACTTTACTCCAATGTACGTTACCTCTACTGTGCTCCACTGTACTCTACCTCTACTGTACTCCACTCCACTCTACCTCTACTGTACTCCACTCCACTCTACTCTACCTCTACTGTGCTCCACTGTACTCTATCTCGACTGTACTCTACTGTACTCCACATCTACTGTGCTCCACTGTACTCCACTGTACTCTACCTCTACTGTGCTCCACTGTACTCTACCTCTACTGTACTCCACTGTACTCTACCTCTACTGTACTCCACTGTACTCTACCTCTACTGTGCTATACCGTACTCCACCTCTACTGTGCTCCAATATACTCTACCTCTACTGTGCTCCACTGTACTCTACCTCTTCTCTACTCTACTGTTCTCTACCTCTACTGTACTCTACTGTACTCCACCTCTATTGTGCTCCACTGTACTCTACCTCTACTGTACTCCACTCTACACTACCTCTACTGTGTTACACAGTACTCTATCTCTACTGTACTCTACTGTACTCTACCTCTACTGTGCTCCGCTGTACTCCACTGTACTCTACCTCTACTGTCCTCCACTGTACTCTACCTCTACTGTCCTCCACTGTACTCTACCTCTACTGTGCTCCACTGTACTCTACCTCTACTGTACTCCACTGTACTCCACTTCTACTTTGCTCCACTGTACTCCAATGTACTCTACCTCTACTGTGCTCCACTGTACTCTACCTCTAGTGTACTCCACTGTACTCTACCTCTACTGTACTCCAACGAACTCTACCTCTACTGTGCTTCACTGTACTCCACTGTACTCTACCTCTACTGTGCTCCACTATACTCTACCTCTACTGTACTCCACTGTACTCTACCTCTACTGTGCTTCACTTTACTCCACTGTACTCTACCTCTACTGTGCTCCACTGTACTCTACCTCTACTGTACTCCACTGTACTCTACCTCTGCTGTGCTCCACTGTACTCTACCTCTACTGTACTCCACTGTACACTACCTCTTCTGTGCTCCACTGTACTCCACTGTACGCTACCTCTACTGTGCTCCACACTACTCTACCTCTACTGTACTCCACTCTATTCTACCTCTACTGTGCTCCGCTGTACTCCACTGTACTCTACGTCTACTGTGCTCCACTGTACTCTACCTCTACTGTACTCCACTGTACTCTACCTCTACTGTAATCCACTGTACACTACCTCTACTGTACTCCACTGTACGCTACCTCTACTGTGCTCCACAGTACTCTACCTCTACTGTACTCCACTCTACTCTACCTCTACTGTGCTCCACTGTACTCTACTGTACTCTACCTCTACTGTACTCCACTGTACTCCACCTCTACTTTGCTCCACTGTACTCCACTGTACTCTACCTCTACTGTGCTCCACTGTACTCTACCTCTACTGTACTCCACTTTACTCTACCTCTACAGTACTCCAACGAACTCTACCTCTACTGTGCTTCACTGTACTCCACTGTACTCTACCTCTACTGTGCTCCACTGTACTCTACCTCTACTGTACTCCACTCTACTCTACCTCTACTGTACTCCACTGTACTCTACCTCTACTGTGCTCCACTGTACTCTATCTCTACTGTACTCCACTGTACTCTACCTCTACTGTACTCCACTGTACTCTACCTCTACTGTGCTCCACTGTATTCTACTTCTACTGTACTCCACTGTACTCTACCTCTAGTGTGCTCCACTGTTCTCTACCTCTACTGTACTCTACTGTACTCCACCTTTACTGTGCTCCACTGTACTCCACTGTACTCTACCTCTGCTGTGCTCCACTGCACTCTACCTCTTCTGTACTCCACTGTACTCTACCTCTACTGTGCTCCACTGTACTCTATCTCTACTGTACTCCACTGTACTCTACCTCTACTGTACTCCACTGTACTCTACCTCTACTGTGCTCCACTGTATTCTACTTCTACTGTACTCCACTGTACTCTACCTCTAGTGTGCTCCACTGTTCTCTACCTCTACTGTACTCTACTGTACTCCACCTTTACTGTGCTCCACTGTACTCCACTGTACTCTACCTCTACTGTACTCCACGGTACGCTACCTCTACTGTGCTCCACTGTACTCTACCTCTACTGTACTCCACGGTACGCTACCTCTACTGTGCTCCACTCTACTCTACCTCTACTGTACTCCACTCTACTCTACCTCTACTGTGCTCCACTGTCCTCTACCTCTACTGTACTCCACTGTACTCTACCTCTACTGTGCTCCACTGTACTCTATCTCTACTGTACTCCACTGTACTCTACCTCTACTGTTCTCTACCTCTACTGTACTCTACTGTACTCCACCTCTACTGTACTCCACTGTACTCCACTGTACTCTACCTCTACTGTGCTCCACTGTACTCTACCTCTACTGTACTCCACTGTACTCTACCTCTACTGTACTCTACTGTACTCCACCTCTACTGTGCTCCACTGTACTCCACTGTACTCTACCTCTACTGCGCTCCACTGTACTCTACTTCTACTGTACTCCACTGTACTCTACCTCTAGTGTGCTCCACTGTTCTATACCTCTACTGTACTCTACTGTACTCCACCTCTACTGTGCTCCACTGTACTCCACTGTACTCTACCTCTACTGTACTCCAATGTACTCTACCTCTACTGTACTCTACTGTTCTCTACATCTACTGTACTCTACTGTACTCCACCTCTACTGTGCTCCACTGTACTCCACTGTACTCTACCTCTACTGTACTCCACTGTACTCTACCTCTACTGTGCTCCACTGTAATCTACCTCTACTGTACTTCACTCCACACTACCTCTACTGTGCTCCACTGTACTCTACCTCTACTGTACTCCACTGTACTCTACCTCTACTGTGCTCCACTGTACTCTACCTCTACTGTACTCTACTGTACTCTACCTCTACTGTGCACCACTGTACTCTACCTTTACTGTACTCTACTGTACTCCACCTCTACTGTGCTGCACTGTACTCCACTGTACTCTACCTCTACTGTGCTCCACTGTACTCTACTTCTACTGTACTCCACTGTACTCTACCTCTAGTGTGCTCCACTGTTCTCTACCTCTACTGTACTCTACTGTACTCCACCTCTACTGTGCTCCACTGTACTCCACTGTACACTACCTCTACTGTGCTCCACTGCACTCTACCTCTACTGTACTCCAAGGTACTCTACCTCTACTGTACTCCACTGTACTCTACCTCTACTGTGCTCCACTGTACTCTATCTCTACTGTACTCCACTGTACTCTACCTCTACTGTACTCTACTGTTCTCTACCTCTACTGTACTCCACCTCTACTGTACTCCACTGTACTCCACTGTACTCTACCTCTAATGTGCTCCACTGTACTCTACCTCTTCTGTACTCCACTGTACTCTACCTCTAATGTGCTCCACTGTACTCTACCTCTACTGTACTCCACTGTACTCTATATATGCTGTGCTCAACTGTACTCTACCTCTACTGTACTCCACTGTACTCTACCTCTACTGTACTCCACTTTATTCTACCTCTACTCTACTCTACTGTACTCCACCTCTAATGTGCTCCACTGTATTCCACTGTACTCTACCTCTACTGTACTCCACTGTACTCTACCTCTACTGTACTCCACTGTACTCTACCTCTACTGTACTCCACTTTACTCTACCTCTTCTCTGCTCCACTGTACTCCACTGTACGCTACCTCTACTGTGCTCCAAACTACTCTACCTCTACTGTACTCCACTGTACTCTACCTCTACTGTACTCCACTGTACTCTACCTCTACTGTAATCAACTGTACACTACCTCTACTGTACTCCACTGTACGCTACCTCTACTGTGCTCCACAGTACTCTACCTCTACTGTACTCCACTCTACTCTACATCTACTGTGCTCCACTGTACTCTACTGTACTCCACCTCTACTGTGTTCCGCTGTACTCCTCTGTACTCTACCTCTACTGTACTCCACTGTACTCTACCTCTACTGTACGCTACTGTACTCCACCTCTACTGTGTTCCACTGTACTCCACTGTACTCTACCTCTACTGTGCTCCACTGTACTCTACCTCTACTGTACTCCACTGTACTCTACCTCTAGTGTGCTCCACTGTTCTCTACCTCTACTGTACTCTACTGTACTCCACCTCTACTGTGCTGCACTGTACTCCACTGTACACTACCTCTACTGTGCTCCACTGTACTCTACCTCTACTGTGCTCCACTGTACTCTATCTCTACTGTACTCTACTGAACTCCACCTCTACTGTGCTCCACTGTACTCCACTGTACTCTACCTCTACTGTGCTCCACTGTACTCTACCTCTTCTGTACTCCACTGTACTCTACCTCTACTGTGCTCCACTGTACTCTACCTCTACTGTACTCCACAGTACGCTACCTCTACTGTGCTACACTGTACTCTACCTCTACTGTACTCCACGGTACGCTACCTCTACTGTGCTCCACTCTACTCTACCTCTACTGTACTCCACTCTACTCTACCTCTACTGTGCTCCACTGTACTCTACCTCTACTGTACTCCACTGTACTCTACATCTACTGTGCTCCACTGTACTCTATCTCTACTGTACTCCACTGTACTCTACCTCTACTGTACTCTACTGTTCTCTACCTCTACTGTACTCTACTGTACTCTACCTCTACTGTACTCCACTGTACTCTACCTCTACTGTACTCTACTGTACTCCACCTCTACTGTGCTCCACTGTACTCTACCTCTACTGTACTCCACTGTATTCTACCTCTAGTGTACTCTACTGTACTCCACCTCTAATGTGCTGCACTGTACTCCACTGTACTCTACCTCTACTGTACTCCACTGTACTCTACCTCTACTGTACTCCACTGTACTCTACCTCTACTGTGCTCCACTGTACTCCACTGTACTCCACTGTACGCTACCTCTACTGTGCTCCACTGTACTCTACCTCTACTGTACTCCACTCTACTCTACCTCTACTGTGCTCCGCTGTACTCCACTGTACTCTACCTCTACTGTGCTCCACTGTACTCTACCTCTACTGTACTCCACTGTACTCTACCTCTACTGTGCTCCACTGTACTCTACCTCTACTTTACTCCAATGTACGTTACCTCTACTGTGCTCCACTGTACTCTACCTCTACTGTACTCCACTCCACTCTACTCTACCTCTACTGTGCTCCACTGTACTCCACTGTACTCTACCTCTACTGTGCTCCACTGTACTCTACCTCTACTGTACTCCACTGTACTCTACCTCTACTGTACTCCACTGTACTCTACCTCTACTGTGCTATACCGTACTCCACCTCTACTGTGCTCCAATATACTCTACCTCTACTGTGCTCCACTGTACTCCACCTTTTCTCTACTCTACTGTTCTCTACCTCTACTGTACTCTACAGTACTCCACCTCTATTGTGCTCCACTGTACTCTACCTCTACTGTACTCCACTCTACACTACCTCTACTGTGTTACACAGTACTCTATCTCGACTGTACTCTACTGTACTCCACATCTACTGTGCTCCACTGTACTCCACTGTACTCTACCTCTACTGTGCTCCACTGTACTCTACCTCTACTGTACTCCACTGTACTCTACCTCTACTGTACTCCACTGTACTCTACCTCTACTGTGCTATACCGTACTCCACCTCTACTGTGCTCCAATATACTCTACCTCTACTGTGCTCCACTGTACTCCACCTCTTCTCTACTCTACTGTTCTCTACCTCTACTGTACTCTACTGTACTCCACCTCTATTGTGCTCCACTGTACTCTACCTCTACTGTACTCCACTCTACACTACCTCTACTGTGTTACACAGTACTCTATCTCTACTGTACTCTACTGTACTCTACCTCTACTGTGCTCCGCTGTACTCCACTGTACTCTACCTCTACTGTCCTCCACTGTACTCTACCTCTACTGTGCTCCACTGTACTCTACCTCTACTGTACTCCACTGTACTCCACTTCTACTTTGCTCCACTGTACTCCAATGTACTCTACCTCTACTTTGCTCCACTGTACTCTACCTCTAGTGTACTCCACTGTACTCTACCTCTACTGTACTCCAACCAACTCTACCTCTACTGTGCTTCACTGTACTCCACTGTACTCTACCTCTACTGTGCTCCACTATACTCTACCTCTACTGTACTCCACTGTACTCTACCTCTACTGTGCTTCACTTTACTCCACTGTACTCTACCTCTACTGTGCTCCACTGTACTCTACCTCTACTGTACTCCACTGTACTCTACCTCTGCTGTGCTCAACTGTACTCTACCTCTACTGTACTCCAATGTACTCTACCTCTACTGTACTCCAATGTACTCTACCTCTACTGTACTCTACTGTACTCCACCTCTAATGTGCTCCACTGTATTCCACTGTACTCTACCTCTACTGTACTCCACTGTACTCTACCTCTACTGTACTCCACTGTACTCTACCTCTACTGTACTCCACTGTACTCTACCTCTTCTGTGCTCCACTGTACTCCACTGTACGCTACCTCTACTGTGCTCCACACTACTCTACCTCTACTGTACTCCACTCTATTCTACCTCTACTGTGCTCCGCTGTACTCCACTGTACTCTACGTCTACTGTGCTCCACTGTACTCTACCTCTACTGTACTCCACTGTACTCTACCTCTACTGTAATCCACTGTACACTACCTCTACTGTACTCCACTGTACTCTACCTCTAATGTGCTCCACTGTACTCTACCTCTTCTGTACTCCACTGTACTCTACCTCTAATGTGCTCCACTGTACTCTACCTCTACTGTACTCCACTGTACTCTATATCTGCTGTGCTCAACTGTACTCTACCTCTACTGTACTCCACTGTACTCTACCTCTACTGTACTCCACTTTATTCTACCTCTACTCTACTCTACTGTACTCCACTTCTAATGTGCTCCACTGTATTCCACTGTACTCTACCTCTACTGTACTCCACTGTACTCTACCTCTACTGTACTCCACTGTACTCTACCTCTACTGTACTCCACTGTACTCTACCTCTTCTCTGCTCCACTGTAATCCACTGTACGCTACCTCTACTGTGCTCCAAACTACTCTACCTCTACTGTACTCCATTCTATTCTACCTCTACTGTGCTCCGCTGTTCTCCACTGTACTCTATGTCTACTGTGCTCCACTGTACTCTACCTCTACTGTACTCCACTGTACTCTACCTCTACTGTAATCAACTGTACCCTACCTCTACTGTACTCCACTGTACGCTACCTCTACTGTGCTCCACAGTACTCTACCTCTACTGTACTCCACTCTACTCTACATCTACTGTGCTCCACTGTACTCTACTGTACTCCACCTCTACTGTGTTCCGCTGTACTCCTCTGTACTCTACCTCTACTGTACTCCACTGTACTCTACCTCTACTGTACGCTACTGTACTCCACCTCTACTGTGTTCCACTGTACTCCACTGTACTCTACCTCTACTGTGCTCCACTGTACTCTACCTCTACTGTACTCCACTGTACTCTACCTCTAGTGTGCTCCACTGTTCTCTACCTCTACTGTACTCTACTGTACTCCACCTCTACTGTGCTGCACTGTACTCCACTGTACACTACCTCTACTGTGCTCCACTGTACTCTACCTCTACTGTGCTCCACTGTACTCTATCTCTACTGTACTCTACTGTACTCCACCTCTACTGTGCTCCGCTGTACTCCACTGTACTCTACCTCTACTGTGCTCCACTGTACTCTACCTCTTCTGTACTCCACTGTACTCTACCTCTACTGTGCTCCACTGTACTCTACCTCTACTGTACTCCACAGTACGCTACCTCTACTGTGCTACACTGTACTCTACCTCTACTGTACTCCACGGTACGCTACCTCTACTGTGCTCCACTCTACTCTACCTCTACTGTACTCCACTCTACTCTACCTCTACTGTGCTCCACTGTACTCTACCTCTACTGTACTCCACTGTACTCTACCTCTACTGTGCTCCACTGTACTCTATCTCTACTGTACTCCACTGTACTCTACCTCTACTGTACTCTACTGTTCTCTACCTCTACTGTACTCTACTGTACTCTACCTCTACTGTACTCCACTGTACTCTACCTCTACTGTACTCTACTGTACTCCACCTCTACTGTGCTCCACTGTACTCTACCTCTACTGTACTCCACTGTATTCTACCTCTAGTGTACTCTACTGTACTCCACCTCTAATGTGCTGCACTGTACTCCACTGTACTCTACCTCTACTGTACTCCACTGTACTCTACCTCTACTGTACTCCACTGTACTCTACCTCTACTGTGCTCCACTGTACTCCACTGTACTCCACTGTACGCTACCTCTACTGTGCTCCACTGTACTCTACCTCTACTGTACTCAACTCTACTCTACCTCTACTGTGCTCCGCTGTACTCCACTGTACTCTACCTCTACTGTGCTCCACTGTACTCTACCTCTACTGTACTCCACTGTACTCTACCTCTACTGTGCTCCACTGTACTCTACCTCTACTTTACTCCAATGTACGTTACCTCTACTGTGCTCCACTGTACTCTACCTCTACTGTACTCCACTCCACTCTACTCTACCTCTACTGTGCTCCACTGTACTCTATCTCGACTGTACTCTACTGTACTCCACATCTACTGTGCTCCACTGTACTCCACTGTACTCTACCTCTACTGTGCTCCACTGTACTCTACCTCTACTGTACTCCACTGTACTCTACCTCTACTGTACTCCACTGTACTCTACCTCTACTGTGCTATACCGTACTCCACCTCTACTGTGCTCCAATATACTCTACCTCTACTGTGCTCCACTGTACTCTACCTCTTCTCTACTCTACTGTTCTCTACCTCTACTGTACTCTACTGTACTCCACCTCTATTGTGCTCCACTGTACTCTACCTCTACTGTACTCCACTCTACACTACCTCTACTGTGTTACACAGTACTCTATCTCTACTGTACTCTACTGTACTCTACCTCTACTGTGCTCCGCTGTACTCCACTGTACTCTACCTCTACTGTCCTCCACTGTACTCTACCTCTACTGTGCTCCACTGTACTCTACCTCTACTGTACTCCACTGTACTCCACTTCTACTTTGCTCCACTGTACTCCAATGTACTCTACCTCTACTGTGCTCCACTGTACTCTACCTCTAGTGTACTCCACTGTACTCTACCTCTACTGTACTCCAACGAACTCTACCTCTACTGTGCTTCACTGTACTCCACTGTACTCTACCTCTACTGTGCTCCACTATACTCTACCTCTACTGTACTCCACTGTACTCTACCTCTACTGTGCTTCACTTTACTCCACTGTACTCTACCTCTACTGTGCTCCACTGTACTCTACCTCTACTGTACTCCACTGTACTCTACCTCTGCTGTGCTCAACTGTACTCTACCTCTACTGTACTCCACTGTACTCTACCTCTACTGTACTCCAATGTACTCTACCTCTACTGTACTCTACTGTACTCCACCTCTAATGTGCTCCACTGTATTCCACTGTACTCTACCTCTACTGTACTCCACTGTACTCTACCTCTACTGTACTCCACTGTACTCTACCTCTACTGTACTCCACTGTACTCTACCTCTTCTGTGCTCCACTGTACTCCACTGTACGCTACCTCTACTGTGCTCCACACTACTCTACCTCTACTGTACTCCACTCTATTCTACCTCTAGCTAGTCCATAAAAATAAAAAGCGTCCATTCAGTCAATAGGCCGAGGGGACTCGGACGTGGGTTGGCGGACGAGCGCGCTGACCCCCCGAAATTTTTGGGGGGTCGGCCGACGCCGCAGGCCGACCCTCCCCGGGCGCCCGACCCACGCGGGCAGGGTCGGGGTGCCCCGATCCCCTCAGGGGCCCGACGGGAGTGCCCCGAAGCCCGAGCCCACCCTAAGCAGTTCTGCCTTCGTCCTTGGTGGGGCGCCACACGTGCCCCGTCCCACTAACCCACTATTTGTCCGATTGGCCACTGGAGTGACCAGACCCCCCCCCCCACCCCCCCCCCCCGTCCCACTAACCCACTATTTGTCCAATAACCCACTATATGGCGCAAACTTCCCGTTGACCACCCCCCCCCCCCCCACTCCCGGGCCACGCCCCCGTCCCACGAACCCACTATTTGTCCAATAACCCACTATATTGGGCAAATGCCCCCCCACCTCCCACCACCCACCCCCCACCCCCCCCCATCCCACGAACACACTATTTGTCCAATAACCCACTATATTGGGCAAATGACCCCCCACCTCCCACCACCCACCCCCCACCCCCCCCCCATCCCACGAACACACTATTTGTCCAATAACCCACTATATTGGGCAAATGACCCCCCACCCACCCCCCACCCCCCCCCCCCCCCCCCCGTCCCACGGACCCACTATTTGTCCAATAACCCACTATTTGGCGCAAACTTCCCGTTGACCCCCCCACCCAAACCCCCTCCCCCCCCCGTCCCACGGAGCCACTATTTGTCCAATAACCCACTATTTGGCGCAAACTTCCCCTTGACGTGGGACGGCCCCCGTACGGGGACGCAGGGTCGTGGTACGTTGAGATTTGAGATTCTGGCCCTCCAGGGGCCCCTGACGTGGGGCCCCGAAGCGCGGATCTCAGGGGCCCTTAGAAAAATTTCACTTTGCTCTAGCGCCCCCTGCTTTTGGTATGTCGTTCAGGGAGGGCCAAGGGGTCAGCGTGCCGAATTTGGGGCCCCTGGGACCTTTCTGTCAAAATCCCACTCGCCCATTAAATGAATGTATTCGTCATAGTGGTTTCGCGGACGCCGCTTTGAAAGGGCCGATTGACTGGGGGGCGACGTTTTCCCACTCGCCACGGCCCCCTGGTGCGGGCGGAAAAGTTTGGGGCACCTCGGACCCCGTCCAGGGGCCGAAAGGCCGAAAAAGACACCACCGTCCGCAAAACCACTATGCCTTTTTGAAGGCACGTGGGACGGCCCCTGTACGGAGACGCAGCGTCGTGGTACATTGAGATTTGAGATTCTGACCCTCCAGGGGCCCCTGACGTGGGGCCCCGAAGCGCGGATCTCAAGGGCCTTTAGAAAAATTTCACTTTGCTCTAGCGCCCCCTGCTTTTGGTATGTCGGTCAGGGAGGGCCAAGGGGTCAGCGTGCCGAATTTGGGGCCCCTGGGACCTTTCTGTCAAAATCCCACTCGCCCACTATTTGTCCAATAACCCACTATATTTGAAAAGTACTAACCCCGGCCTTCATGCAATAAGCTGCAATCGGACACAATCCCGCCTGCCATCGGTTGAATGGGGATATTTAGACAGTTTCTTTGATAGACATTTGAATTAAAGTTCCTGTCATGATGGTAACTATTTTACTGCACTCAGGGGGCCCTCCGGAGTCCATAGAACCAAGTCCCATCCCATAATTCCACTGTCCACCAACCCACTATTTGTCCAATAACCACCTATATTTCAAAGTACTAACCCCGGCCTTCATGCAATAAGCTGCAATCGGACACGATCCCACCTGCCATCGATTGAATGGGGATATTCAGACAGTTTCTTTGATAGACATTTGAATTAAAGTTCCTGTCATGATGGTAACTATTTTACTGCACTCAGGGGGCCCTCCAGAGTCCATAGAACCAAGTCCCATCCCATAATTCCACTGTCCACCAACCCACTATTTGTCCAATAACCACCTATATTTCAAAGTACTAACCCCGGCCTTCATGCAATAAGCTGCAATCGGACACGATCCCACCTGCCATCGATTGAATGGGGATATTCAGACAGTTTCTTTGATAGACATTTGAATTAAAGTTCCTGTCATGATGGTAACTATTTTACTGCACTCAGGGGGCCCTCCAGAGTCCATAGAACCAAGTCCCATCCCATAATTCCACTGTCCACCAACCCACTATTTGTCCAATAACCACCTATATTTCAAAGTACTAACCCCGGCCTTCATGCAATAAGCTGCAATCGGACACGATCCCACCTGCCATCGATTGAATGGGGATATTCAGACAGTTTCTTTGATAGACATTTGAATTAAAGTTCCTGTCATGATGGTAACTATTTTACTGCACTCAGGGGGCCCTCCAGAGTCCATAGAACCAAGTCCCATCCCATAATTCCACTGTCCACCAACCCACTATTTGTCCAATAACCACCTATATTTCAAAGTACTAACCCCGGCCTTCATGCAATAAGCTGCAAGTGGACACAATCCCGCCTGCAATCTATTGAATGGAGATTTGGCTAGTGTGTTGTTTGGACATTTTAATTAAAGTTCCTGTCATGATAAAAACTATTTTACTGCACTCAGGGGCCCCCCCTGAGTCCATAGCACCAAGCACCATCCCATAATTCCACTGTCCACGAACCCACTATTTTTATAATGGGATAAATGCTACGTGGGATCAGACAGATTCTGTGATAGGCAATTTTTTAAAAGTTCCATTCTTGATGAAAACTATTTTACAGCACTCAGGGGGCCCCCAAGAGTCCGTGGCACCAAGTCCCATCCCATAATTCCACTGTCCACGAACCCACTATTTTTTATAATGTAATAAATGCTACGTGGGATGTCCATAGCTCTGGTCAGGAAGGCCCTAGAGCCTCCATTTTTGCACTCAGGTCTAAGTCTCATGGGCCCCTATCAGAATCCAGAGTTTCAAGAAGATCAGAGAAACTCAAAATTCCGACCCGTAAAAACCGACAGGGGTACCCCTGTCGGTTTTTTCGGTGCAAGAAAAAAAGTTTCTCTGATCTTCTCCAAACTCTGGATTCTAAGAGAGGGTGATGAGACTTAGACCTGAGTGCAAAAATGGAGGCCCTAGGGCCTTCCTGACCCGAGCTATGGACATCCCTCGTAGCATTTATTCAATGGAAAAAAATAGTGGGTTCGTGGACAGTGGAATTATGGGATGGGACTTGGTTCTGTGGACTCTGGGTGCCCCCCTGAGTGCAGTAAAATAGTTTTTATCATGATTTGGAACTTCAATTAAAGTACTTATCACAGAAAATGTCCCATCCCACGTAGCATTATTTCCATTGTAAAAAATAGTGGGTTTGCGGACGGTGGAATTCTGGGACGGCGCTTGGTGCCACGGGCCCCTGGGGGCCTCCTGAGTGCAGTGAAATAGTTTTTATCACGACAGGAACTTTAGTTAAAATGTCTATCAAACACACTACCCCAATCCCCATTCAAACGATTGCAGGCGGGATTGTGTCCATTTGCAGCTTATAGACAGTGAACATGTGAATGCTTATGCACTGAAATTCGAACGGCTATAACTCCGCGACCAAGCCGCCTAGATGCACCAAACTCGGGTCAAAGTAGGGTCCCGAGGGGCCCTCTCCAAAGGGCCCCGGCCCGAGGCTCTAGCGCCCCCACGGTCTGAGATACGGGGCCCGACAGGAAAGGGGTCACTTCAGAAGGAAGGGTCCCAGAACCTCGGGACTCTGGGGTCTGAGAGGGCCCCTAGGGGCCCCTCACCACCCCAAAGGACGACCCGCTGGGACTCATCGTTTCCGAGATATTGACCGTTTTGTCCAAAAGTCCCTTATGTATAACTGGGTGTATCTCAGGAACCAAACCGAGTTGGAGCTCCAAACTCCGGGTGTGAGGAGGGCCCATGGGGTCCCTTCAGACCCCACCGTCCCCAGCTCCTGGGCCCTTCTGTTTCCGAGATACGGCCACTTCCTGTCCAGCTTTGACCGGGTATATCTCGGGAACCCCTTGCTCAATATTCCCCAAACTCTAATAGATTGTAGTGCTGGAGGGGCCCTTTCGAACGAGCCCACCCCCGAGGTCCAACTCACCCGGGTCCCCGAGTTACAGCCGTTCAAAGTCGGGGGCCCCAGCGAACGGCGATCCGCTAGGGGGCGTCCTCGAGGCACGTCACCGCCCTAGTTCGAGTCAGGGCCCCCCTGGGACCTCCCCACCCGAGCACCTTTGTGTTGAAGGGCCGGTGAATCCCCGTAAGGCACTGAGGATTTCAGCACATGTGTTGAAGGCCAGGTGAATCCCCGTAAGGCACTGAGGATTTCAGCACATGTGTTGAAGGCCAGGTGAATCCCCGTAAGGCACTGAGGATTTCAGCACATGTGTTGAAGGGCCGGTGAATCCCCGTAAGGCACTGAGGATTTCAGCACATGTGCAGGCATCTTTTATAGTCTTTTTTAAGGTCACTTTCATGCCCAGGAGTTCTGAAAGTGGAGTGGGAGTCCACCCTTTTGGGCAAATGTCCCTCGAAGCCACTATTTGTCCAATAACCCACTATTTTTTAAAAATGATAACCCGCCCTTCATTCAATAAGCTGCAATTGGACACAATCCCACGTGCCATCTATTGAATGGGAATTCAGAGAGTTTCTCTGATAGACATTTTAATTAAAGTTGCTGTCATGATGAAAACCATTTTACTGCACTCAGGGGCCTCCCCTGAGTCCGTAGCACCAAGTCCCATCCCATAATTCCACTGACCGCGAAACCACTATTTTTACAATGGAACAAATGCTACGTGGGATCGGACAGTTTCTGTGATAGTCATTTTTTTTTAAAGTTTTTTTCTTGATAAAAACTATTTTACTGCACTCAGGGGGCCCCCCAGAGTCCGTAGCACAAAGTCCCATCCCATAATTCCACTGACCACGAACCCACTATTTTTTATAATGTAATAAATGCTACGTGGGATGTCCATAGCTCTGGTCAGGAAGGGTCTAGAGCCTCCATTTTTGCACTCAGGTCTAAGTCTCATGGGCCCCTATCAGAATCCAGAGTTTCAAGAAGATCAGAGAAACTCAAAATTCCGACCCGTAAAAACCGACAGGGGTACCCCTGTCGGTTTTTTCGGTGCAAGAAAAAAAGTTTCTCTGATCTTCTCCAAACTCTGGATTCTAAGAGAGGGTGATGAGACTTAGACCTGAGTGCAAAAATGGAGGCCCTAGGGCCTTCCTGACCCGAGCTATGGACATCCCTCGTAGCATTTATTCAATGGAAAAAAATAGTGGGTTCGTGGACAGTGGAATTATGGGATGGGACTTGGTTCTGTGGACTCTGGGTGCCCCCCTGAGTGCAGTAAAATAGTTTTTATCATGATTTGGAACTTCAATTAAAGTACTTATCACAGAAAATGTCCCATCCCACGTAGCATTATTTCCATTGTGAAAAATAGTGGGTTTGCGGACGGTGGAATTCTGGGACGGCGCTTGGTGCCACGGACCCCTGGGGGCCTCCTGAGTGCAGTGAAATAGTTTTTATCACGACAGGAACTTTAGTTAAAATGTCTATCAAACACACTACCCCAATCCCCATTCAAACGATTGCAGGCGGGATTGTGTCCATTTGCAGCTTATAGACAGTGAACATGTGAATGCTTATGCACTGAAATTCGAACGGCTATAACTCCGCGACCAAGCCGCCTAGATGCACCAAACTCGGGTCAAAGTAGGGTCCCGAGGGGCCCTCTCCAAAGGGCCCCGGCCCGAGGCTCTAGCGCACCCACGGTCTGAGATACGGGGCCCGACAGGAAAGGGGTCACTTCAGAAGGAAGGGTCCCAGAACCTCGGGACTCTGGGGTCTGAGAGGGCCCCTAGGGGCCCCTCACCACCCCAAAGGACGACCCGCTGGGACTCGTCGTTTCCGAGATATTGACCGTTTTGTCCAAAAGTCCCTTATGTATAACTGGGTGTATCTCAGGAACCAAACCGAGTTGGAACTCCAAACTCCGGGTGTGAGGAGGGCCCATGGGGTCCCTTCAGACCCCACCGTCCCCAGCTCCTGGGCCCTTCCGTTTCCGAGATACGGCCACTTCCTGTCCAGCTTTGACCGGGTATATCTCGGGAACCCCTTGCTCAATATTCCCCAAACTCTAATAGATCGTAGTGCTGGAGGGGCCCTTTCGAACGAGCCCACCCCCGAGGTCCAACTCGCCCGGGTCCCCGAGTTACAGCCGTTCAAAGTCGGGGGCCCCAGCGAACGGCGATCCGCTAGGGGGCGTCCCCGAGGCCCGTCACCGCCCTAGTTCGAGTCAGGGCCCCCCTGGGACCTCCCCACCCGAATTTGAGCTCTCTGGGCCTTCGCGTTGGCGAGATACGGGCGATTTTCTCCCGAGATCGTGACGTCATCGGCGGCCGCCATTTTGGATCGCGCCCGACGGTTTTCGGCTAATATCTCCGCGAAAACACATCCAAAATCCACGAAATTTTTACCATTCTTTTCAGCTCAACTAGACGGTTCCAACGAGCCCAGCCACGGCCGGGTCCGTTGAGTTTTCGCTTAGATAAATGTGTATTTTCATCTACATCTCTGGCCCCCGGGGGCCCACGGGGCCGTGGGTGGTCTCAAAGTAAAGGTCTCGTCCCCCTCTAAACGAGATACAAATTTGGTGTCCATAGGACCCAGTGGGACATCACAAAAAATTAATATGTTGCTCATAAGTCAGTCACCATCCACAATCAATGGCCTCATCACGAACGGGGGGTTAGGAAACGCTTGGAAAGCGTCTAGGGCCCTCAAACTCGGGGCCCCGACTCGGGGACGTGAGACGACGGAACTCGCCGAGTTTCGGGGTCCTGCGTCTTTCCGTATCCTCCCGGCAGCGCGTTTCGTCAGCTTGACCTTTTTGACCCCGGCGACGTTTTTCACCCTTTTTCGACGTGTCGGCCCCTGAACGGGGTCCGAGGGGCCCCAAACTTTTCCGCCCGCACCAGGGGCCCGTGGCGAGTCGGAAAACGGCGCCCCCTAGTCGATCGGCCATTGCGAAGCGGCGTCCGCGAAGCCACTGTGGCAAAACGCATTCATTTAATGGGCGTGTGGGATTTTTTTCTAAATGTCCCCGGGGCCCCAAACTCAGCACGCTGACCCTTTGGCCCCACCCGAGCGACACACCGAAGCCGCCGGGCTCTTGAGCGAAGGAAAAAAATTTCAGGCCCTGACACTAATCTCTGTCTCACGGCGGACGCCCGGTCCCTTTTCTGACCGTTCGGCCCCTGAACGAGGTCCCAGGGGCCCCAAACTTTTCCGCCCGCTCCAGGGGCCCGTGTCGAGTCGGAAAACGGCGCCCCCTAGCCGATCGGCCCTTTGGAAGCGGCGTCCGTGAAACCACTATGGCGAATGCATTCATTTAATGGGCGAGTGGGATTTTGACAGAAAGGTCCCAGGGGCCCCAAACTCAGCATGCTGGCCCTTGGGCCCCACCCGAGCGACATACCGACACCACTGATCTCTAGAGCAAAGGCAACACATTTGACCCCTTTAACCCTCTGCTCGGGCCTGCAGGCTCTTTCACTCATGTACCCTAAGAGGCTTTTGAGTGAAAGTTGGTTAAAAGTGGCACAATTGCTACAGGAAGGTCCTAGGTTTTCACCCTTCGGGGCCATGTGTCGGGGGCCCCTGGAGGGCCCAGATCTCAAATCTCAAGGCGCCACGACCCTGCGTCCCCGTACGGGGGCCGTCCCACGGACCACTTTTCGCGTAGTGGTTTTGCGGACGGGCGGTCCCTTTTTCGGCCTTTCGACCGCTGAACGGGGTCCGAGGGGCCCCAAACTTTTCCGCCCGCACCGGGGGGCCGTGGCGAGTCGGAAAACGGCGCCCCCCAGCCGATCGGCCCTTTGGAAGCGGCGTCCGCGAAACCACTATGGCAAAATACATTCATTTAATGGGCGAGTGGGATTTTTTTCGAAATGTCCCCGGGGCCCCAAACTCAGCATGCCGACTCTTGGGGCCTCCCCGAGCGACACATCCAAAGCGCCGGGCTCTTGAGCCAAGGCAAGACGCTGTCAGCCTCTAACCCTAACCGTCGCGCTAACCCTAAATCACGGCCCCTTTTTGGACCTTGCGGCCCCTGAACGGGGCCCGAGGGGCCCCAAACTTTTCCGCCCGCACCAAAGGATCCCTCCGAGGCTTTGTAAACTCGTTTCGTCGGAAAAATTTCGAAAGACAAAGCTTAAACGCCACCGTGTCCACGAACCCACTGTTTTTAGACGGCCAAACTGTGCGTTTGGCCTAATTACAAAGCCTGTTGCATGACTAATTTCACAAAACAGCTTGGTTTCACAATCACAAGGGCCCCGAGAGTCAGAATATCACATTTAAAAAAAGCTTTCATCAAGATATTCCCACAGACGAGCTTAAAAAATTGGTTCCCGCCAAAACGTGTCTTCGAGGACACTCGTTTACGTGGCAATTAAACACTGAAACGACTTGGAAAAACAGTGCAACGTGTTCAGCCGAGTGTGCTTAGTACAGTAGGGGTGGTTTGATCGACGGGGGCCGACGCCACAAACGACGGGAGGGCGGAAACACGACAGCGTCCCACTTCCAGCCTATTTTTCCCGCCGAAATGTGGTTCCGCGGACGCTGTTTTTTTATGCAAATTAGACACAGAAACGGCCCCCGGGGCCCGTCCCGGGCGACATACCGAAAGGACCGGGCCCTGGGGCCGAGGGAAGTGTTTTTTAGCCTCTGTGCAGCATTTCACGCTCAGGGATGTTTCACTCTCACACTGAAAGGGCCATTCATGCCTTTAAATCACTTGATGACGGGGGAGGGGCGTTTTTTTTGCAAAGGTCCCAGAGTTCCACAATTCGGGGCCCCGAGTCAGGGGCCCCTGAAGAGTCGGAATCTGAAGTCTCAAGGTGCCACGGCCCTCCGTCTGCGTACGGGGGCCGTCCCACGGGCCATCAAAAAGGCATAGTGGTTTTGCGGACGGCGGTGTCTCTTTCGGCCTTTCGACCCCTGAACGGGGTCCGAGGGGCCCCAAACTTTTCCGCCAGTGCCGGGGGGCCCTGGCGAGTCGGAAAACGTCGCCCCCTAGTCAATCGGCCATTGCGAAGCGGCGTCCACGAAACCACGGTGGCAAAACGCATTCGTTTAATGGGCAAGTGGGACATTTTTTCGAATGTCCCGGGGCCCCAAATTCGGCATGCTGACCCCTTGGCCCTCCCTGACCGACATACCGAAAGCAGGGGGCGCTAGAGCAGAGTCAATCTTTTCTCGGCCCCTGTGCAGAAATCCTCTCTCAGGGCTGTTTCACTCTCAGACTGAAAAGGCCATTTCAGGCCTTTTTTACACATTTTATGGGGGAGGGGCGATTTTTTTTAAAGGTCCTAGAGATCCGCGCCTCGGGGCCCCGGGTCAGGGGCCCCTGGAGAGTCAGAATCTGTAATCTCAAGAAACCACGACCCTGCGTCCCCGCACGGGGGCCGTCCCACGGGCCGCTTATCGCGTAGTGGTTTTGCGGACGGCGGTGTCTTTTTCGGCCTTTCGGCCCCTGAACGAGGTCCGAGGGGCCCCAAACTTTTCCGCCCGCACCGGGGGGCCGTGGCGAGAAGGAAAACGGCGCCCCCTAGTCGATAGGCCACTGCGAAGCGGCGTCCACGAAACCACTGTGGCAAAAGACATTCATTTAATGGGCGAGTGGGATTTTTTTCGAAATGTCCCCGGGGCCCCAAATTCGGAACGCTGACCCCTTGGCCCTCCCTGAACGACATACCAAAAGCAGGGGGCGCTAGAGCAAAGTGAAATTTTTCTAAGGGCCCCTGAGATCCGCGCTTCGGGGCCCCACGTCAGGGGCCCCTGGAGGGCCAGAATATCAAATGTCAACGTACCACGACTCTGCGTCCCCGTACGGGGGCCGTCCCACGGGCCTACAGAAACGCATAGTGGTTTGGCGGACGGGCGGCAATGTTGGTAAATATAGTGGGTTATTGGACAAATAGTGTTTCCGTGGGACGGGGGCGTGGCCTGGGAGTGGGCGGGGGGTGGTCCCCGGACTTTTGGTAAACATAGTGGGTTATTGGACAAATAGTGGGTCCGTGGGACGGGGGCGTGGCCTGGGAGTGGGGGCGTGGGTCAACGGGACGTTTGGTAAATATAGTGGGTTATTGGACAAATAGTGGGTTCGTGGGACGGGGGCGTGGCCTGGGAGTGGGTGGGGGGGGGGTCAACGGGAAGTTTGCGCCATATAGTGGGTTATTGGACAAATAGTGGGTTCGTGGGACGGGGGGGGGGCGGGGGGTGGGTGGTGGGGGGTGGGGGGGCAATTGCCCAATATAGTGGGTTATTGGACAAATAGTGGGTCCGTGGGACGGGGGGGGGGTGGGGGGTGGGTGGTGGGGGGTGGGGGGGCAATTGCCCAATATAGTGGGTTATTGGACAAATAGTAGGTTCGTGGGACGGGGGGGGGGGGGGTTGGGGGGGGGGGGTCATGGGGCAATATGCTCTCTGTCGCCCACTAGAGGTGTCCAAAAACCACCTATTCCGTGGCAAGTAGGTAAGGATCCGTCAATAGGGGGGTTATTAACAAAGGCCCACTCCTCTCCAAGTCTGTGGGCAATTGTCATCCAAATTCACCCTACGGTCCCTCCGACCCATAGTGCGCCCAATGGCAATTTGTTAACATGGGCTTTTTTCCACGAACCCACGGTTTGGACTAACTCTACTGTGCTCCGCTGTACTCCACTGTACTCTACGTCTACTGTGCTCCACTGTACTCTACCTCTACTGTACTCCACTGTACTCTACCTCTACTGTAATCCACTGTACACTACCTCTACTGTACTCCACTGTACGCTACCTCTACTGTGCTCCAGAGTACTCTACCTCTACTGTACTCCACTCTACTCTACCTCTACTGTGCTCCACTGTACTCTACTGTACTCCACCTCTACTGTGCTCCGCTGTACTCCACTGTACTCTACCTCTACTGTACTCCACTGTACTCCACCTCTACTTTGCTCCACTGTACTCCACTGTACTCTACCTCTACTGTGCTCCACTGTACTCTACCTCTACTGTACTCCACTTTACTCTACCTCTACTGTACTCCAACGAACTCTACCTCTACTGTGCTTCACTGTACTCCACTGTACTCTACCTCTACTGTGCTCCACTGTACTCTACCTCTACTGTACTCCACTCTACTCTACCTCTACTGTACTCCACTGTACTCTACCTCTACTGTGCTCCACAGTACTCTATCTCTACTGTACTCCACTGTACTCTACCTCTACTGTACTCCACTGTACTCTACCTCTACTGTGCTCCACTGTATTCTACTTCTACTGTACTCCACTGTACTCTACCTCTAGTGTACTCCACTGTTCTCTACCTCTACTGTACTCTACTGTACTCCACCTTTACTGTGCTCCACTGTACTCCACTGTACTCTACCTCTACTGTGCTCCACTGCACTCTACCTCTTCTATACTCCACTGTACTCTACCTCTACTGTGCTCCACTGTACTCTATCTCTACTGTACTCCACTGTACTCTACCTCTACTGTACTCCACTGTACTCTACCTCTACTGTGCTCCACTGTATTCTACTTCTACTGTACTCCACTGTACTCTACCTCTAGTGTGCTCCACTGTTCTCTACCTCTACTGTACTCTACTGTACTCCACCTTTACTGTGCTCCACTGTACTCCACTGTACTCTACCTCTACTGTACTCCACGGTACGCTACCTCTACTGTGCTCCACTGTACTCTACCTCTACTGTACTCCACGGTACGCTACCTCTACTGTGCTCCACTCTACTCTACCTCTACTGTACTCCACTCTACTCTACCTCTACTGTGCTCCACTGTCCTCTTCCTCTACTGTACTCCACTGTACTCTACCTCTACTGTGCTCCACTGTACTCTATCTCTACTGTACTCCACTGTACTCTACCTCTACTGTACTCTACTGTTCTCTACCTCTACTGTACTCTACTGTACTCCACCTCTACTGTACTCCACTGTACTCCACTGTACTCTACCTCTACTGTGCTCCACTGTACTCTACCTCTACTGTACTCCACTGTACTCTACCTCTACTGTACTCTACTGTACTCCACCTCTACTGTGCTCCACTGTACTCCACTGTACTCTACCTCTACTGCGCTCCACTGTACTCTACTTCTACTGTGCTCCGCTGTACTCCACTGTACTCTACGTCTACTGTGCTCCACTGTACTCTACCTCTACTGTACTCCACTGTACTCTACCTCTACTGTAATCCACTGTACACTACCTCTACTGTACTCCACTGTACTCTACCTCTAATGTGCTCCACTGTACTCTACCTCTTCTGTACTCCACTGTACTCTACCTCTAATGTGCTCCACTGTACTCTACCTCTACTGTACTCCACTGTACTCTATATCTGCTGTGCTCAACTGTACTCTACCTCTACTGTACTCCACTGTACTCTACCTCTACTGTACTCCACTTTATTCTACCTCTACTCTACTCTACTGTACTCCACTTCTAATGTGCTCCACTGTATTCCACTGTACTCTACCTCTACTGTACTCCACTGTACTCTACCTCTACTGTACTCCACTGTACTCTACCTCTACTGTACTCCACTGTACTCTACCTCTTCTCTGCTCCACTGTACTCCACTGTACGCTACCTCTACTGTGCTCCAAACTACTCTACCTCTACTGTACTCCACTCTATTCTACCTCTACTGTGCTCCGCTGTTCTCCACTGTACTCTATGTCTACTGTGCTCCACTGTACTCTACCTCTACTGTACTCCACTGTACTCTACCTCTACTGTAATCAACTGTACACTACCTCTACTGTACTCCACTGTACGCTACCTCTACTGTGCTCCACAGTACTCTACCTCTACTGTACTCCACTCTACTCTACATCTACTGTGCTCCACTGTACTCTACTGTACTCCACCTCTACTGTGTTCCGCTGTACTCCTCTGTACTCTACCTCTACTGTACTCCACTGTACTCTACCTCTACTGTACGCTACTGTACTCCACCTCTACTGTGTTCCACTGTACTCCACTGTACTCTACCTCTACTGTGCTCCACTGTACTCTACCTCTACTGTACTCCACTGTACTCTACCTCTAGTGTGCTCCACTGTTCTCTACCTCTACTGTACTCTACTGTACTCCACCTCTACTGTGCTGCACTGTACTCCACTGTACACTACCTCTACTGTGCTCCACTGTACTCTACCTCTACTGTGCTCCACTGTACTCTATCTCTACTGTACTCTACTGTACTCCACCTCTACTGTGCTCCGCTGTACTCCACTGTACTCTACCTCTACTGTGCTCCACTGTACTCTACCTCTTCTGTACTCCACTGTACTCTACCTCTACTGTGCTCCACTGTACTCTACCTCTACTGTACTCCACAGTACGCTACCTCTACTGTGCTACACTGTACTCTACCTCTACTGTACTCCACGGTACGCTACCTCTACTGTGCTCCACTCTACTCTACCTCTACTGTACTCCACTCTACTCTACCTCTACTGTGCTCCACTGTACTCTACCTCTACTGTACTCCACTGTACTCTACCTCTACTGTGCTCCACTGTACTCTATCTCTACTGTACTCCACTGTACTCTACCTCTACTGTACTCTACTGTTCTCTACCTCTACTGTACTCTACTGTACTCTACCTCTACTGTACTCCACTGTACTCTACCTCTACTGTACTCTACTGTACTCCACCTCTACTGTGCTCCACTGTACTCTACCTCTACTGTACTCCACTGTATTCTACCTCTAGTGTACTCTACTGTACTCCACCTCTAATGTGCTGCACTGTACTCCACTGTACTCTACCTCTACTGTACTCCACTGTACTCTACCTCTACTGTACTCCACTGTACTCTACCTCTACTGTGCTCCACTGTACTCCACTGTACTCCACTGTACGCTACCTCTACTGTGCTCCACTGTACTCTACCTCTACTGTACTCAACTCTACTCTACCTCTACTGTGCTCCGCTGTACTCCACTGTACTCTACCTCTACTGTGCTCCACTGTACTCTACCTCTACTGTACTCCACTGTACTCTACCTCTACTGTGCTCCACTGTACTCTACCTCTACTTTACTCCAATGTACGTTACCTCTACTGTGCTCCACTGTACTCTACCTCTACTGTACTCCACTCCACTCTACTCTACCTCTACTGTGCTCCACTGTACTCTATCTCGACTGTACTCTACTGTACTCCACATCTACTGTGCTCCAATGTACTCCACTGTACTCTACCTCTACTGTGCTCCACTGTACTCTACCTCTACTGTACTCCACTGTACTCTACCTCTACTGTACTCCACTGTACTCTACCTCTACTGTGCTATACCGTACTCCACCTCTACTGTGCTCCAATATACTCTACCTCTACTGTGCTCCACTGTACTCTACCTCTTCTCTACTCTACTGTTCTCTACCTCTACTGTACTCTACTGTACTCCACCTCTATTGTGCTCCACTGTACTCTACCTCTACTGTACTCCACTCTACACTACCTCTACTGTGTTACACAGTACTCTATCTCTACTGTACTCTACTGTACTCTACCTCTACTGTGCTCCGCTGTACTCCACTGTACTCTACCTCTACTGTCCTCCACTGTACTCTACCTCTACTGTGCTCCACTGTACTCTACCTCTACTGTACTCCACTGTACTCCACTTCTACTTTGCTCCACTGTACTCCAATGTACTCTACCTCTACTGTGCTCCACTGTACTCTACCTCTAGTGTACTCCACTGTACTCTACCTCTACTGTACTCCAACGAACTCTACCTCTACTGTGCTTCACTGTACTCCACTGTACTCTACCTCTACTGTGCTCCACTATACTCTACCTCTACTGTACTCCACTGTACTCTACCTCTACTGTGCTTCACTTTACTCCACTGTACTCTACCTCTACTGTGCTCCACTGTACTCTACCTCTACTGTACTCCACTGTACTCTACCTCTGCTGTGCTCAACTGTACTCTACCTCTACTGTACTCCACTGTACTCTACCTCTACTGTACTCCAATGTACTCTACCTCTACTGTACTCTACTGTACTCCACCTCTAATGTGCTCCACTGTATTCCACTGTACTCTACCTCTACTGTACTCCACTGTACCATACCTCTACTGTACTCCACTGTACTCTACCTCTACTGTACTCCACTGTACTCTACCTCTTCTGTGCTCCACTGTACTCCACTGTACGCTACCTCTACTGTGCTCCACACTACTCTACCTCTACTGTACTCCACTCTATTCTACCTCTACTGTGCTCCGCTGTACTCCACTGTACTCTACGTCTACTGTGCTCCACTGTACTCTACCTCTACTGTACTCCACTGTACTCTACCTCTACTGTAATCCACTGTACACTACCTCTACTGTACTCCACTGTACGCTACCTCTACTGTGCTCCACAGTACTCTACCTCTACTGTACTCCACTCTACTCTACCTCTACTGTGCTCCACTGTACTCTACTGTACTCCACCTCTACTGTGCTCCGCTGTACTCCACTGTACTCTACCTCTACTGTACTCCACTGTACTCCACCTCTACTTTGCTCCACTGTACTCCACTGTACTCTACCTCTACTGTGCTCCACTGTACTCTACCTCTACTGTACTCCACTTTACTCTACCTCTACTGTACTCCAACGAACTCTACCTCTACTGTGCTTCACTGTACTCCACTGTACTCTACCTCTACTGTGCTCCACTGTACTCTACCTCTACTGTACTCCACTCTACTCTACCTCTACTGTACTCCACTGTACTCTACCTCTACTGTGCTCCACAGTACTCTATCTCTACTGTACTCCACTGTACTCTACCTCTACTGTACTCCACTGTACTCTACCTCTACTGTGCTCCACTGTATTCTACTTCTACTGTACTCCACTGTACTCTACCTCTAGTGTACTCCACTGTTCTCTACCTCTACTGTACTCTACTGTACTCCACCTTTACTGTGCTCCACTGTACTCCACTGTACTCTACCTCTACTGTGCTCCACTGCACTCTACCTCTTCTATACTCCACTGTACTCTACCTCTACTGTGCTCCACTGTACTCTATCTCTACTGTACTCCACTGTACTCTACCTCTACTGTACTCCACTGTACTCTACCTCTACTGTGCTCCACTGTATTCTACTTCTACTGTACTCCACTGTACTCTACCTCTAGTGTGCTCCACTGTTCTCTACCTCTACTGCACTCTACTGTACTCCACCTTTACTGTGCTCCACTGTACTCCACTGTACTCTACCTCTACTGTACTCCACGGTACGCTACCTCTACTGTGCTCCACTGTACTCTACCTCTACTGTACTCCACGGTACGCTACCTCTACTGTGCTCCACTCTACTCTACCTCTACTGTACTCCACTCTACTCTACCTCTACTGTGCTCCACTGTCCTCTTCCTCTACTGTACTCCACTGTACTCTACCTCTACTGTGCTCCACTGTACTCTATCTCTACTGTACTCCACTGTACTCTACCTCTACTGTACTCTACTGTTCTCTACCTCTACTGTACTCTACTGTACTCCACCTCTACTGTACTCCACTGTACTCCACTGTACTCTACCTCTACTGTGCTCCACTGTACTCTACCTCTACTGTACTCCACTGTACTCTACCTCTACTGTACTCTACTGTACTCCACCTCTACTGTGCTCCACTGTACTCTACCTCTACTGCGCTCCACTGTACTCTACTTCTACTGTACTCCACTGTACTCTACCTCTAGTCTGCTCCACTGTTCTATACCTCTACTGTACTCTACTGTACTCCACCTCTACTGTGCTCCACTGTACTCCACTGTACTCTACCTCTACTGTGCTCCACTGAACTCTACCTCTACTGTAATCCACTCTACTCTATCTCTACTGTGCTCCATTGTACTCTATCTCTACTGTACTCCAATGTACTCTACCTCTACTGTACTCTACTGTTCTCTACATCTACTGTACTCTACTGTACTCCACCTCTACTGTGCTCCACTGTACTCCACTGTACTCTACCTCTACTGTGCTCCACTGTACTCTACCTCTACTGTACTCCACTGTACTCTACCTCTAGTGTGCTCCACTGTAATCTACCTCTACTGTACTTCACTCCACACTACCTCTACTGTGCTCCACTGTACTCTACCTCTACTGTACTCCACTGTACTCTACCTCTACTGTGCTCCACTGTACTCTACCTCTACTGTACTCTACTGTACTCTACCTCTACTGTGCACCACTGTACTCTACCTTTACTGTACTCTACTGTACTCCACCTCTACTGTGCTGCACTGTACTCCACTGTACTCTACCTCTACTGTGCTCCACTGTACTCTACTTCTACTGTACTCCACTGTACTCTACCTCTAGTGTGCTCCACTGTTCTCTACCTCTACTGTACTCTACTGTACTCCACCTCTACTGTGCTCCACTGTACTCCACTGTACACTACCTCTACTGTGCTCCACTGCACTCTACCTCTACTGTACTCCAAGGTACTCTACCTCTACTGTACTCCACTGTACTCTACCTCTACTGTGCTCCACTGTACTCTATCTCTACTGTACTCCACTGTACTCTACCTCTACTGTACTCTACTGTTCTCTACCTCTACTGTACTCCACCTCTACTGTACTCCACTGTACTCCACTGTACTCTACCTCTAATGTGCTCCACTGTACTCTACCTCTTCTGTACTCCACTGTACTCTACCTCTAATGTGCTCCACTGTACTCTACCTCTACTGTACTCCACTGTACTCTATATCTGCTGTGCTCAACTGTACTCTACCTCTACTGTACTCCACTGTACTCTACCTCTACTGTACTCCACTTTATTCTACCTCTACTCTACTCTACTGTACTCCACCTCTAATGTGCTCCACTGTATTCCACTGTACTCTACCTCTACTGTACTCCACTGTACTCTACCTCTACTGTACTCCACTGTACTCTACCTCTTCTCTGCTCCACTGTACTCCACTGTACGCTACCTCTACTGTACTCCAATGTACTCTACCTCTACTGTACTCTACTGTACTCCACCTCTAATGTAATCCACTGTATTCCACTGTATTCTACCTCTACTGTACTCCACTGTACTCTACCTCTTCTGTGCTCCACTGTACTCCACTGTACGCTACCTCTACTGTGCTCCACACTACTCTACCTCTACTGTACTCCACTCTATTCTACCTCTACTGTGCTCCGCTGTACTCCACTGTACTCTACGTCTACTGTGCTCCACTGTACTCTACCTCTACTGTACTCCACTGTACTCTACCTCTACTGTAATCCACTGTACACTACCTCTACTGTACTCCACTGTACGCTACCTCTACTGTGCTCCACAGTACTCTACCTCTACTGTACTCCACTCTACTCTACCTCTACTGTGCTCCACTGTACTCTACTGTACTCCACCTCTACTGTGCTCCGCTGTACTTCACTGTACTCCACCTCTACTGTACTCCACTGTACTCTACCTCTACTGTGCTCCACTGTTCTCTACCTCTACTGTACTCTACTGTACTCCACCTCTACTGTGCTCCACTGTACTCCACTGTACTCTACCTCTACTGTGCTCCACTGTACTCTACCTCTACTGTACTCTTCTGTACTCCACCTCTACTGTGCTCCACTGTACTCCACTGTACTCTACCTCTACTGTGCTCCACTGTACTCTACCTCTACTGTACTCCACTGTACTCTACCTCTACTGTACTCCACTGAACTCTACCTCTACTGTCCTTCACTGTTCTCTACTGTACTCTACCTCTACTGTGATCCACTGTACTCTACCTCTGCTGTGCTCCACTGTACTCTACCTCTACTGTGCTCCACTGTACGCTACCTCTACTGTACTCCACTGTACTCTACCTCTACTGTACTCCACTGTACTCTACCTCTATTTTACTCTACTGTACTCCACCTCTAATGCTTTCCACTGTACTCCACTGTACTCTACCTCTACTGTACTCCACTGTACTCTACCTCTAGTGTACTCCACTGTACTCTACCTCTACTGTACTCCACCGAACTCTACCTCTACTGTCCTTCACTGTACTCTACTGTACTCTACCTCTACTGTGCTCCACTGTACTCCACTGTACTCTATCTCTACTGTGATCCACTGTACTCTACCTCTGCTGTGCTCCACTGAACTCTACCTCTACTGTGCTCCACTGTACTCTACCTCTACACTACTCCAATTTACTATACCTCTACTGTACTCTACTGTTCTATACCTCTACTGTACTCTACTGTACGCCACCTCTACTGTGCTCCACTGTACTCCACTCTACTCTACCTCTACTGTGCTCCACTGTACTCTACCTCTACTGTACTCCACTGTACTCTACCTCTACTGTGCTCCACTGTACTCTACCTCTGCTGTACTCCACTGTACTCTACCTCTACTGTACTCCACTGTACTCTACCTCTACTGTACTCTACTGTACTCCACCTCTAATGTGCTGCACTGTACTCTACCTCTACTGTACTCCACTGTACTCTACCTCTCCTGTGCTCCACTGTACTCTATCTCTACTGTACTCCACTGTACTCTACCTCTACTGTACTCCACTGTACTCTACCTCTACTGTACTCTACTGTACTCCACCTCTAATGTGCTGCACTGTACTCTACCTCTACTGTACTCCACTGTACTCTACCTCTACTGTGCTCCACTGTACTCTACCTCTACTGTACTCCACTGTACTCTACCTCTACTGTACTCTACTGTACTCCACCTCTACTGTGCTCCACTGTACTCCACTGTACTCTACCTCTACTGCGCTCCACTGTACTCTACTTCTACTGTACTCCACTGTACTCTACCTCTAGTGTGCTCCACTGTTCTCTACCTCTACTGTACTCTACTGTACTCCACCTCTACTGTGCTCCACTGTACTCCACTGTACTCTACCTCTACTGTGCTCCACTGCACTCTACCTCTACTGTAATCCACTCTACTCTATATCTACTGTGCTCCATTGTACTCTATCTCTACTGCACTCCAATGTGCTCTACCTCTACTGTACTCTACTGTTCTCTACCTCTACTGTACTTTACTGTACTCCACCTCTAATGTGCTCCACTGTACTCCACTGTACTCTACCTCTACTGTGCTCCACTGTACTCTACCTCTACTGTACTCCACTGTACTCTACCTCTACTGTGCTCCACTGTACTCTACCTCTACTGTACTCCACTGTACTCTACCTCTACTGTACTTCACTCCACACTACCTCTACTGTGCTCCACTGTAACCTGCCTCTACTGTACTCCACTGTACTCTACCTCTACTGTGCTCCACTGTACTATACCTCTACTGTACTCTACTGTACTCTACCTCTACTGTGCTCCACTGTACTCTACCTTTACTGTACTCTACTGTACTCCATCTCTACTGTGCTGCACTGTACTCCACTGTACTCTACCTCTACTGTGCTCCACTGTACTCTACTTCTACTGTACTCCACTGTACTCTACCTCTAGTGTGCTCCACTGTTCTCGACCTCTACTGTACTCTACTGTTCTCCACCTCTACTGTGCTCCACTGTACTCCACTGTACTCTACCTCTACTGTGCTCCACTGCACTCTACCTCTACTGTGCTCCACTGCACTCTACCTCTACTGTACTCCACGGTACTCTACCTCTACTGTACTCCACTGTACGCTACATCTACTGTGCTCCACTGTACTCTACCTTTATTGTACTCCACTCTACTCTACCTCTAGTGTGCTCCACTGTTCTCTACCTCTACTGTACTCTACTGTACTCCACCTCTACTGTGCTCCACTGTACTCCACTGTACTCTACCTCTACTGTGCTCCACTGTACTCTACCTCTACTGTACTCCACTGTACTCTACCTCTACTGTACTCCACTGTACTCTACCTCTACTGTGCTCCACTGTACTCTACCTCTACTGTACTCCACTGTACTCTACCTCTACTGTGCTCCACTGTACTCTACCTCTACTGTACTCCACTGTACTCTACCTCTACTGTGCTCCACTGTACTCTACTTCTACTGTACTCCACTGTACTCTACCTCTATTGTGCTCCACTGTTCTCTACCTCTACTGTACTCTACTGTACCCCACCTCTACTGTGCTCCACTGTACTCCACTGTACTCTACCTCTGCTGTACTCCACTGTACTCTACCTCTACTGTGCTCCACTGTACTCTACCTCTACTGTACTCCACTCTACACTACCTCTACTGTGCTCCACTGTACTCTATCTCTACTGTGCTCCACTGTACTCCACTGTACTCTACTTCTACTGTACTCCACTGTACTCTACCTCTAGTGTGCTCCACTGTTCTCTACCTCTACTGTACTCTACTGTACTCCACCTCTACTGTGCTCCACTGCACTCCACTGTACTCTACCTCTACTGTGTTCCACTGTACTCTACCTCTACTGTACTCCACTGTACTCTACCTCTACTGTACTCTACTGTACTCCACCTCTACTGTGCTCCACTGTACTCCACTGTACTCTACCTCTACTGTGCTCCACTGTACTCTACCTCTACTGTACTCCACGGTACGCTACCTCTACTGTGCTCCACTGTTCTCTACCTCTACTGTACTCTACTGTACTCCACCTCTACTGTGCTCCACTGTACTCCACTGTACTCTACCTCTACTGTGCTCCACTGCACTCTACCTCTACTGTAATCCACTCTACTCTATCTCTACTGTGCTCCATTGTACTCTATCTCTACTGTACTCCAATGTACCTCTACTGTACTCTACTGTTCTCTACCTCTACTGTACTCTACTGTACTCCACCTCTACTGTGCTCCACTGTACTCCGCTGTACTCTACCTCTAGTGTGCTCCACTGTTCTCTACCTCTACTGTACTCCACGGTACGCTACCTCTACTGTGCTCCACTGTTCTCTACCTCTACTGTACTCTACTGTACTCCACCTCTACTGTGCTCCACTGTACTCCACTGTACTCTACCTCTACTGTGCTCCACTGCACTCTACCTCTACTGTAATCCACTCTACTCTATCTCTACTGTGCTCCATTGTACTCTATCTCTACTGTACTCCAATGTACCTCTACTGTACTCTACTGTTCTCTACCTCTACTGTACTCTACTGTACTCCACCTCTACTGTGCTCCACTGTACTCCACTGTACTCCACCTCTACTGTGCTCCACTGTACTCTACCTCTGCTGTACTCCACTGTACTCTACCTCTAGTGTACTCCACTGTACTCTACCTCTACTGTACTCTACTGTACTCCACCTCTAATGTGCTGCACTGTACTCCACTGTACTCTACCTCTACTGTACTCCACTGTACTCTACCTCTACTGTACTCCACTGTACTCTACCTCTACTGTGCTCCACTGTACTCCACTGTACGCTACCTCTACTGTGCTCCACTGTACTCTACCTCTACTGTACTCCACTCTACTCTACCTCTACTGTGCTCCGCTGTACTCCACTGTACTCTACATCTACTGTGCTCCACTGTACTCTATCTCTACTGAACTCCACTGTACTCTACCTCTACTGTGCTCCACTGTACTCTACCTCTACTGTACTCCACTCCACTCTACTCTACCTCTACTGTACTCCACCTCTACTTTGCTCCGCTGTACTCCACTGTACTCTACCTCTACTGTGCTCCACTGTACTCTACCTCTACTGTACTCCACTGTACTCTACCTCTACTGTACTCCACTGTACTCTACCTCTACTGTGCTATACCGTACTCCACCTCTACTGTGCTCCAATATACTCTACCTCTACTGTGCTCCACTGTACTCTACCTCTTCTGTACTCTACTGTTCTCTACCTCTACTGTACTCTACTGTACTCCACCTCTATTGTGCTCCACTGTACTCTACCTCTACTGTACTCCACTCTACACTACCTCTACTGTGTTCCACTGTACTCTATCTCTACTGTACTCTACTATATTCTACCTCTACTGTGCTCCGCTGTACTCCACTGTACTCTACCTCTACTGTCCTCCACTGTACTCTACCTCTACTGTGCTCCACTGTATTCTACCTCTACTGTACTCCACTGTACTCCACCTCTACTTTGCTCTACTGTACTCCACTGTACTCTACCTCTACTGTGCTCCACTGTACTCTATCTCTACTGTACTCCACTGTACTCTACCTCTACTGTACTCTACTGTTCTCTACCTCTACTGTACTCTACTGTACTCCACCTCTACCGTACTCCACTGTACTCCACTGTACTCTACCTCTACTCTGTTCCACTGTACTCTACCTCTACTGTACTCCACTGTACTCTACCTCTACTGTACTCTACTGTACTCCACCTCTAATGCGCTCCACTGTACTCCACTGTACTCTACCTCTACTGTACTCCACTGTACTCTACCTCTAGTGTACTCCACTGTACTCTACCTCTACTGTACTCCACCGAACTCTACCTCTACTGTCCTTCACTGTGCTCTACTGACCTCTACCTCTACTGTGCTCCACTGTACTCTACCTCTACTGTACTCCACTGTACTCTACCTCTACTGTGCTCCACTGTACTCTATCTATACTGTGCTCCACTGTACTCCACTGTACTCTACCTCTACTGTGCTCCACTGTACTCTACTTCTACTGTACTCCACTGTACTCTACCTCTAGTGTGCTCCACTGTTCTCTACCTCTACTGTACTCTACTGTACTCTACCTCTACTGTACTCCACTGTACTCTACCTCTACTGTACTCTACTGTACTCCACCTCTACTGTGCTCCACTGTACTCTACCTCTACTGTACTCCACTGTACTCTACATCTACTGTACTCTACTGTACTCCACCTCTACTGTGCTCCACTGTACTCCACTGTACTCTACCTCTACTGCGCTCCACTGTACTCTACTTCTACTGTACTCCACTGTACTCTACCACTAGTGTGCTCCACTGTTCTCTACCTCTACTGTACTCCACGGTACGCTACCTCTACTGTGCTCCACTGTTCTCTACCTCTACTGTACTCTACTGTACTCCACCTCTACTGTGCTCCACTGTACTCCACTGTACTCTACCTCTACTGTGCTCCACTGCACTCTACCTCTACTGTAATCCACTCTACTCTATCTCTACTGTGCTCCATTGTACTCTATTTCTACTGTACTCCAATGTACTCTACCTCTACTGTACTCTACTGTTCTCTACATCTACTGTACTCTACTGTACTCCACCTCTACTGTGCTCCACTGTACTCCACTGTACTCTACCTCTACTGTGCTCCACTGTACTCTACCTCTACTGTACTCCACTGTACTCTACCTCTACTGTGCTCCACTGTACTCTACCTCTACTGTACTTCACTCCACACTACCTCTACTGTGCTCCACTGTACTCTACCTCTACTGTACTCCACTGTACTCTACCTCTACTGTGCTCCACTGTACTCTACCTCTACTGTACTCTACTGTACTCTACCTCTACTGTGCACCACTGTACTCTACCTTTACTGTACTCTACTGTACTCCACCTCTACTGTGCTCCACTGTACTCCACTGTACTCTACCTCTACTGTGCTCCACTGCACTCTACCTCTACTGTAATCCACTCTACTCTATCTCTACTTTGCTCCATTGTACTCTATCTCTACTGTACTCCAATGTACTCTACCTCTACTGTACTCTACTGTTCTCTACCTCTACTGTACTCTTCTGTACTCCACCTCTACTGTGCTCCACTGTACTCTACATCTACTGTGCTCCACTGTACTCTACCTCTGCTGTACTCCACTGTAGTCTACCTCTACTGTACTCCACTGTACTCCACTGTACTCCACCTCTACTGTGCTCCACTGTACTCCACTGTACTCTACCTCTACTGTACTCCACTGTACTCTACCTCTACTGTACTCTACTGTACTCCAGCTCAAATGTGCTGCACTGTACTCTACCTCTACTGTACTCCACTGTACTCTACCTCTACTGTGCTCCACTGTACTCTATCTCTACTGTACTCCACTGTACTCTACCTCTACTGTACTCCACTGTACTCTACCTCTACTGTACTCTACTGTACTCCACCTCTAATGTGCTGCACTGTACTCTACCTCTACTGTACTCCACTGTACTCTACCTCTACTGTGCTCCATTTCACTCTACCTCTACTGTACTCCACTGTACTCTACCTCTACTGTACTCTACTGTACTCCACCTCTACTGTGCTCCACTGTACTCCACTGTACTCTACCTCTACTGCGCTCCACTGTACTCTACTTCTACTGTACTCCACTGTACTCTACCTCTAGTGTGCTCCACTGTTCTCTACCTCTACTGTGCTCCACTGTACTCCACTGTACTCTACCTCTACTGCGCTCCACTGTACTCTACTTCTACTGTACTCCACTGTACTCTACCTCTAGTGTGCTCCACTGTTCTATACCTCTACTGTACTCTACTGTACTCCACCTCTACTGTGCTCCACTGTACTCCACTGTAGTCTACCTCTACTGTGCTCCACTGCACTCTACCTCTACTGTAATCCACTCTACTCTATCTCTACTGTGCTCCATTTTACTCTATCTCTACTGTACTCCAATGTACTCTACCTCTACTGTACTCTACTGTTCTCTACATCTACTGTACTCTACTGTACTCCACCTCTACTGTGCTCCACTGTACTCCACTGTACTCTACCTCTACTGTGCTCCACTGTACTCTACCTCTACTGTACTCTACCTCTACAGTGCTCCACTGTAATCTACCTCTACTGTACTTCACTCCACACTACCTCTACTGTGCTCCACTGTACTCTACCTCTACTGTACTCCACTGTACTCTACCTCTACTGTGCTCCACTGTACTCTACCTCTACTGTACTCTACTGTACTCTACCTCAACTGTGCACCACTGTACTCTACCTTTACTGTACTCTACTGTACTCCACCTCTACTGTGCTGCACTGTACTCCACTGTACTCTACCTCTACTGTGCTCCACTGTACTCTACTTCTACTGTACTCCACTGTACTCTACCTCTAGTGTGCTCCACTGTTCTCTACATCTACTGTACTCTACTGTACTCCACCTCTACTGTGCTCCACTGTACTCCACTGTACACTACCTCTACTGTGCTCCACTGCACTCTACCTCTACTGTACTCCAAGGTACTCTACCTCTACTGTACTCCACTGTACTCTACCTCTACTGTGCTCCACTGTACTCTATCTCTACTGTACTCCACTGTACTCTACCTCTACTGTACTCTACTGTTCTCTACCTCTACTGTACTCCACCTCTACTGTACTCCACTGTACTCCACTGTACTCTACCTCTAATGTGCTCCACTGTACTCTACCTCTACTGTACTCCACTGTACTCTATATCTGCTGTGCTCAACTGTACTCTACCTCTACTGTACTCCACTGTACTCTACCTCTACTGTACTCCACTTTATTCTACCTCTACTCTACTCTACTGTACTCCACCTCTAATGTGCTCCACTGTATTCCACTGTACTCTACCTCTACTGTACTCCACTGCACTCTACCTCTACTGTACTCCACTGTACTCTACCTCTTCTCTGCTCCACTGTACTCCACTGTACGCTACCTCTACTGTGCTCCAAACTACTCTACCTCTACTGTACTCCACTCTATTCTACCTCTACTGTGCTCCGCTGTACTCCACTGTACTCTACGTCTACTGTGCTCCACTGTACTCTACCTCTACTGTACTCCACTGTACTCTACCTCTACTGTAATCAACTGTACACTACCTCTACTGTACTCCACTGTACGCTACCTCTACTGTACTCCACTGTACTCTACCTCCACTGTACGCTACTGTACTCCACCTCTACTGTGTTCCACTGTACTCCACTGTACTCTACCTCTACTGTGCTCCACTGTACTCTACCTCTACTGTACTCCACTGTACTCTACCTCTAGTGTACTCTACTGTACTCCACCTCTACTGTGCTCCGCTGTACTCCACTGTACTCTACCTCTACTGTGCTCCACTGTACTCTACCTCTTCTGTACTCCACTGTACTCTACCTCTACTGTGCTCCACTGTACTCTACCTCTACTGTACTCCACAGTACGCTACCTCTACTGTGCTACACTGTACTCTACCTCTACTGTACTCCACGGTACGCTACCTCTACTGTGCTCCACTCTACTCTACCTCTACTGTACTCCACTCTACTCTACCTCTACTGTGCTCCACTGTACTCTACCTCTACTGTACTCCACTGTACTCTACCTCTACTGTGCTCCACTGTACTCTATCTCTACTGTACTCCACTGTACTCTACCTCTACTGTACTCTACTGTTCTCTACCTCTACTGTACTCTACTGTACTCTACCTCTACTGTACTCCACTGTACTCTACCTCTACTGTACTCTACTGTACTCCACCTCTACTGTGCTCCACTGTACTCTACCTCTACTGTACTCCACTGTACTCTACCTCTACTGTACTCTACTGTACTCCACCTCTACTGTGCTCCACTGTACTCCACTGTACTCTACCTCTACTGTGCTCCAATGTACTCTACTTCTACTGTACTCCACAGTACTCAACCTCTAGTGTGCTCCACTGTTCTCTACCTCTACTGTACTCTACTGTGCTCCACCTCTACTGTGCTCCACTGTACTCCACTGTACTCTACCTCTACTGTGCTCCACTGCACTCTACCTCTACTGTAATCCACTCTACTCTACCTCTACTGTGCTCCACTGTACTCTACTTCTACTGTACTCCACTGTACTCTACCTCTAGTGTGCTCCACTGTTCTCTACCTCTACTGTACTCTACTGTACTCCACCTCTACTGTGCTCCACTGTACTCCACTGTACACTACCTCTACTGTGCTCCACTGCACTCTACCTCTACTGTACTCCAAGGTACTCTACCTCTACTGTACTCCACTGTACTCTACCTCTACTGTGCTCCACTGTACTCTATCTCTACTGTACTCCACTGTACTCTACCTCTACTGTACTCTACTGTTCTCTACCTCTACTGTACTCCACCTCTACTGTACTCCACTGTACTCCACTGTACTCTACCTCTAATGTGCTCCACTGTACTCTACCTCTTCTGTACTCCACTGTACTCTACCTCTAATGTGCTCCACTGTACTCTACCTCTACTGTACTCCACTGTACTCTATATCTGCTGTGCTCAACTGTACTCTACCTCTACTGTACTCCACTGTACTCTACCTCTACTGTACTCCACTTTATTCTACCTCTACTCTACTCTACTGTACTCCACCTCTAATGTGCTCCACTGTATTCCACTGTACTCTACCTCTACTGTACTCCACTGTACTCTACCTCTACTGTACTCCACTGTACTCTACCTCTTCTCTGCTCCACTGTACTCCACTGTACGCTACCTCTACTGTGCTCCAAACTACTCTACCTCTACTGTACTCCACTCTATTCTACCTCAACTGTGCTCCGCTGTACTCCACTGTACTCTACGTCTACTGTGCTCCACTGTACTCTACCTCTACTGTACTCCACTGTACTCTACCTCTACTGTAATCAACTGTACACTACCTCTACTGTACTCCACTGTACGCTACCTCTACTGTGCTCCACAGTACTCTACCTCTACTGTACTCCACTCTACTCTACATCTACTGTGCTCCACTGTACTCTACTGTACTCCACCTCTACTGTGTTCCGCTGTACTCCTCTGTACTCTACCTCTACTGTACTCCACTGTACTCTACCTCCACTGTACGCTACTGTACTCCACCTCTACTGTGTTCCACTGTACTCCACTGTACTCTACCTCTACTGTGCTCCACTGTACTCTACCTCTACTGTACTCCACTGTACTCTACCTCTAGTGTGCTCCACTGTTCTCTACCTCTACTGTACTCTACTGTACTCCACCTCTACTGTGCTGCACTGTACTCCACTGTACTCTACCTCTACTGTGCTCCACTGTACTCTACCTCTACTGTGCTCCACTGTACTCTATCTCTACTGTACTCTACTGTACTCCACCTCTACTGTGCTCAGCTGTACTCCACTGTACTCTACCTCTACTGTGCTCCACTGTACTCTACCTCTTCTGTACTCCACTGTACTCTACCTCTACTGTGCTCCACTGTACTCTACCTCTACTGTACTCCACAGTACGCTACCTCTACTGTGCTACACTGTACTCTACCTCTACTGTACTCCACGGTACGCTACCTCTACTGTGCTCCACTCTACTCTACCTCTACTGTACTCCACTCTACTCTACCTCTACTGTGCTCCACTGTACTCTACCTCTACTGTACTCCACTGTACTCTACCTCTACTGTGCTCCACTGTACTCTATCTCTACTGTACTCCACTGTACTCTACCTCTACTGTACTCTACTGTTCTCTACCTCTACTGTACTCTACTGTACTCTACCTCTACTGTACTCCACTGTACTCTACCTCTACTGTACTCTACTGTACTCCACCTCTACTGTGCTCCACTGTACTCTACCTCTACTGTACTCCACTGTACTCTACCTCTACTGTACTCTACTGTACTCCACCTCTACTGTGCTCCACTGTACTCCACTGTACTCTACCTCTACTGTGCTCCAATGTACTCTACTTCTACTGTACTCCACAGTACTCAACCTCTAGTGTGCTCCACTGTTCTCTACCTCTACTGTACTCTACTGTGCTCCACCTCTACTGTGCTCCACTGTACTCCACTGTACTCTACCTCTACTGTGCTCCACTGCACTCTACCTTTACTGTAATCCACTCTACTCTATCTCTACTGTGCTCCATTGTACTCTTTCTCTACTGTACTCCAATGTGCTCTACCTCTACTGTACTCTACTGTTCTCTACCTCTACTGTACTCTACTGTACTCCACCTCTACTGTGCTCCACTGTACTCCACTGTACTCTACCTCTACTGTGCTCCAATGTACTCTACCTCTGCTGTACTCCACTGTACTCTACCTCTACTGTACTCCACTGTACTCTACCTCTACTGTACTCTACTGTACTCCACCTCTAATGTGCTGCACTGTACTCCACTGTACTCTACCTCTACTGTACTCCACTGTACTCTACCTCTACTGTACTCCACTGTACTCTACCTCTACTGTGCTCCACTGTACTCCACTGTACGCTACCTCTACTGTACTCCACTGTACTCTACCTCTACTGTGCTATACCGTACTCCACCTCTACTGTGCTCCAATATACTCTACCTCTACTGTGCTCCACTGTACTCTACCTCTTCTGTGCTCTACTGTTCTCTACCTCTACTGTTCTCTATTGTACTCCACCTCTATTGTGCTCCACTGTACTCTACCTCTACTGTACTCCACTCTACACTACCTCTACTGTGTTCCACTGTACTCTATCTCTACTGTACTCTACTGTACTCTACCTCTACTGTGCTCCGCTGTACTCCACTGTACTCTACCTCTACTGTGCTCCACTGTACTCTACCTCTACTGTACTCCACTGTATTCTACCTCTACTGTGCTCCACTGTACTCTACCTCTACTGTACTCCACTGTACTCTACCTCTACTGTACTCCGCTGTACTCTACCTCTACTGTGCTCCACTGTACTCTACCTCTACTGTACTCCACTGTTCTCTACCTCTACTGTGCTCCACTGTACTCTACCTCTACTGTACGCCACTCCACTCTACTCTACCTCTACTGTGCTCCGCTGTACTCCACTGTACTCTACCTCTTCTGTGCTCCACTGTACTCTATCTCTACTGAACTCCACTGTACTCTACCTCTACTGTGCTCCACTGTACTCTACCTCTACTGTACTCCACTCCACTCTACTCTACCTCTACTGTGCTCCACTGTACTCTATCTCGACTGTACTCTACTGTACTCCACCTCTACTGTGCTCCGCTGTACTCCACTGTACTCTACCTCTATTGTGCTACACGGTACTCTACCTCTACTGTACTCCACTGTACTTTACCTCTACTGTACTCCACTGTACTCTACCTCTACTGTGCTATACCGTACTCCACCTCTACTGTGCTCCAATATACTCTACCTCTACTGTGCTCCACTGTACTCTACCTCTTCTGTGCTCTACTGTTTTCTACCTCTACTGTACTCTACTGTACTCCGCCTCTATTGTGCTCCACTGTACTCTACCTCTACTGTACTCCACTCTACACTACCTCTACTGTGTTCCACTGTACTCTATCTCTACTGTACTCTACTGTACTCTGCCTTTACTGTGCTCCGCTGTACTCCACTGTACTCTACCTCTACTGTCCTCCACTGTACTCTACCTCTACTGTGCTCCACTGTATTCTACCTTTACTGTACTCCACTGTACTCCACCTCTACTTTGCTCTACTGTACTCCACTGTACTCTACCTCTACTGTGCTCCACTGTACTCTATCTCTACTGTACTCCACTGTACTCTACCTCTACTGTACTCTACTGTTCTCTACCTCTACTGTACTCTACTGTACTCCACCTCCACTGTACTCCACTGTACTCTACCTCTACTGTGTTCCACTGTACTCAACCTCTACTGTACTCCACTGTACTCTATCTCTACTGTACTCTACTGTACTCTACCTCTACTGTGCTCCACTGTACTCTACCTCTACTGTGCTCCACTGAACTCTACTTCTACTGTACTCCACTGTACTCTACCTCTAGTGTGCTTCACTGTTCTCTACCTCTACTGTACTCTACTGTACTCCACCTCTACTGTGCTCCACTGTATTCCACTGTACTCTACCTCTACTGTGCTCCACTGCACTCTACCTCTACTGTAATCCACTCTACTCTATCTCTACTGTGCTCCATTGTACTCTATCTCTACTGTACTCCAATGTACCTCTACTGTACTCTACTGTTCTCTACCTCTACTGTACTCTACTGTACTCCACCTCTACTGTGCTCCACTGTACTCCACTGTACTCTACCTCTACTGTGCTCCACTGTACTCTACCTCTGCTGTACTCCACTGTACTCTACCTCTACTGTACTCTACTGTACTCTACCTCTACGGTACTCTACTGTACTCCACCTCTAATGTGCTGCACTGTACTCCACTGTACTCTACCTCTACTGTACTCCACTGTACTCTACCTCTACTGTGCTCCCCTGTACTCCACTGTACGCTACCTCTACTCTGCTCCACTGTACTCTACCTCTACTGTACTCCACTCTACTCTACCTCTACTGTGCTCCGCTGTACTCCACTGTACTCTACCTCTACTGTGCTCCACTGTACTCTACCTCTGCTGTACTCCACTGTACTCTACCTCTACTGTGCTCCACTGTACTCTACCTCTACTGTACTCCAATGTACGCTACCTCTACTGTACTCCACTCCACTCTACTCCACCTCTACTGTGCTCCGCTGTACTCCACTGTACTCTACCTCTACTGTGCTCCACTGTACTCTACCTCTACTGTAGTCCACTGTACTTTACCTCTACTGTACTCCACTGTACTCTACCTCTACTGTGCTATACCGTACTCCACCTCTTCTGTACTCTACTGTTCTCTACCTCTACTGTACTCTACTGTACTCCACCTCTATTGTGCTCCACTGTACTCTACCTCTACTGTACTCCACTCTACACTACCTCTACTGTGTTCCACAGTACTCTATCTCTACTGTACTCTACTGTACTCTACCTCTACTGTGCTCCGCTGTACTCCACTGTACTCTACCTCTACTGTCCTCCACTGTACTCTACCTCTACTGTGCTCCACTGTACTCTACCTCTACTGTACTCCACTGTACTCCACCTCTACTTTGCTCCACTGTACTCCACTGTACTCTACCTCTACTGTGCTCCACTGTACTCTACCTCTACTGTACTCCACTGTACTCTACCTCTACTGTGCTTCACTGTACTACACTGTACTCTACCTCTACTGTGCTCCACTGTACTCTACCTCTACTGTACTCCACTGTACTCTACCTCTGCTGTGCTCAACTGTACTCTACCTCTACTGTACTCCACTGTACTCTACCTCTACTGTACTCCAATGTACTCTACCTCTACTGTACTCTACTGTACTCCACCTCTAATGTGCTCCACTGTATTCCACTGTACTCTACCTCTAATGTGCTCCACTGTACTCTACCTCTACTGTACTCCACTGTACTCTACCTCTGCTGTGCTCAACTGTACTCTACCTCTACTGTACTCCACTGTACTCTACCTATACTGTACTCCACTGTACTCAACCTCTACTGTACTCTACTGTACTCCACCTCTAATGTGCTCCACTGTATTCCACTGTACTCTACCTCTACTGTACTCCACTGTACTCCACCTCTAATGTGCTCCACTGTATTCCACTGTACTCTACCTCTACTGTACTCCACTGTACTCTACCTCTACTGTACTCCACTGTACTCTACCTCTTCTGTGCTCCACTGTACTCCACTGTACGCTACCTCTACTGTGCTCCAAACTACTCTACCTCTACTATACTCCACTCTATTCTACCTCTACTGTGCTCTGCTGTACTCCACTGTACTCTACGTCTACTGTGCTCCACTGTACTCTACCTCTACTGTACTCCACTGTACTCCACCTCTACTTTGCTCCACTGTACTCCACTGTACTCTACCTCTACTGTGCTCCACTGTACTCTACCTCTAGTGTACTCCACTGTACTCTACCTCTACTGTACTCCAACGAACTCTACCTCTACTGTGCTTCACTGTACTCCACTGTACTCTACCTCTACTGTGCTCCACTATACTCTACCTCTACTGTACTCCACTGTACTCTACCTCTACTGTGCTTCACTGTACTCCACTGTACTCTACCTCTACTGTGCTCCACTGTACTCTACCTCTACTGTACTCCACTGTACTCTACCTCTGCTGTGCTCAACTGTACTCTACCTCTACTGTACTCTACTGTACTCCACCTCTAATTTGCTCCACTGTATTCCACTGTACTCTACCTCTACTGTACTCCACTGTACTCTACCTCTACTGTACTCCACTGTACTCTACTTCTACTGTACTCCACTGTACTCTACCTCTTCTGTGCTCCACTGTACTCCACTGTACGCTACCTCTACTGTTCTCCACTGTACTCTACCTCTACTGTACTCCACTGTACTCTACCTCTACTGTAATCCACTGTACACTACCTCTACTGTATTCCACTGTACGCTACCTCTACTGTGCTCCACAGTACTCTACCTCTACTCTACTCCACTCTACTCTACCTCTACTGTGCTCCATTGTACTCTACTGTACTCCACCTCTACTGTGCTCCGCTGTACTCCACTGTACTCTACCTCTACTGTGCTCCACTGTACTCTACCTCTACTGTACTCCACTGTACTCTACCTCTACTGTACTCCACTGTACTCTACCTCTACTGTGCTATACCGTACTCCACCTCTACTGTGCTCCAATATACTCTACCTCTACTGTGCTCCACTGTACTCTACCTCTTCTGTACTCTACTGTTCTCTACCTCTACTGTACTCTACTGTACTCCACCTCTATTGTGCTCCACTGTACTCTACCTCTACTGTACTCCACTCTACACTACCTCTACTGTGTTCCACTGTACTCTATCTCTACTGTACTCTACTATATTCTACCTCTACTGTGCTCCGCTGTACTCCACTGTACTCTACCTCTACTGTCCTCCACTGTACTCTACCTCTACTGTGCTCCACTGTATTCTACCTCTACTGTACTCCACTGTACTCCACCTCTACTTTGCTCTACTGTACTCCACTGTACTCTACCTCTACTGTGCTCCACTGTACTCTATCTCTACTGTACTCCACTGTACTCTACCTCTACTGTACTCTACTGTTCTCTACCTCTACTGTACTCTACTGTACTCCACCTCTACCGTACTCCACTGTACTCCACTGTACTCTACCTCTACTCTGTTCCACTGTACTCTACCTCTACTGTACTCCACTGTACTCTACCTCTACTGTACTCTACTGTACTCCACCTCTAATGCGCTCCACTGTACTCCACTGTACTCTACCTCTACTGTACTCCACTGTACTCTACCTCTAGTGTACTCCACTGTACTCTACCTCTACTGTACTCCACCGAACTCTACCTCTACTGTCCTTCACTGTGCTCTACTGACCTCTACCTCTACTGTGCTCCACTGTACTCTACCTCTACTGTACTCCACTGTACTCTACCTCTACTGTGCTCCACTGTACTCTATCTATACTGTGCTCCACTGTACTCCACTGTACTCTACCTCTACTGTGCTCCACTGTACTCTACTTCTACTGTACTCCACTGTACTCTACCTCTAGTGTGCTCCACTGTTCTCTACCTCTACTGTACTCTACTGTACTCTACCTCTACTGTACTCCACTGTACTCTACCTCTACTGTACTCTACTGTACTCCACCTCTACTGTGCTCCACTCTACTCTACCTCTACTGTACTCCACTGTACTCTACATCTACTGTACTCTACTGTACTCCACCTCTACTGTGCTCCACTGTACTCCACTGTACTCTACCTCTACTGCGCTCCACTGTACTCTACTTCTACTGTACTCCACTGTACTCTACCACTAGTGTGCTCCACTGTTCTCTACCTCTACTGTACTCCACGGTACGCTACCTCTACTGTGCTCCACTGTTCTCTACCTCTACTGTACTCTACTGTACTCCACCTCTACTGTGCTCCACTGTACTCCACTGTACGCTACCTCTACTGTGCTCCACTGCACTCTACCTCTACTGTAATCCACTCTACTCTATCTCTACTGTGCTCCATTGTACTCTATCTCTACTGTACTCCAATGTACTCTACCTCTACTGTACTCTACTGTTCTCTACATCTACTGTACTCTACTGTACTCCACCTCTACTGTGCTCCACTGTACTCCACTGTACTCTACCTCTACTGTGCTCCACTGTACTCTACCTCTACTGTACTCCACTGTACTCTACCTCTACTGTGCTCCACTGTACTCTACCTCTACTGTACTTCACTCCACACTACCTCTACTGTGCTCCACTGTACTCTACCTCTACTGTACTCCACTGTACTCTACCTCTACTGTGCTCCACTGTACTCTACCTCTACTGTACTCTACTGTACTCTACCTCTACTGTGCACCACTGTACTCTACCTCTACTGTGCTCTACTGTACTCCACCTCTACTGTGCTCCACTGTACTCCACTGTACTCTACCTCTACTGTGCTCCACTGCACTCTACCTCTACTGTAATCCACTCTACTCTATCTCTACTTTGCTCCATTGTACTCTATCTCTACTGTACTCCAATGTACTCTACCTCTACTGTACTCTACTGTTCTCTACCTCTACTGTACTCTTCTGTACTCCACCTCTACTGTGCTCCACTGTACTCTACATCTACTGTGCTCCACTGTACTCTACCTCTACTGTGCTCCACTGTACTCTACCTCTACTGTACTCCACTGTACTCTACCTCTACTGTGCTCCACTGTACTCTACCTCTACTGTACTCCACTGTACTCTACCTCTACTGTGCTCCACTGTACTCTACTTCTACTGTACTCCACTGTACTCTACCTCTATTGTGCTCCAATGTTCTCTACCTCTACTGTACTCTACTGTACCCCACCTCTACTGTGCTCCACTGTACTCCACTGTACTCTACCTCTGCTGTACTCCACTGTACTCTACCTCTACTGTGCTCCACTGTACTCTACCTCTACTGTACTCCACTCTACACTACCTCTACTGTGCTCCACTGTACTCTATCTCTACTGTGCTCCACTGTACTCCACTGTACTCTACTTCTACTGTACTCCACTGTACTCTACCTCTAGTGTGCTCCACTGTTCTCTACCTCTACTGTACTCTACTGTACTCCACCTCTACTGTGCTCCACTGCACTCCACTGTACTCTACCTCTACTGTGTTCCACTGTACTCTACCTCTACTGTAATCCACTCTACTCTATCTCTACTGTGCTCCATTGTACTCTATCTCTACTGTACTCCAATGTACTCTACCTCTACTGTACTCTACTGTACTCCACCTCTACTGTGCTCTACTGTACTCCACTGTACTCTACCTCTACTGTACTCTACTGTACTCCACCTCTACTGTGCTCCACTGTACTCCACTGTACTCTACCTCTACTGTGCTCCACTGTACTCTACTTCTACTGTACTCCACTGTACTCTACCTCTAGTGTGCTCCACTGTTCTCTACCTCTACTGTACTTCACGGTACGCTACCTCTACTCTGCTCCACTGTTCTCTACCTCTACTGTACTCTACTGTACTCCACCTCTACTGTGCTCCACTGTACTCCACTGTACTCTACCTCTACTGTGCTCCACTGCACTCTACCTCTACTGTAATCCACTCTACTCTATCTCTACTGTGCTCCATTGTACTCTATCTCTACTGTACTCCAATGTACCTCTACTGTACTCTACTGTTCTCTACCTCTACTGTACTCTACTGTACTCCACCTCTACTGTGCTCCACTGTACTCCACTGTACTCCACCTCTACTGTGCTCCACTGTACTCTACCTCTGCTGTACTCCACTGTACTCTACCTCTAGTGTACTCCACTGTACTCTACCTCTACTGTACTCTACTGTACTCCACCTCTAATGTGCTGCACTGTACTCCACTGTACTCTACCTCTACTGTACTCCACTGTACTCTACCTCTACTGTACTCCACTGTACTCTACCTCTACTGTGCTCCACTGTACTCCACTGTACGCTACCTCTACTGTGCTCCACTGTACTCTACCTCTACTGTACTCCACTCTACTCTACCTCTACTGTGCTCCGCTGTACTCCACTGTACTCTACCTCTACTGTGCTCCACTGTACTCTATCTCTACTGAACTCCACTGTACTCTACCTCTACTGTGCTCCACTGTACTCTACCTCTACTGTACTCCACTCCACTCTACTCTACCTCTACTGTACTCCACCTCTACTTTGCTCCGCTGTACTCCACTGTACTCTACCTCTACTGTTCTCCACTGTACTCTACCTCTACTGTACTCCACTGTACTCTACCTCTACTGTACTCCACTGTACTCTACCCTTACTGTGCTATACCGTACTCCACCTCTACTATGCTCCAATATACTCTACCTCTACTGTGCTCCACTGTACTCTACCTCTTCTGTACTCTACTGTTCTCTACCTCTACTGTACTCTACTGTACTCCACCTCTATTGTGCTCCACTGTACTCTACCTCTACTGTACTCCACTCTACACTACCTCTACTGTGTTCCACTGTACTCTATCTCTACTGTACTCTACTATATTCTACCTCTACTGTGCTCTGCTGTACTCCACTGTACTCTACCTCTACTGTCCTCCACTGTACTCTACCTCTACTGTGCTCCACTGTATTCTACCTCTACTGTACTCCACTGTACTCCACCTCTACTTTGCTCTACTGTACTCCACTGTACTCTACCTCTACTGTGCTCCACTGTACTCTATCTCTACTGTACTCCACTGTACTCTACCTCTACTGTACTCTACTGTTCTCTACCTCTACTGTACTCTACTGTACTCCACCTCTAGCGTACTCCACTGTACTCCACTGTACTCTACCTCTACTCTGTTCCACTGTACTCTATCTCAACTGTACTCCACTGTACTCTACCTCTACTGTACTCTACTGTACTCCACCTCTAATGCGCTCCACTGTACTCCACTGTACTCTACCTCTACTGTACTCCACTGTACTCTACCTCTAGTGTACTCCACTGTACTCTACCTCTACTGTACTCCACCGAACTCTACCTCTACTGTCCTTCACTGTACTCTACTGTACTCTACCTCTACTGTGCTCCACTGTACTCTACCTCTACTGTACTCCACTGTACTCTACCTCTACTGTGCTCCACTGTACTCTATCTATACTGTGCTCCACTGTACTCCACTGTACTCTACCTCTACTGTGCTCCACTGTACTCTACTTCTACTGTACTCCACTGTACTCTACCTCTAGTGTGCTCCACTGTTCTCTACCTCTACTGTACTCTACTGTACTCTACCTCTACTGTACTCCGCTGTACTCTACCTCTACTGTACTCTACTGTACTCCACCTCTACTGTGCTCCACTGTACACTACCTCTACTGTACTCCACTGTACTCTACCTCTACTGTACTCTACTATATTCTACCTCTACTGTACTCCACAGTACTCTACCTCTACTGTGCTCCACTGTACTCTACCTCTACTGTACTCCACTGTACTCTACCTCTACTGTACTCTACTGTACTCCACCTCTACTGTGCTCCACTGTACTCCACTGTACTCTACCTCTACTGCGCTCCACTGTACTCTACTTCTACTGTACTCCACTGTACTCTACCACTAGTGTGCTCCACTGTTCTCTACCTCTACTGTACTCCACGGTACGCTACCTCTACTGTGCTCCACTGTTCTCTACCTCTACTGTACTCTACTGTACTCTACCTCTACTGTGCACCACTGTACTCTACCTTTACTGTACTCTACTGTACTCCAACTCTACTGTGCTCCACTGTACTCCACTGTACTCTACCTCTACTGTGCTCCACTGCACTCTACCTCTACTGTAATCCACTCTACTCTATCTCTACTGTGCTCCATTGTACTCTATCTCTACTGTACTCCAATGTACTCTACCTCTACTGTACTCTACTGTTCTCTACCTCTACTGTACTCTTCTGTACTCCACCTCTACTGTGCTCCACTGTACTCTACATCTTCTGTGCTCCATTGTACTCTACCTCTGCTGTACTCCACTGTACTCTACCTCTACTGTACTCCACTGTACTCCACTGTACTCCACCTCTACTGTGCTCCACTGTACTCCACTGTACTCTACCTCTACTGTACTCCACTGTACTCTACCTCTACTGTACTCTACTGTACTCCACCTCTAATGTGCTGCACTGTACTCCACTGTACTCTACCTCTACTGTGCTCCACTGCACTCTACCTCTACTGTACTCCACTGTACTCTACCTCTACTGTACTCCACTGTACTCTACCTCTACTGTGCTCCACTGTACTCCACTGTACGCTACCTCTACTGTGCTCCACTGTACTCTACCTCTACTGTACTCCACTCTACTCTACCTCTACTGTGCTCCGCTGTACTCCACTGTACTCTACCTCTACTGTGCTCCACTGTACTCTATCTCTACTGAACTCCACTGTACTCTACCTCTACTGTGCTCCACTGTACTCTACCTCTACTGTACTCCACTCCACTCTACTCTACCTCTACTGTACTCCACCTCTACTTTGCTCCGCTGTACTCCACTGTACTCTACCTCTACTGTTCTCCACTGTACTCTACCTCTACTGTACTCCACTGTACTCTACCTCTACTGTACTCCACTGTACTCTACCCTTACTGTGCTATACCGTACTCCACCTCTACTATGCTCCAATATACTCTACCTCTACTGTGCTCCACTGTACTCTACCTCTTCTGTACTCTACTGTTCTCTACCTCTACTGTACTCTACTGTACTCCACCTCTATTGTGCTCCACTGTACTCTACCTCTACTGTACTCCACTCTACACTACCTCTACTGTGTTCCACTGTACTCTATCTCTACTGTACTCTACTATACTCCACCTCTACTGTGCTCCACTGTACTCTACATCTTCTGTGCTCCACTGTACTCTACCTCTGCTGTACTCCACTGTACTCTACCTCTACTGTACTCCACTGTACTCCACTGTACTCCACCTCTACTGTGCTCCACTGTACTCCACTGTACTCTACCTCTACTGTACTCCACTGTACTCTACCTCTACTGTACTCTACTGTACTCCACCTCTAATGTGCTGCACTGTACTCCACTGTACTCTACCTCTACTGTACTCCACTGTACTCTACCTCTACTGTACTCCACTGTACTCTACCTCTACTGTGCTCCACTGTACTCCACTGTACGCTACGTCTACTGTGCTCCACTGTACTCTACCTCTACTGTACTCCACTCTACTCTACCTCTACTGTGCTCCGCTGTACTCCACTGTACTCTACCTCTACTGTGCTCCACTGTACTCTATCTCTACTGAACTCCACTGTACTCTACCTCTACTGTGCTCCACTGTACTCTACCTCTACTGTACTCCACTCCACTCTACTCTACCTCTACTGTGCTCCACTGTACTCTATCTCGACTGTACTCTACTGTACTCCAACTCTACTGTGCTCCGCTGTACTCCACTGTACTCCACCTCTACTGTGCTCCACTGTACTCTACCTCTACTGTACTCCACTGTACTCTACCTCTACTGTACTCTACTGTACTCCACCTCTACTGTACTCCACTGTACTCCACTGTACTCTACCTCTACTGTGCTCCACTGTACTCTACCTCTACTGTACTCCACTGTACTCTACCTCTACTGTACTCTACTGTACTCCACCTCTGCTGTGCTCCACTGTACTCCACTGTACTCTACCTCTACTGCGCTCCACTGTACTCTACTTCTACTGTACTCCACTGTACTCTACCACTAGTGTGCTCCACTGTTCTCTACCTCTACTGTACTCCACGGTACGCTACCTCTACTGTGCTCCACTGTTCTCTACCTCTACTGTACTCTACTGTACTCCACCTCTACTGTGCTCCACTGTACTCCACTGTACTCTACCTCTACTGTACTCTACTGTTCTCTACATCTACTGTACTCTACTGTACTCCACCTCTACTGTGCTCCACTGTACTCCACTGTACTCTACCTCTACTGTGCTCCACTGTACTCTACCTCTACTGTACTCCACTGTACTCTACCTCTACTGTGCTCCACTGTACTCTACCACTACTGTACTTCACTCCACACTACCTCTACTGTGCTCCACTGTACTCTACCTCTACTGTACTCTACTGTACTCTACCTCTACTGTGCACCACTGTACTCTACCTTTACTGTACTCTACTGTACTCCACCTCTACTGTGCTCCACTGTACTCCACTGTACTCTACCTCTACTGTGCTCCACTGCACTCTACCTCTACTGTAATCCACTCTACTCTATCTCTACTGTGCTCCATTGTACTCTATCTCTACTGTACTCCAATGTACCTCTACTGTACTCTACTGTTCTCTACCTCTACTGTACTCTACTGTACTCCACCTCTACTGTGCTCCACTGTACTCCACTGTACTCTACCTCTACTGTGCTCCACTGTACTCTACCTCTGCTGTACTCCACTGTACTCTACCTCTACTGTACTCCACTGTACTCTACCTCTACTGTACTCTACTGTACTCCACCTCTACTGTGCTGCACTGTACTCCACTCTACTCTACCTCTACTGTGCTCCACTGTACTCTACTTCTACTGTACTCCACTGTACTCTACCTCTAGTGTGCTCCACTGTTCTCTACCTCTACTGTACTCTACTGTACTCCACCTCTACTGTGCTCCACTGTACTCCACTGTACTCTACCTCTACTGTGCTCCACTGTACTCTACCTCTACTGTAATCCACTCTACTCTATCTCTACTGTGCTCCATTGTACTCTATCTCTACTGTACTCCAATGTACTCTACCTCTACTGTACTCTACTGTTCTCTACCTCTACTGTACTCTACTGTACTCTACCTCTACTGTGCTCCACTGTACTCAACCTCTACTGTGCTCCACTGTACTCTACCTCTACTGTACTCCACTGTACTCTACCTCTACTGTGCTCCACTGTACTCTACCTCTACTGTGCTCCACTGTACTCTACCTCTACTGTACTCCACTGTACTCTACCTCTAGTGTGCTCCACTGTTCTCTACCTCTACTGTACTCTACTGTACTCCACCTCTACTGTGCTCCACTGTACTCCACTGTACTCTACCTCTACTGTGCTCCACTGTACTCTACCTCTACTGTACTCCACTCCACACTACCTCTACTGTGCTCCACTGTACTCTACCTCTATTGTACTCCACTGTACTCTACCTCTACTGTGCTCCACTGTACTCTACCTCTACTGTACTCTACTGTACTCTACCTCTACTGTGCTCCACTGTACTCTACCTCTACTGTACTCTACTGTACTCCACCTCTACTGTGCTGCACTGTACTCCACTGTACTCTACCTCTACTGTGCTCCACTGTATTCTACTTCTACTGTACTCCACTGTACTCTACCTCTAGTGTGCTCCACTGTTCTCTACCTCTACTGTACTCTACTGTACTCCACCTCTACTGTGCTCCACTGTACTCCACTGTACTCTACCTCTACTGTGCTCCACTGCACTCTACCTCTACTAGTACTCCACGGTACGCTACCTCTACTGTGCTCCACTGTACTCTACCTCTACTGTACTCCACTGTACGCTACCTCTACTGTGCTCCACTGTACTCTACCTTTACTGTACTCCACTCTACTCTACCTCTACTGTGCTCCACTGTACTCTACCTCTACTGTACTCCACTGTACGCTACCTCTACTGTGCTCCACTGTACTCTACCTCTACTGTACTCCACTGTACGCTACCTCTACTGTGCTCCACTGTACTCTACCTCTACTGTACTCCACTGTACGCTACCTCTACTGTGCTCCACTGTACTCTACCTTTACTGTACTCCACTCTACTCTACCTCTACTGTGCTCCACTGTACTCTACCTCTACTGTACTCCACTGTACTCTACCTCTTCTGTGCTCCACTGTACTCCACTGTACGCTACCTCTACTGTGCTCCAAACTACTCTACCTCTACTGTACTCCACTCTATTCTACCTCTACTGTGCTCCGCTGTACTCCACTGTACTCTACGTCTACTGTGCTCCACTGTACTCTACCTCTACTGTACTCCACTGTACTCTACCTCTACTGTGCTCCACTGTACTCTACCTCTACTGTAATCCACTCTACTCTATCTCTACTGTGCTCCATTGTACTCTATCTCTACTGTACTCCAATGTACTCTACCTCTACTGTACTCTACTGTTCTCTACCTCTACTGTACTCTACTGTACTCTACCTCTACTGTGCTCCACTGTACTCAACCTCTACTGTGCTCCACTGTACTCTACCTCTACTGTACTCCACTGTACTCTACCTCTACTGTGCTCCACTGTACTCTACCTCTACTGTGCTCCACTGTACTCTACCTCTACTGTACTCCACTGTACTCTACCTCTAGTGTGCTCCACTGTTCTCTACCTCTACTGTACTCTACTGTACTCCACCTCTACTGTGCTCCACTGTACTCCACTGTACTCTACCTCTACTGTGCTCCACTGTACTCTACCTCTACTGTACTCCACTCCACACTACCTCTACTGTGCTCCACTGTACTCTACCTCTATTGTACTCCACTGTACTCTACCTCTACTGTGCTCCACTGTACTCTACCTCTACTGTGCTATACCGTACTCCACCTCTACTATGCTCCAATATACTCTACCTCTACTGTGCTCCACTGTACTCTACCTCTTCTGTACTCTACTGTTCTCTACCTCTACTGTACTCTACTGTACTCCACCTCTATTGTGCTCCACTGTACTCTACCTCTACTGTACTCCACTCTACACTACCTCTACTGTGTTCCACTGTACTCTATCTCTACTGTACTCTACTATATTCTACCTCTACTGTGCTCTGCTGTACTCCACTGTACTCTACCTCTACTGTCCTCCACTGTACTCTACCTCTACTGTGCTCCACTGTATTCTACCTCTACTGTACTCCACTGTACTCCACCTCTACTTTGCTCTACTGTACTCCACTGTACTCTACCTCTACTGTGCTCCACTGTACTCTATCTCTACTGTACTCCACTGCACTCTACCTCTACTGTACTCTACTGTTCTCTACCTCTACTGTACTCTACTGTACTCCACCTCTAGCGTACTCCACTGTACTCCACTGTACTCTACCTCTACTCTGTTCCACTGTACTCTACCTCAACTGTACTCCACTGTACTCTACCTCTACTGTACTCTACTGTACTCCACCTCTAATGCGCTCCACTGTACTCCACTGTACTCTACCTCTACTGTACTCCACTGTACTCTACCTCTAGTGTACTCCACTGTACTCTACCTCTACTGTACTCCACCGAACTCTACCTCTACTGTCCTTCACTGTACTCTACTGTACTCTACCTCTACTGTGCTCCACTGTACTCTACCTCTACTGTACTCCACTGTACTCTACCTCTACTGTGCTCCACTGTACTCTATCTATACTGTGCTCCACTGTACTCCACTGTACTCTACCTCTACTGTGCTCCACTGTACTCTACTTCTACTGTACTCCACTGTACTCTACCTCTAGTGTGCTCCACTGTTCTCTACCTCTACTGTACTCTACTGTACTCTACCTCTACTGTACTCCACTGTACTCTACCTCTACTGTACTCTACTGTACTCCACCTCTACTGTGCTCCACTGTACTCTACCTCTACTGTACTCCACTGTACTCTACCTCTACTGTACTCTACTGTACTCCACCTCTACTGTACTCCACAGTACTCTACCTCTACTGTGCTCCACTGTACTCTACCTCTACTGTACTCCACTGTACTCTACCTCTACTGTACTCTACTGTACTCCACCTCTACTGTGCTCCACTGTACTCCACTGTACTCTACCTCTACTGCGCTCCACTGTACTCTACTTCTACTGTACTCCACTGTACTCTACCACTAGTGTGCTCCACTGTTCTCTACCTCTACTGTACTCCACGGTACGCTACCTCTACTGTGCTCCACTGTTCTCTACCTCTACTGTACTCTACTGTACTCTACCTCTACTGTGCACCACTGTACTCTACCTTTACTGTACTCTACTGTACTCCAACTCTACTGTGCTCCACTGTACTCCACTGTACTCTACCTCTACTGTGCTCCACTGCACTCTACCTCTACTGTAATCCACTCTACTCTATCTCTACTGTGCTCCATTGTACTCTATCTCTACTGTACTCCAATGTACTCTACCTCTACTGTACTCTACTGTTCTCTACCTCTACTGTACTCTTCTGTACTCCACCTCTACTGTGCTCCACTGTACTCTACATCTTCTGTGCTCCACTGTACTCTACCTCTGCTGTACTCCACTGTACTCTACCTCTACTGTACTCCACTGTACTCCACTGTACTCCACCTCTACTGTGCTCCACTGTACTCCACTGTACTCTACCTCTACTGTACTCCACTGTACTCTACCTCTACTGTACTCTACTGTACTCCACCTCTAATGTGCTGCACTGTACTCCACTGTACTCTACCTCTACTGTACTCCACTGTACTCTACCTCTACTGTACGCCACTGTACTCTACCTCTACTGTGCTCCACTGTACTCCACTGTACGCTACGTCTACTGTGCTCCACTGTACTCTACCTCTACTGTACTCCACTCTACTCTACCTCTACTGTGCTCCGCTGTACTCCACTGTACTCTACCTCTACTGTGCTCCACTGTACTCTATCTCTACTGAACTCCACTGTACTCTACCTCTACTGTGCTCCACTGTACTCTACCTCTACTGTACTCCACTCCACTCTACTCTACCTCTACTGTGCTCCACTGTACTCTATCTCGACTGTACTCTACTGTACTCCAACTCTACTGTGCTCCGCTGTACTCCACTGTACTCCACCTCTAATATGCTCCACTGTACTCTACCTCTACTGTACTCCACTGTACTCTACCTCTACTGTACTCTACTGTACTCCACCTCTACTGTACTCCACTGTACTCCACTGTACTCTACCTCTACTGTGCTCCACTGTACTCTACCTCTACTGTACTCCACTGTACTCTACCTCTACTGTACTCTACTGTACTCCACCTCTACTGTGCTCCACTGTACTCCACTGTACTCTACCTCTACTGCGCTCCACTGTACTCTACTTCTACTGTACTCCACTGTACTCTACCACTAGTGTGCTCCACTGTTCTCTACCTCTACTGTACTCCACTGTACTCTACCTCTACTGTGCTCCACTGTACTCTACCTCTACTGTACTCCACTGTACTCTACCTCTACTGTGCTCCACTGTACTCTACCTCTACTGTACTTCACTCCACACTACCTCTACTGTGCTCCACTGTACTCTACCTCTACTGTACTCTACTGTACTCTACCTCTACTGTGCACCACTGTACTCTACCTTTACTGTACTCTACTGTACTCCACCTCTACTGTGCTCCACTGTACTCCACTGTACTCTACCTCTACTGTGCTCCACTGCACTCTACCTCTACTGTAATCCACTCTACTCTATCTCTACTGTGCTCCATTGTACTCTATCTCTACTGTACTCCAATGTACCTCTACTGTACTCTACTGTTCTCTACCTCTACTGTACTCTACTGTACTCCACCTCTACTGTGCTCCACTGTACTCCACTGTACTCTACCTCTACTGTGCTCCACTGTACTCTACCTCTGCTGTACTCCACTGTACTCTACCTCTACTGTACTCCACTGTACTCTACCTCTACTGTACTCTACTGTACTCCACCTCTACTGTGCTGCACTGTACTCCACTCTACTCTACCTCTACTGTGCTCCACTGTACTCTACTTCTACTGTACTCCACTGTACTCTACCTCTAGTGTGCTCCACTGTTCTCTACCTCTACTGTACTCTACTGTACTCCACCTCTACTGTGCTCCACTGTACTCCACTGTACTCTACCTCTACTGTGCTCCACTGTACTCTACCTCTACTGTAATCCACTCTACTCTATCTCTACTGTGCTCCATTGTACTCTATCTCTACTGTACTCCAATGTACTCTACCTCTACTGTACTCTACTGTTCTCTACCTCTACTGTACTCTACTGTACTCTACCTCTACTGTGCTCCACTGTACTCAACCTCTACTGTGCTCCACTGTACTCTACCTCTACTGTACTCCACTGTACTCTACCTCTACTGTGCTCCACTGTACTCTACCTCTACTGTGCTCCACTGTACTCTACCTCTACTGTACTCCACTGTACTCTACCTCTAGTGTGCTCCACTGTTCTCTACCTCTACTGTACTCTACTGTACTCCACCTCTACTGTGCTCCACTGTACTCCACTGTACTCTACCTCTACTGTGCTCCACTGTACTCTACCTCTACTGTACTCCACTCCACACTACCTCTACTGTGCTCCACTGTACTCTACCTCTATTGTACTCCACTGTACTCTACCTCTACTGTGCTCCACTGTACTCTACCTCTACTGTACTCTACTGTACTCTACCTCTACTGTGCTCCACTGTACTCTACCTCTACTGTACTCTACTGTACTCCACCTCTACTGTGCTGCACTGTACTCCACTGTACTCTACCTCTACTGTGCTCCACTGTATTCTACTTCTACTGTACTCCACTGTACTCTACCTCTAGTGTGCTCCACTGTTCTCTACCTCTACTGTACTCTACTGTACTCCACCTCTACTGTGCTCCACTGTACTCCACTGTACTCTACCTCTACTGTGCTCCACTGCACTCTACCTCTACTAGTACTCCACGGTACGCTACCTCTACTGTGCTCCACTGTACTCTACCTCTACTGTACTCCACTGTACGCTACCTCTACTGTGCTCCACTGTACTCTACCTTTACTGTACTCCACTCTACTCTACCTCTACTGTGCTCCACTGTACTCTACCTCTACTGTACTCCACTGTACTCTACTTCTACTGTGCTCCACTGTACTATATCTCTACTGTACTCCACTGTACTCTACCTCTACTGTACTCTACTGTTCTCTACCTCTACTGTACTCCACCTCTGCTGCACTCCACTGTACTCCACTGTACTCTACCTCTACTGTGCTCCACTGTACTCTACCTCTACTGTACTCCACTGTACTCTACCTCTAATGTGCTCCACTGTACTCTACCTCTACTGTACTCCACTGTACTCTACCTCTGCTGTGCTCAACTGTACTCTACCTCTACTGTACTCCACTGTATTCTACCTCTACTGTACTCCACTTTACTCTACCTCTACTGTACTCTACTGTACTCCACCTCTAATGTGCTCCACTGTATTCCACTGTACTCTACCTCTACTGTACTCCACTGTACTCTACCTCTACTGTACTCCACTGTACTCTACCTCTTCTGTGCTCCACTGTACTCCACTGTACGCTACCTCTACTGTGCTCCAAACTACTCTACCTCTACTGTACTCCACTCTATTCTACCTCTACTGTGCTCCGCTGTACTCCACTGTACTCTACGTCTACTGTGCTCCACTGTACTCTACCTCTACTGTACTCCACTGTACTCTACCTCTACTGTGCTCCACTGTACTCTACCTCTACTGTAATCCACTCTACTCTATCTCTACTGTGCTCCATTGTACTCTATCTCTACTGTACTCCAATGTACTCTACCTCTACTGTACTCTACTGTTCTCTACCTCTACTGTACTCTACTGTACTCTACCTCTACTGTGCTCCACTGTACTCAACCTCTACTGTGCTCCACTGTACTCTACCTCTACTGTACTCCACTGTACTCTACCTCTACTGTGCTCCACTGTACTCTACCTCTACTGTGCTCCACTGTACTCTACCTCTACTGTACTCCACTGTACTCTACCTCTAGTGTGCTCCACTGTTCTCTACCTCTACTGTACTCTACTGTACTCCACCTCTACTGTGCTCCACTGTACTCCACTGTACTCTACCTCTACTGTGCTCCACTGTACTCTACCTCTACTGTACTCCACTCCACACTACCTCTACTGTGCTCCACTGTACTCTACCTCTATTGTACTCCACTGTACTCTACCTCTACTGTGCTCCACTGTACTCTACCTCTACTGTACTCTACTGTACTCTACCTCTACTGTGCTCCACTGTACTCTACCTCTACTGTACTCTACTGTACTCCACCTCTACTGTGCTGCACTGTACTCCACTGTACTCTACCTCTACTGTGCTCCACTGTATTCTACTTCTACTGTACTCCACTGTACTCTACCTCTAGTGTGCTCCACTGTTCTCTACCTCTACTGTACTCTACTGTACTCCACCTCTACTGTGCTCCACTGTACTCCACTGTACTCTACCTCTACTGTGCTCCACTGCACTCTACCTCTACTAGTACTCCACGGTACGCTACCTCTACTGTGCTCCACTGTACTCTACCTCTACTGTACTCCACTGTACGCTACCTCTACTGTGCTCCACTGTACTCTACCTTTACTGTACTCCACTCTACTCTACCTCTACTGTGCTCCACTGTACTCTACCTCTACTGTACTCCACTGTACTCTACCTCTACTGTGCTCCACTGTACTATATCTCTACTGTACTCCACTGTACTCTACCTCTACTGTACTCTACTGTTCTCTACCTCTACTGTACTCCACCTCTGCTGCACTCCACTGTACTCCACTGTACTCTACCTCTACTGTGCTCCACTGTACTCTACCTCTACTGTACTCCACTGTACTCTACCTCTAATGTGCTCCACTGTACTCTACCTCTACTGTACTCCACTGTACTCTACCTCTGCTGTGCTCAACTGTACTCTACCTCTACTGTACTCCACTGTACTCTTCCTCTACTGTACTCCACTTTACTCTACCTCTACTGTACTCTACTGTACTCCACCTCTAATGTGCTCCACTGTATTCCACTGTACTCTACCTCTACTGTACTCCACTGTACTCTACCTCTACTGTACTCCACTGTACTCTACCTCTTCTGTGCTCCACTGTACTCCACTGTACGCTACCTCTACTGTGCTCCAAACTACTCTACCTCTACTGTACTCCACTCTATTCTACCTCTACTGTGCTCCGCTGTACTCCACTGTACTCTACGTCTACTGTGCTCCACTGTACTCTACCTCTACTGTACTCCACTGTACTCTACCTCTACTGTAATCCACTGTACACTACCTCTACTGTACTCCACTGTACGCTACCTCTACTGTGCTCCACAGTACTCTACCTCTACTGTACTCCACTCTACACTACCTCTACTGTGCTCCACTGTACTCTATCTCTACTGTACTCTACTGTACTCCACCTCTACTGTGCTCCGCTGTACTCCACTGTACTCTACCTCTACTGTGCTCCACTGTACTCTACCTCTTCTGTACTCTACCTCTACTGTGCTCCACTGTACTCCACTGTACTCTACCTCTACTGTGCTCCACTGCACTCTACCTCTACTGTACTCCACGGTACGCTACCTCTACTGTGCTCCACTGTACTTTACCTCTACTGTACTCCACTGTATGCTACCTCTACTGTGCTCCACTGTACTCTACCTTTACTGTACTCCACTCTACTCTACCTCTACTGTGCTCCACTGTACTCTACCTCTACTCTACTCCACTGTACTCTACCTCTACTGTGCTCCACTGTACTCTATCTCTAATGTACTCCACTGTACTCTACCTCTACTGTACTCTACTGTTCTCTACCTCTACTTTACTCCACCTCTACTGCACTCCACTGTACTCCACTGTACTCTACCTCTACTGTGCTCCACTGTACTCTACCTCTACTGTACTCCACTGTACTCTACCTCTAATGTGCTCCACTGTACTCTACCTCTACTGTACTCCACTGTACTCTACCTCTGCTGTGCTCAACTGTACTCTACCTCTACTGTACTCCACTGTACTCTACCTCTACTGTACTCCACTTTACTCTACCTCTACTGTACTCTACTGTACTCCACCTCTAATGTGCTCCACTGTATTCCACTGTACTCTACCTCTACTGTACTCCACTGTACTCTACCTCTACTGTACTCCACTGTAATCTACCTCTTCTGTGCTCCACTGTACTCCATTGTACGCTACCTTTACTGTGCTCCAAACTACTCTACCTCTACTGTACTCCACTCTATTCTACCTCTACTGTGCTCCGCTGTACTCCACTGTACTCTACGTCTACTGTGCTCCACTGTACTCTACCTCTACTGTACTCCACTGTACGCTACCTCTACTGTGCTCCACAGTACTCTACCTCTACTGTACTCCACTCTACACTACCTCTACTGTGCTCCACTGTACTCTATCTCTATTGTACTCTACTGTACTCCACCTCTACTTTGCTCAGCTGTACTCCACTGTACTCTACCTCTTCTGTACTCCACTGTACTCTACCTCTACTGTGCTCCACTGTACTCCACCTCTACTGTACTCCACGGTACGCTACCTCTACTGTGCTCCACTCTACTCTACCTCTACTGTACTCCACTCTACTCTACCTCTACTGTGCTCCACTGTACTCTACCTCTACTGTACTCTACCTCTACTGTGCTCCACTGTACTCTATCTATACTGTACTCCACTGTACTCTATCTCTACTGTACTCTACTGTTCTCTACTTCTACTGTACTCTACTGTACTCCACCTCTACTGTACTCCACTGTACTCCACTGTACTCTACCTCTACTGTGCTCCACTGTACTCTACCTCTACTGTACTCCACTGTACTCTACCTCTACTGTACTCTACTGTACTCCACCTCTACTGTGCTCCACTGTACTCCACTGTACTCTACCTCTACTGTGCTCCACTGTACTCTACTTCTACTGTACTCCACTGTACTCTACCTCTACTGTGCTCCACTTTACTCTACTTCTACTGTACTCCACTGTACTCTACCTCTAGTGTGCTCCACTGTTCTCTACCTCTACTGTACTCCACTGTACGCTACCTCTACTGTGCTCCACTGTACTCCACTGTACTCTACCTCTACTGTGCTCCACTGTACTCTACCTCTACTGTACTCCACTGTACTCTACCTCTACTGTGCTCCACTGTACTCTACCTCTACTGTACTCTACTGTACTCTACCTCTACTGTGCTCCACTGTACTCTACCTCTACTGTACTCCACTGTACTCTACCTCTACTGTGCTCCACTGTACTCTACCTCTACTGTACTCCACTCTACACTACCTCTACTGTGCTCCACTGTACTCTATCTCTACTGTACTCTACTGTACTCCACCTCTACTGTGCTCCGCTGTACTCCACTGTACTCTACCTCTACTGTGCTCCACTGTACTCTACCTCTTCTGTACTCCACTGTACTCTACCTCTACTGTGCTCCACTGTACTCTACCTCTACTGTACTCCAAGGTACGCTACCTCTACTGTGCTCCACTGTACTCTACCTCTACTGTACTCCACGGTACGCTACCTCTACTGTGCTCCACTCTACTCTACCTCTACTGTACCCCACTCTACTCTACCTCTACTGTGCTCCACTGTCCTCTACCTCTACTGTACTCCACTGTACTCTACCTCTACTGTGCTCCACTGTACTCTATCTCTACTGTACTCCACTGTACTCTACCTCTACTGTACTCTACTGTTCTCTACCTCTACTGTACTCTACTGTACTCCACCTCTACTGTACTCTACTGTACTCCACCTCTACTGTACTCCACCTTACTCCACTGTACTCTACCTCTTCTGTGCTCCACTGTACTCTACCTCTACTGTACTCCACTGTACTCTACCTCTACTGTACTCTACTGTACTCCACCTCTACTGTGCTCCACTGTCCTCTACCTCTACTGTACTCCACTGTACTCTACCTCTACTGTACTCTACTGTTCTCTACCTCTACTGTACTCTACTGTTCTCTACTTCTACTGTACTCTACTGTACTCCACCTCTACTGTACTCCACTGTACTCCATTGTACTCTATCTCTACTGTACTCCAATGTACTCTACCTCTACTGTACTCTACTGTTCTCTACATCTACTGTACTCTACTGTACTCCACCTCTACTGTGCTCCACTGTACTCCACTGTACTCTACCTCTACTGTGCTCCACTGAACTCTACCTCTACTGTACTCAACTGTACTCTACCTCTACTGTGCTCCACTGTACTCTACCTCTACTGTACTTCACTCCACACTACCTCTACTGTGCTCCACTGTACTCTACCTCTACTGTACTCCACTGTACTCTACCTCTACTGTGCTCCACTGTACTCTACCTCTACTGTACTCTACTGTACTCTACCTCTACTGTGCACCACTGTACTCTACCTTTACTGTACTCTACTGTACTCCACCTCTACTGTGCTGCACTGTACTCCACTGTACTCTACCTCTGCTGTGCTCCACTGTACTCTACTTCTACTGTACTCCACTGTACTCTACCTCTAGTGTGCTCCACTGTTCTCTACCTCTACTGTACTCTACTGTACTCCACCTCTACTGTGCTCCACTGTACTCCACTGTACACTACCTCTACTTTGCTCCACTGCACTCTACCTCTACTGTACTCCACGGTACTCTACCTCTACTGTACTCCACTGTACTCTACCTCTACTGTGCTCCACTGTACTCTATCTCTACTGTACTCCACTGTACTCTACCTCTACTGTACTCTACTGTTCTCTACCTCAACTGTACTCCACCTCTACTGTACTCCACTGTACTCTACCTCTACTGTGCTCCACTGTACTCTACCTCTACTGTACTCCACTGTACTCTACCTCTAATGTGCTCCACTGTACTCTACCTCTACTGTACTCCACTGTACTCTATATCTGCTGTGCTCAACTGTACTCTACCTCTACTGTACTCCACTGTACTCTACCTCTACTGTACTCCACTTTATTCTACCTCTACTCTACTCTACTGTACTCCAACTCTAATGTGCTCCACTGTACTCCACTGTACTCTACCTCTTCTGTGCTCCACTGTACTCTACCTCTACTGTACTCCACTGTACTCTACCTCTACTGTACTCTACTGTACTCCACCTCTACTGTGCTCCACTGTCCTCTACCTCTACTGTACTCCACTGTACTCTACCTCTACTGTACTCTACTGTTCTCTACCTCTACTGTACTCTACTGTTCTCTACCTCTACTGTACTCTACTGTACTCCACCTCTACTTTGCTCCGCTGTACTCCACTGTACTCTGCCTCTACTGTACTCCACTGTACTCTACCTCTAGTGTGCTCCACTGTTCTCTACCTCTACTGTACTCTACTGTACTCCACCTCTACTGTGCTCCACTGTACTCCACTGTACTCTACCTCTACTGTGCTCCACTGCACTCTACCTCTACTGTAATCCACTCTACTCTATCTCTACTGTGCTCCATTGTACTCTATCTCTACTGTACTCCAATGTACTCTACCTCTACTGTACTCTACTGTTCTCTACATCTACTGTACTCTACTGTACTCCACCTCTACTGTGCTCCACTGTACTCCACTGTACTCTACCTCTACTGTGCTCCACTGAACTCTACCTCTACTGTACTCCACTGTACTCTACCTCTACTGTGCTCCACTGTACTCTACCTCTACTGTACTTCACTCCACACTACCTCTACTGTGCTCCACTGTACTCTACCTCTACTGTACTCCACTGTACTCTACCTCTACTGTGCTCCACTGTACTCTACCTCTACTGTACTCTACTGTACTCTACCTCTACTGTGCACCACTGTACTCTACCTTTACTGTACTCTACTGTACTCCACCTCTACTGTGCTGCACTGTACTCCACTGTACTCTACCTCTGCTGTGCTCCACTGTACTCTACTTCTACTGTACTCCACTGTACTCTACCTCTAGTGTGCTCCACTGTTCTCTACCTCTACTGTACTCTACTGTACTCCACCTCTACTGTGCTCCACTGTACTCCACTGTACACTACCTCTACTGTGCTCCACTGCACTCTACCTCTACTGTACTCCACGGTACTCTACCTCTACTGTACTCCACTGTACTCTACCTCTACTGTGCTCCACTGTACTCTATCTCTACTGTACTCCACTGTACTCTACCTCTACTGTACTCTACTGTTCTCTACCTCAACTGTACTCCACCTCTACTGTACTCCACTGTACTCTACCTCTACTGTGCTCCACTGTACTCTACCTCTACTGTACTCCACTGTACTCTACCTCTAATGTGCTCCACTGTACTCTACCTCTACTGTACTCCACTGTACTCTATATCTGCTGTGCTCAACTGTACTCTACCTCTACTGTACTCCACTGTACTCTACCTCTACTGTACTCCACTTTATTCTACCTCTACTCTACTCTACTGTACTCCACCTCTAATGTGCTCCACTGTATTCCACTGTACTCTACCTCTACTGTACTCCACTGTACTCTACCTCTACTGTACTCCACTGTACTCTACCTCTTCTCTGCTCCACTGTACTCCACTGTACGCTACCTCTACTGTGCTCCAAACTACTCTACCTCTACTGTACTCCACTCTATTCTACCTTTACTGTGCTCCGCTGTACTCCACTGTACTCTACGTCTACTGTGCTCCACTGTACTCTATCTCTACTGTACTCCACTGTACTCTACCTCTACTGTAATCAACTGTACACTACCTCTACTGTTCTCCACTGTACGCTACCTCTACTGTGCTCCACAGTACTCTACCTCTACTGTACTCCACTCTACTCTACATATACTGTGCTCCACTGTACTCTACTGTACTCCACCTCTACTGTGTTCCTATGTACTCCTCTGTACTCTACCTCTACTGTACTCCACTGTACTCTACCTCTACTGTACGCTACTGTACTCCACCTCTACTGTGTTCCACTGTACTCCACTGTACTCTACCTCTACTGTGCTCCACTGTACTCTACTTCTACTGTACTCCACTGTACTCTACCTCTAGTGTGCTCCACTGTTCTCTACCTCTACTGTACTCTACTGTACTCCACCTCTACTGTGCTCCACTGTACTCCACTGTACTCTACCTCTACTGTGCTCCACTGTACTCTACCTCTACTGTAATCCACTCTACTCTATCTCTACTGTGCTCCATTGTACTCTATCTCTACTGTACTCCAATGTACTCTACCTCTACTGTACTCTACTGTTCTCTACCTCTACTGTACTCTACTGTACTCCACCTCTACTTTGCTCCACTGTACTCTACCTCTACTGTGCTCCACTGTATTCTACCTCTACTGTACTCCACTGTACTCTATCTCTACTGTGCTCCACTGTACTCTACCTCTACTGTACTCCACTGTACTCTACCTCTACTGTACTCCACTCCACACTACCGCTACTGTGCTCCACTGTACTCTACCTCTACTGTAATCCACTGTACACTACCTCTACTGTACTCCACTGTACGCTACCTCTACTGTACTCCACTGTACTCTACCTCTACTGTACTCCACTGTACTCTACCTCTACTGTACTCTACTGTACTCCACCTCTACTGTGCTACACTGTACTCCACTGTAGTCTACCTCTACTGTGCTCCACTGTACTCTACCTCTACTGTACTCCACTGTACTCTACCTCTACTGTGCTCCACTGTACTCCACTGTACTCTATCTCTACTGTGATCCACTGTACTCTACCTCTGCTGTGCTCCACTGAACTCTACCTCTACTGTGCTCCACTGTACTCTACCTCTACTCTACTCCAATTTACTCTACCTCTACTGTACTCTACTGTTCTATACCTCTACTGTACTCTACTGTACTCCACCTCTACTGTGCTCCACTGTACTCCACTGTACTCTACCTCTACTGTGCTCCACTGTACTCTACCTCTACTGTACTCCACTGTACTCTACCTCTACTGTGCTTCACTGTACTCAACCTCTGCTGTACTCCACTGTACTCTACCTCTACTGTACTCCACTGTACTCTACCTCTACTGTACTCTACTGTACTCCACCTCTAATGTGCTGCACTGTACTCCACTGTGCTCTACCTCTACTGTACTCCACTGTACTCTACCTCTACTGTACTCCACTGTACGCTACCTCTACTGTGCTCCACTGTACTCTACCTCTACTGTACTCCACTCTACTCTACCTCTACTGTGCTCCGCTGTACTCCACTGTACTCTACCTCTACTGTGCTCCACTGTACTCTACCTCTACTGTACTCCACTGTACTCTACCTCTACTGTGCTCCACTGTACTCTATCTCGACTGTACTCTACTGTACTCCACCTCTACTGTGCTCCGCTGTACTCCACTGTACTCTACCTCTACTCTGCTCCACTGTACTCTACCTCTACTGTACTCCACTGTACTCTACCTCTACTGTACTCCACTGTACCCTACCTCTACTGTGCTATACCGTACTCCACCTCTACTATGCTCCAATGTACTCTACCTCTACTGTATTCCACTGTACTCTACCTTTTCTGTACTCTACTATTCTCTACCTCTACTGTACTCTACTGTACTCCACCTCTATTGTGCTCCACTGTACTCTACCTCTACTGTACTCCACTCTACACTACCTCTACTGTGTTCCACTGTACTCTATCTCTACTGTACTCTACTGTACTCTACCTCTACTGTGCTCCGCTGTACTCCACTGTACTCTACCTCTACTGTCCTCCACTGTACTCTACCTCTACTGTACTCCACTGTACTCTACCTCTACTGTCCTCCATTGTACTCTACCTCTACTGTCCTCCACTGTACTCTACCTCTACTGTGCTCCACTGTACTCTACCTCTACTGTGCTCCACTGTACTCTATCTCTACTGTACTCCACTGTACTCTACCTCTACTGTACTCTACTGTTCTCTACCTCTACTGTACTCTACTGTACTCCACCTCTACTGTACTCCACTCTACTCCACTGTACTCTACCTCTACTGTGCTCCATTGTACTCTACCTCTACTGTACTCCACTGTACTCTACCTCTAATGTGCTCCACTGTACTCTACCTCTACTGTACTCCACTGTACTCTACCTCTGCTGTGCTCAACTGTACTCTACCTCTAAGGTACTCCACTGTACTCTACCTCTACTGTACTCCACTGTACTCTACCTCTACTGTACTCTACTGTACTCCACCTCTTATGTGCTCCACTGTATTCCACTGTACTCTACCTCTACTGTACTCCACTGTACTCTACCTCTACTGTACTCCACTGTACTCTACCTCTTCTGTGCTCCACTGTACTCCACTGTACGCTACCTCTACTGTGCTCCAAACTACTCTACCTCTACTATACTCCACTCTATTCTACCTCTACTGTGCTCTGCTGTACTCCACTGTACTCTACGTCTACTGTGCTCCACTGTACTCTACCTCTACTGTACTCCACTGTACTCTACCTCTACTGTAATCCACTGTACACTACCTCTACTGTACTCCACTGTACGCTACCTCTACTGTGCTCCACAGTACTCTACCTCTACTGTACTCCACTCTACTCTACATCTACTGTGCTCCACTGTACTCTACTGTACTCTACCTCTACTTTGCTCCACTGTACTCTACCTCTACTGTACTCCACTGTACTCTACCTCTACTGTACTCTACTGTACTCTACTGTACTCCACCTCTACTGTGCTCCACTGTACTCCACTTTACTCTACCTCTACTGTGCTCCACTGTACTCTACCTCTACTGTACTCCACTGTACTCTACCTCTACTGTACTCCACTGTACTCTACCTCTACTGTACTCTACTGTACTCCACCTCTACTGTGCTACACTGTACTCCACTGTAGTCTACCTCTACTGTGCTCCACTGTACTCTACCTCTACTGTACTCCACTGAACTCTACCTCTACTGTCCTTCACTGTTAACTACTGTACTCTACCTCTACTGTGCTCCACTGTACTCCACTGTACTCTATCTCTACTTAGATCCACTGTACTCTACCTCTGCTGTGCTCCACTGAACTCTACCTCTACTGTGCTCCACTGTACTCTACCTCTACTCTACTCCAATTTACTCTACCTCTACTGTACTCTACTGTTCTATACCTCTACTGTACTCTACTGTACTCCACCTCTACTGTGCTGCACTGTACTCCACTGTACTCTACCTCTACTGTGCTCCACTGTACTCTACCTCTACTGTACTCCACTGTACTCTACCTCTACTGTGCTCCACTGTACTCAACCTCTGCTGTACTCCACTGTACTCTACCTCTACTGTACTCCACTGTACTCTACCTCTACTGTACTCTACTGTACTCCACCTCTAATGTGCTGCACTGTACTCCACTGTGCTCTACCTCTACTGTACTCCACTGTACTCTACCTCTACTGTACTCCACTGTACGCTACCTCTACTGTGCTCCACTGTACTCTACCTCTACTGTACTCCACTCTACTCTACCTCTACTGTGCTCCGCTGTACTCCACTGTACTCTACCTCTACTGTGCTCCACTGTACTCTACCTCTACTGTACTCCACTGTACTCTACCTCTACTGTGCTCCACTGTACTCTACCTCTACTGTACTCCAATGTACGCTACCTCTACTGTGCTCCACTGTACTCTACCTCTACTGTACTCCACTCCACTCTACTCTACCTCTACTGTGCTCCACTGTACTCTATCTCGACTGTACTCTACTGTACTCCACCTCTACTGTGCTCCGCTGTACTCCACTGTACTCTACCTCTACTCTGCTCCACTGTACTCTACCTCTACTGTACTCCACTGTACTCTACCTCTACTGTACTCCACTGTACCCTACCTCTACTGTGCTATACCGTACTCCACCTCTACTATGCTCCAATGTACTCTACCTCTACTGTGCTCCACTGTACTCTACCTTTTCTGTACTCTACTATTCTCTACCTCTACTGTACTCTACTGTACTCCACCTCTATTGTGCTCCACTGTACTCTACCTCTACTGTACTCCACTCTACACTACCTCTACTGTGTTCCACTGTACTCTATCTCTACTGTACTCTACTGTACTCTACCTCTACTGTGCTCCGCTGTACTCCACTGTACTCTACCTCTACTGTCCTCCACTGTACTCTACCTCTACTGTACTCCACTGTACTCTACCTCTACTGTCCTCCACTGTACTCTACCTCTACTGTCCTCCACTGTACTCTACCTCTACTGTGCTCCACTGTACTCTACCTCTACTGTGCTCCACTGTACTCTATCTCTACTGTACTCCACTGTACTCTACCTCTACTGTACTCTACTGTTCTCTACCTCTACTGTACTCTACTGTACTCCACCTCTACTGTACTCCACTCTACTCCACTGTACTCTACCTCTACTGTGCTCCATTGTACTCTACCTCTACTGTACTCCACTGTACTCTACCTCTAATGTGCTCCACTGTACTCTACCTCTACTGTACTCCACTGTACTCTACCTCTGCTGTGCTCAACTGTACTCTACCTCTAAGGTACTCCACTGTACTCTACCTCTACTGTACTCCACTGTACTCTACCTCTACTGTACTCTACTGTACTCCACCTCTTATGTGCTCCACTGTATTCCACTGTACTCTACCTCTACTGTACTCCACTGTACTCTACCTCTACTGTACTCCACTGTACTCTACCTCTTCTGTGCTCCACTGTACTCCACTGTACGCTACCTCTACTGTGCTCCAAACTACTCTACCTCTACTGTACTCCACCTCTACTGTGCTCCGCTGTACTCCACTGTACTCTACCTCTACTGTGCTCCACTGTACTCTACCTCTACTGTACTCCACCGTACTCTACCTCTACTGTACTCTACTGTACTCCACCTCTACTGTGCTCCACTGTACTCCACAGTACTCTACCTCTACTGTGCTCCACTGTACTCTACCTCTACTGTACTCCACTATACTCTACCTCTAGTGTGCTCCACTGTTCTCTACCTCTACTGTACTCTACTGTACTCCACCTCTACTGTGCTCCACTGTACTCCTATGTACTCTACCTCTACTGTGCTCCACTGCACTCTACCTCTACTGTACTCCACTGTACTCTACCTCTACTGTGCTCCACTGTACTCTACCTCTAGTGTACTCCACTGTACTCTACCTCTACTGTGCTCCACTGTACTCTACCTCTACTGTACTCCACTCTACACTACCTCTACTGTGCTCCACTGTACTCTATCTCTACTGTACTCTTCTGTACTCCACCTCTACTGTGCTCCGCTGTACTCCACTGTACTCTACCTCTACTGTGCTCCACTGTACTCTACCTCTTCTGTACTCCACTGTACTCTACCTCTACTGTGCTCCACTGTACTGTACTCCACGGTACGCTACCTCTACTGTGCTCCACTCTACTCTACCTCTACTGTACTACACTCTACTCTACCTCTACTGTGCTCCACTGTACTCTACCTCTACTGTACTCCACTGTACTCTACCTCTACTGTGCTCAACTGTACTCTATCTCTACTGTATTCCACTGTACTCTACCTCTACTGTACTCTACTGTTCTCTACCTTTACTGTACTCTACTGTACTCCACTGTACTCTACTGTACTCTACCTCTACTGTGCTCCACTGTACTCTACCCCTACTGTACTCCACTGTACTCTACCTCTACTGTACTCTACTGTACTCCACCTCTACTGTGCTCCACTGTACTCCACTGTACTCTACCTCTACTGCGCTCCACTGTACTCTACTTCTACTGTACTCCACTGTACTCTACCTCTAGTGTGCTCCACTGTTCTCTTCCTCTACTGTACTCTACTGTACTCCACCTCTAATGTGCTCCACTGTACTCCACTGTACTCTACCTCTACTGTGCTCCACTGCACTCTACCTCTACTGTAATCCACTCTACTCTCTCTCTACTGTGCTCCATTGTACTCTATCTCTACTGTACTCCAATGTACTCTACCTCTACTGTACTCTACTGTTCTCTACCTTTACTGTACTCTACTGTACTCCACCTCTACTGTGCTCCACTGTACTCCACTGTACTCTACCTCTACTGCGCTCCACTGTATTCTACCTCTACTGTACTCCACTGTACTCTACCTCTACTGTGCTCCACTGTACTCTACCTCTACTGTACTCCACTGTACTCTACCTCTACTGTACTCCACTCCACACTACCTCTACTGTGCTCCACTGTACTCTACCTCTACTGTACTCCACTGTACTCTACCTCTACTGTGCTCCACTGTACTCTACCTCTACTGTACTCTACTGTACTCTACCTCTACTGTGCTCCACTGTACTCTACCTTTACTGTACTCTACTGTACTCCACCTCTACTGTGCTGCACTGTACTCCACTGTACTCTACCTCTACTGTAATCCACTGTACACTACCTCTACTGTACTCCACTGTACGCTACCTCTACTGTGCTCCACAGTACTCTACCTCTACTGTACTCCACTCTACTCTACCTCTACTGTGCTCCACTGTACTCTACTGTACTCCACCTCTACTGTGCTCCGCTGTACTCCACTGTACTCCAACTCTACTGTACTCCACTGTACTCTACCTCTACTGTGCTCCACTGTACTCTACTTCTACTGTGCTCCACTGTACTCTACCTCTACTATACTCCACTGTACGCTACCTCCACTGTGCTCCACTGTACTCTACCTTTACTGTACTCCACTCTACTCTACCTCTACTGTGCTCCACGTTACTCTACCTCTACTGTACTCCACTGTACTCTACCTCTACTGTGCTCCACTGTAGTCTATCTCTACTGTACTCCACTGTACTCTTCCTCTACTGTACTCTACTGTTCTCTACCTCTACTGTACTCTATTATACTCCACCTCTACTGTACTCCACTGTACTCTACCTCTACTGTGCTCCACTGTACTCTACCTCTACTGTACTCCACTCTACTCTATCTCTACTGTACTCCACTTTACTCTACCTCTTCTGTACTCTACTGTTCTCTACCTTTACTGTACTCTACTGTACTCCACTGTACTCTACTGTACTCTACCTCTACTGTGCTCCACTGTACTCTACCTCTACTGTACTCCAATGTACTCTACCTCTACTGTACTCTACTGTACTCCACCTCTACTGTGCTCCACTGTACTCCACTGTACTCTACCTCTACTGCGTTCCACTGTACTCTACTTCTACTGTACTCCACTGTACTCTACCTCTAGTGTGCTCCACTGTTCTCTACCTCTACTGTACTCTACTGTACTCCACCTCTACTGTGCTCCACTGTACTCCACTGTACTCCACTGTACTCGACCTCTACTGTGCTCCACTGCACTCTACCTCTACTGTAATCCACTCTACTCTCTCTCTACTGTGCTCCATTGTACTCTATCTCTACTGTACTCCAACGTACTCTACCTCTACTGTACTCTACTGTTCTCTACCTCTACAGTACTCTACTGTACTCCACCTCTACTGTGCTCCACTGTACTCCACTGTACTCTACCTCTACTGCGCTCCACTGTATTCTACCTCTACTGTACTCCACTGTACTCTACCTCTACTGTGCTCCACTGTACTCTACCTCTACTGTACTCCACTGTACTCTACCTCTACTGTACTCCACTCCACACTACCTCTACTGTGCTCCACTGTACTCTACCTCTACTGTACTCCACTGTACTCTACCTCTACTGTGCTCCACTGTACTCTACCTCTACTGTACTCTACTGTACTCTACCTCTACTGTGCTCCACTGTACTCTACCTTTACTGTACTCTACTGTACTCCACCTCTACTGTGCTGCACTGTACTCCGCTGTACTCTACCTCTACTGTGCTCCACTGTACTCTACTTCTACTGTACTCCACTGTACTCTACCTCTAGTGTGCTCCACTGTTCTCTACCTCTAATGTACTCTACTGTACTCCACCTCTACTGTGCTCCACTGTACTCCACTGTACTCTACCTCTACTGTGCTCCACTGCACTCTACCTCTACTGTACTCCACAGTACGCTACCTCTACTGTGCTCCACTGTACTCTACCTCTACTGTACTCCACTGTACGCTACCTCCACTGTGCTCCACTGTACTCTACCTTTACTGTACTCCACTCTACTCTACCTCTACTGTGCTCCACGTTACTCTACCTCTACTGTACTCCACTGTACTCTACCTCTACTGTGCTCCACTGTAGTCTATCTCTACTGTACTCCACTGTACTCTTCCTCTACTGTACTCTACTGTTCTCTACCTCTACTGTACTCTATTGTACTGCACCTCTACTGTACTCCACTGTACTCTACCTCTACTGTGCTCCACTGTATTCTACCTCTACTGTACTCCACTGTACTCTACCTCTAATGTGCTCCACTGTACTCTACCTCTACTGTACTCCACTGTACTCTACCTCTGCTGTGCTCAACTGTACTCTACCTCTACTGTACTCCACTGTACTCTACCTCTACTGTACTCCACTTTACTCTACTGTACTGTACTCTACTGTACTCCACCTCTAATGTGCTCCACTTCATTCCACTGTACTCTACCTCTACTGTACTCCACTGTACTCTATCTCTACTGTACTCCACTGTACTCTACCTCTTCTGTGCTCCACTGTACTCCACTGTACGCTACCTCTACTGTGCTCCAAACTACTCTACCTCTACTGTACTCTACTCTATTCTACCTCTACTGTGCTCTGCTGTACTCCACTGTACTCTACGTCTACTGTGCTCCACTGTACTCTACCTCTACTGTACTCCACCTCTACTGTAATCCACTGTACACTACCTCTACTGTACTCCACTGTACGCTACCTCTACTGTGCTCCATAGTACTCTACCTCTACTGTACTCCACTCTACTCTACATCTACTGTGCTCCACTGTACTCTACTGTACTCCACCTCTACTGTGCTCCGCTGTACTCCACTGTACTCTACCTCTACTGTACTCCACTGTACTCTACCTCCACTGTGCTCCACTGTACTCCACTGTACTCTACCTCTATTGTGCTCCACTGTACTCTACCTCTACTGTACTCCACTGTACTCTACCTCTAGTGTGCTCCACTGTTCTCTACCTCTACTGTACTCTACTGTACTCCACCTCTTCTGTGCTCCACAGTACTCCACTGTACTCCACTGTACTCTACCTCTACTGTGCTCCACTGTACTCTACCTCTACTGTGCTCCACTGTACTCTACCTCTACTGTACTCCACTGTACTCTACCTCTACTGTGCTTCACTCTACTCTACCTCTACTGTACTCCACTCTACACTACCTCTACTGTGCTCCACTGTACTCTATCTCTACTGTACTCTACTGTACTCTACCTCTACTGTACTCCACTGTACTCTACCTCTACTGTGCTCCACTGTACTCTACCTCTACTGTACTCCACTCTACACTACCTCTACTGTGCTCCACTGTACTCTATCTCTACTGTACTCTACTGTACTCCACCTCTACTGTGCTCCGCTGTACTCCACTGTACTCTACCTCTACTGTGCTCCACTGTACTCTACCTCTTCTGTACTCCACTGTACTCTACCTCTACTGTGCTCTACTGTACTCTACCTCTACTGTACTCCACGGTACGCTACCTCTACTGTGCTCCACTGTACTCTACCTCTACTGTACTCCACGGTACGCTACCTCTACTGTGCTCCACTCTACTCTACCTCTACTGTACTCCACTCTACTCTACCTCTACTGTGCTCCACTGTACTCTACCTCTACTGTACTCCACTGTACTCTACCTCTACTGTGCTCCACTGTACTCTATCTCTACTGTACTCCACTGTACTCTATCTCTACTGTACTCCACTGTACTCTACCTCTACTGCGCTCCACTGTATTCTACCTCTACTGTACTCCACTGTACTCTACCTCTACTGTACTCTACTGTACTCCACCTCTACTGTGCTCCACTGTACTCCACTGTACTCTACCTCTACTGTGCTCCACTGTACTCTACTTCTACTGTACTCCACTGTACTCTACCTCTAGTGTGCTCCACTGTTCTCTACCTCTACTGTACTCTACTGTACTCCACCTCTACTGTGCTCCACTGTACTCCACTGTACTCTACCTCTACTGTGCTCCACTGCACTCTACCTCTACTGTAATCCACTCTACTCTATCTCTACTGTGCTCCATTGTACTCTATCTCTACTGTACTCCAATGTACTCTACCTCTACTGTACTCTACTGTTCTCTACCCCTCTACTGTAATTTACTGTATTCCACCTCTAGTGTTCTCCACTGTACTCCACTGTACTCTACCTCTACTGTGCTCCACTGTACTCTACCTCTACTGTACTCCACTGTACTCTACCTCTACTGTGCTCCACTGTACTCTACCTCTACTGTACTCTACTGTACTCTACCTCTACTGTGCTCCACTGTACTCTACCTCTACTGTACTCCACTCCACACTACCTCTACTGTGCTCCACTGTACTCCACTGTACTCTACCTCTACTGTGCTCCACTGTACTCTACCTCTACTGTACTCCACTGTACTCTACCTCTACTGTGCTCCACTGTACTCTACCTCTACTGTACTCCACTGTACTCTACCTCTAATGTGCTCCACTGTACTCTACCTCTACTGTACTCCACTCTACACTACCTCTACTGTGCTCCACTGTACTCTATCTCTACTGTACTCTACTGTACTCTACCTCTACTGTGCTCCGCTGTACTCCACTTGACTCTACCTCTATTGTACTCCACTGTACTCTACCTCTACTGTACTCCACTGTACTCTACCTCTACTGTGCTCCACTGTACTCTACCTCTACTGTACTCCACTGTACTCTACCTCTACTGTGCTCCACTGTTCTCTACCTCTACTGTACTCTACTGTACTCCACCTCTACTGTGTTCCACTGTAATCCACTGTACTCCACCTCTACTGTGCTCCACTGTACTCCACTGTACTCTACCTCTACTGTGCTCCACTGTACTCTACCTCTACTGAACTCCACTGTACTCTACCTCTACTGTACTCTACTGTACTCCACCTCTAATGTGCTCCACTGTACTCCACTGTACTCTACCTCTACTGTACTCCACTGTACTCTACCTCTACTCTACTCCACCAAACTCTACCTCTATTGTCCTTCACTGTGCTCTACTGTACTCTACATCTACTGTGCTCCACTGTACTCCACTGTACTCTATCTCTACTGTGATCCACTGTACTCTACCTCTGCTGTGCTCCACTGTACTCTACCTCTACTGTGCTCCACTGTACTCTACCTCTACTCTACTCCACTGTACTCTACCTCTACTGTACTCTACTGTTCTCTACCTCTACTGTACTCTACTGTACTCCACCTCTACTGTGCTCCACTGTACTCCACTGTACTCTACCTCTACTGTGCTTCACTGTACTCTACCTCTACTGTACTCCACTGTACTCTACCTCTACTGTACTCCACTGTACTTTACCTCTACTGTGCTCCACTGTTCTCTACCTCTACTGTACTCTACTGTACTCCACCTCTACTGTGTTCCACTGTACTCCACTGTACTCTACCTCTACTGTGCTCCACTGTACTCTACCTCTACTGTACTCCAATGTACTCTACCTCTACTGTACTCTACTGTTCTCTACCTCTACTGTACTCTACTGTACTCCACCTCTACTGTGTTCCACTGTACTCCACCTCTACTGTGTTCCACTGTACTCCACTCTACTCTATCTCTACTGTGCTCCATTGTACTCTATCTCTACTGTACTCTACTGTACTCCACCTCTACTGTGTTCCACTGTACTCCACCTCTACTGTGTTCCACTGTACTCCACTCTACTCTATCTCTACTGTGCTCCATTGTACTCTATCTCTACTGTACTCCAATGTACTCTACCTCTACTGTACTCTACTGTTCTCTACCTCTACTGTACTCTACTGTACTCCACCTCTACTGTGCTCCACTGTACTCCACTGTACTCTACCTCTACTGTGCTCCACTGTACTCTACCTCTACTGTACTCCACTGTACTCTACCTCTACTGTGCTCCACTGTACTCTACCTCTATTGTACTCCACTGTACTCTACCTCTACTGTACTCCACTGTACTCTACCTCTACTGTGCTCCACTGTACTCTACCTCTACTGTGCTCCGCTGTACTCCACTGTACTTTACCTCTACTGTGCTCCACTGTACTCTACCTCTACTGTACTCCACCTATACTGTACTCCACTGTACTCTACCTCTACTGTGCTCCACTGTTCTCTACCTCTACTGTACTCTACTGTACTCCACCTCTACTGTGTTCCACTGTAATCCACTGTACTCTACCTCTACTGTGCTCCACTGTACTCTACCTCTACTGTACTCCAATGTACTCTACCTCTACTGTACTCTACTGTTCTCTACCTCTACTGTACTCTACTGTACTCCACCTCTATTGTGCTCCACTGTACTCCACTGTACTCTACCTCTACTGTGCTCCACTGTATTCTACCTCTACTGTACTCCACTGTACTCTACCTCTACTGTGCTCCACTGTACTCTACCTCTACTGTACCCCACTGTACTCTACCTCTACTGTACTCCACTGTACTCTACCTCTACTGTGCTCCACTGTACTCTACCTCTACTGTACTCCACTGTACTCTACCTCTACTGTGCTCCACTGTACTCCACTGTACGCTACCTCTACTGTGCTCCACTGTACTCTACCTCTACTGTACTCCACTCTACTCTACCTCTACTGTTCTCCACTGTACTCTACCTCTAGTGTGCTCCACTGTTCTCTACCTCTACTGTACTCTACTGTACTCCACCTCTACTGTGCTCCACTGTACTCCACTGTACTCTACCTCTACTGTACTCCACGGTACGCTACCTCTACTGTGCTCCACTGTACTCTACCTCTACTGTACTCCACTGTACGCTACCTCTACTGTGCTCCACTGTACTTTACCTTTACTGTACTCCACTCTACTCTACCTCTACTGTGCTCCACTGTACTCTACCTCTACTGTTCTCCACTGTACTCTACCTCTACTGTGCTCCACTGTACTCTATCTCTACTGTACTCCACTGTACTCTACCTCTACTGTGCTCCACTGTACTCTATCTCTACTGTACTCCACTGTACTCTACCTCTACTGTACTCTACTGTTCTCTACCTCTACTGTACTCTACTGTACTCCACCTCTACTGTACTCCACTGCTCTCCACTGTACTCTACCTCTACTGTGCTCCACTGTACTCTACCTCTACTGTACTCCACTGTACTCTACCTCTACTGTACTCTACTGTACTCCACCTCTACTGTGCTCCACTGTACTCCACTGTACTCTACCTCTACTGTGCTCCACTGTACTCTACCTCTACTGTACTCCACTGTACTCTACCTCTACTGTACTCTACTGTTCTCTACCTCTACTGTACTCTACTGTCCTCCACCTCTACTGTACTCCACTGTACTCTACCTCTACTGTACTCCACTGTACTCTACCTCTACTGTGCTCCACTGTACTCTACCTCTACTGTGCTCCGCTGTGCTCCACTGTACTCCACCTCTACTGTGCTCCACTGTACTCCACTGTACTCTACCTCTACTGCGCTCCACTGTACTCTACTTCTACTGTACTCCACTGTACTCTACTACTAGTGTGCTCCACTGTTCTCTACCTCTACTGTACTCCACGGTACGCTACCTCTACTGTGCTCCACTGTTCTCTACCTCTACTGTACTCTACTGTACTCCACCTCTACTGTGCTCCACTGTACTCCACTGTACTCTACCTCTACTGTGCTCCACTGCACTCTACCTCTACTGTAATCCACTCTACTCTATCTCTACTGTGCTCCATTGTACTCTATCTCTACTGTACTCCAATGTACTCTACCTCTACTGTACTCTACTGTTCTCTACATCTACTGTACTCTACTGTACTCCACCTCTACTGTGCTCCACTGTACTCCACTGTACTCTACCTCTACTGTGCTCCACTGTACTCTACCTCTACTGTACTCCACTGTACTCTACCTCTACTGTGCTCCACTGTACTCTACCTCTACTGTACTTCACTCCACACTACCTCTACTGTGCTCCACTGTACTCTACCTCTACTGTACTCCACTGTACTCTACCTCAACTGTGCTCCACTGTACTCTACCTCTACTGTACTCTACTGTACTCTACCTCTACTGTGCACCACTGTACTCTACCTTTACTGTACTCTACTGTACTCCACCTCTACTGTGCTCCACTGTACTCCACTGTACTCTACCTCTACTGTGCTCCACTGCACTCTACCTCTACTGTAATCCACTCTACTCTATCTCTACTTTGCTCCATTGTACTCTCTCTGTACTGTACTCCAATGTACTCTACCTCTACTGTACTCTACTGTTCTCTACCTCTACTGTACTCTTCTGTACTCCACCTCTACTGTGCTCCACTGTACTCTACATCTACTGTGCTCCACTGTACTCTACCTCTGCTGTACTCCACTGTAGTCTACCTCTACTGTACTCCACTGTACTCCACTGTACTCCACCTCTACTGTGCTCCACTGTACTCCACTGTACTCTACCTCTACTGTACTCCACTGTACTCTACCTCTACTGTACTCTACTGTACTCCAGCTCAAATGTGCTGCACTGTACTCTACCTCTACTGTACTCCACTGTACTCTACCTCTACTGTGCTCCACTGTACTCTATCTCTACTGTACTCCACTGTACTCTACCTCTACTGTACTCCACTGTACTCTACCTCTACTGTACTCTACTGTACTCCACCTCTAATGTGCTGCACTGTACTCTACCTCTACTGTACTCCACTGTACTCTACCTCTACTGTGCTCCACTGTACTCTACCTCTACTGTACTCCACTGTACTCTACCTCTACTGTACTCTACTGTACTCCACCTCTACTGTGCTCCACTGTACTCCACTGTACTCTACCTCTACTGCGCTCCACTGTACTCTACTTCTACTGTACTCCACTGTACTCTACCTCTAGTGTGCTCCACTGTTCTCTACCTCTACTGTACTCTACTGTACTCCACCTCTACTGTGCTCCACTGTACTCCACTGTACTCTACCTCTACTGTGCTCCACTGCACTCTACCTCTACTGTAATCCACTCTACTCTATATCTACTGTGCTCCATTGTACTCTATCTCTACTGCACTCCAATGTGCTCTACCTCTACTGTACTCTACTGTTCTCTACCTCTACTGTACTTTACTGTACTCCACCTCTACTGTGCTCCACTGTACTCCACTGTACTCTACCTCTACTGTGCTCCACTGCACTCTACCTCTACTGTAATCCACTCTACTCTATATCTACTGTGCTCCATTGTACTCTATCTCTACTGCACTCCAATGTGCTCTACCTCTACTGTACTCTACTGTTCTCTACCTCTACTGTACTTTACTGTACTCCACCTCTACTGTGCTCCACTGTACTCCACTGTACTCTACCTCTACTGTGCTCCACTGTACTCTACCTCTACTGTACTCCACTGTACTCTACCTCTACTGTGCTCCACTGTACTCTACCTCTACTGTACTCCACTGTACTCTACCTCTACTGTACTTCACTCCACACTACCTCTACTGTGCTCCACTGTAACCTGCCTCTACTGTACTCCACTGTACTCTACCTCTACTGTGCTCCACTGTACTATACCTCTACTGTACTCTACTGTACTCTACCTCTACTGTGCTCCACTGTACTCTACCTTTACTGTACTCTACTGTACTCCATCTCTACTGTGCTGCACTGTACTCCACTGTACTCTACCTCTACTGTGCTCCACTGTACTCTACTTCTACTGTACTCCACTGTACTCTACCTCTAGTGTGCTCCACTGTTCTCTACCTCTACTGTACTCTACTGTTCTCCACCTCTACTGTGCTCCACTGTACTCCACTGTACTCTACCTCTACTGTGCTCCACTGCACTCTACCTCTACTGTACTCCACGGTACGCTACCTCTACTGTGCTCCAATGTACTCTACCTCTACTGTACTCCACTGTACGCTACCTCTACTGTGCTCCACTGTACTCTACCTTTATTGTACTCCACTCTACTCTACCTCTAGTGTGCTCCACTGTTCTCTACCTCTACTGTACTCTACTGTACTCCACCTCTACTGTGCTCCACTGTACTCCACTGTACTCTACCTCTACTGTGCTCCACTGTACTCTACCTCTACTGTACTCCACTGTACTCTACCTCTACTGTACTCCACTGTACTCTACCTCTACTGTGCTCCACTGTACTCTACCTCTACTGTACTCCACTGTACTCTACCTCTACTGTGCTCCACTGTACTCTACCTCTACTGTACTCCACTGTACTCTACCTCTACTGTGCTCCACTGTACTCTACTTCTACTGTACTCCACTGTACTCTACCTCTATTGTGCTCCAATGTTCTCTACCTCTACTGTACTCTACTGTACCCCACCTCTACTGTGCTCCACTGTACTCCACTGTACTCTACCTCTGCTGTACTCCACTGTACTCTACCTCTACTGTGCTCCACTGTACTCTACCTCTACTGTACTCCACTCTACACTACCTCTACTGTGCTCCACTGTACTCTATCTCTACTGTGCTCCACTGTACTCCACTGTACTCTACTTCTACTGTACTCCACTGTACTCTACCTCTAGTGTGCTCCACTGTTCTCTACCTCTACTGTACTCTACTGTACTCCACCTCTACTGTGCTCCACTGCACTCCACTGTACTCTACCTCTACTGTGTTCCACTGTACTCTACCTCTACTGTACTCCACTGTACTCTACCTCTACTGTACTCTACTGTACTCCACCTCTACTGTGCTCCACTGTACTCCACTGTACTCTACCTCTACTGTGCTCCACTGTACTCTACTTCTACTGTACTCCACTGTACTCTACCTCTAGTGTGCTCCACTGTTCTCTACCTCTACTGTACTTCACGGTACGCTACCTCTACTGTGCTCCACTGTTCTCTACCTCTACTGTACTCTACTGTACTCCACCTCTACTGTGCTCCACTGTACTCCACTGTACTCTACCTCTACTGTGCTCCACTGCACTCTACCTCTACTGTAATCCACTCTACTCTATCTCTACTGTGCTCCATTGTACTCTATCTCTACTGTACTCCAATGTACCTCTACTGTACTCTACTGTTCTCTACCTCTACTGTACTCTACTGTACTCCACCTCTACTGTGCTCCACTGTACTCCACTGTACTCCACCTCTACTGTGCTCCACTGTACTCTACCTCTGCTGTACTCCACTGTACTCTACCTCTAGTGTACTCCACTGTACTCTACCTCTACTGTACTCTACTGTACTCCACCTCTAATGTGCTGCACTGTACTCCACTGTACTCTACCTCTACTGTACTCCACTGTACTCTACCTCTACTGTACTCCACTGTACTCTACCTCTACTGTGCTCCACTGTACTCCACTGTACGCTACCTCTACTGTGCTCCACTGTACTCTACCTCTACTGTACTCCACTCTACTCTACCTCTACTGTGCTCCGCTGTACTCCACTGTACTCTACCTCTACTGTGCTCCACTGTACTCTATCTCTACTGAACTCCACTGTACTCTACCTCTACTGTGCTCCACTGTACTCTACCTCTACTGTACTCCACTCCACTCTACTCTACCTCTACTGTACTCCACCTCTACTTTGCTCCGCTGTACTCCACTGTACTCTACCTCTACTGTTCTCCACTGTACTCTACCTCTACTGTACTCCACTGTACTCTACCTCTACTGTACTCCACTGTACTCTACCCTTACTGTGCTATACCGTACTCCACCTCTACTATGCTCCAATATACTCTACCTCTACTGTGCTCCACTGTACTCTACCTCTTCTGTACTCTACTGTTCTCTACCTCTACTGTACTCTACTGTACTCCACCTCTATTGTGCTCCACTGTACTCTACCTCTACTGTACTCCACTCTACACTACCTCTACTGTGTTCCACTGTACTCTATCTCTACTGTACTCTACTATATTCTACCTCTACTGTGCTCTGCTGTACTCCACTGTACTCTACCTCTACTGTCCTCCACTGTACTCTACCTCTACTGTGCTCCACTGTATTCTACCTCTACTGTACTCCACTGTACTCCACCTCTACTTTGCTCTACTGTACTCCACTGTACTCTACCTCTACTGTGCTCCACTGTACTCTATCTCTACTGTACTCCACTGTACTCTACCTCTACTGTACTCTACTGTTCTCTACCTCTACTGTACTCTACTGTACTCCACCTCTAGCGTACTCCACTGTACTCCACTGTACTCTACCTCTACTCTGTTCCACTGTACTCTACCTCAACTGTACTCCACTGTACTCTACCTCTACTGTACTCTACTGTACTCCACCTCTAATGCGCTCCACTGTACTCCACTGTACTCTACCTCTACTGTACTCCACTGTACTCTACCTCTAGTGTACTCCACTGTACTCTACCTCTACTGTACTCCACCGAACTCTACCTCTACTGTCCTTCACTGTACTCTACTGTACTCTACCTCTACTGTGCTCCACTGTACTCTACCTCTACTGTACTCCACTGTACTCTACCTCTACTGTGCTCCACTGTACTCTATCTATAATGTGCTCCACTGTACTCCACTGTACTCTACCTCTACTGTGCTCCACTGTACTCTACTTCTACTGTACTCCACTGTACTCTACCTCTAGTGTGCTCCACTGTTCTCTACCTCTACTGTACTCTACTGTACTCTACCTCTACTGTACTCCACTGTACTCTACCTCTACTGTACTCTACTGTACTCCACCTCTACTGTGCTCCACTGTACTCTACCTCTACTGTACTCCACTGTACTCTACCTCTACTGTACTCTACTGTACTCCACCTCTACTGTACTCCACAGTACTCTACCTCTACTGTGCTCCACTGTACTCTACCTCTACTGTACTCCACTGTACTCTACCTCTACTGTACTCTACTGTACTCCACCTCTACTGTGCTCCACTGTACTCCACTGTACTCTACCTCTACTGCGCTCCACTGTACTCTACTTCTACTGTACTCCACTGTACTCTACCACTAGTGTGCTCCACTGTTCTCTACCTCTACTGTACTCCACGGTACGCTACCTCTACTGTGCTCCACTGTTCTCTACCTCTACTGTACTCTACTGTACTCTACCTCTACTGTGCACCACTGTACTCTACCTTTACTGTACTCTACTGTACTCCAACTCTACTGTGCTCCACTGTACTCCACTGTACTCTACCTCTACTGTGCTCCACTGCACTCTACCTCTACTGTAATCCACTCTACTCTATCTCTACTGTGCTCCATTGTACTCTATCTCTACTGTACTCCAATGTACTCTACCTCTACTGTACTCTACTGTTCTCTACCTCTACTGTACTCTTCTGTACTCCACCTCTACTGTGCTCCACTGTACTCTACATCTTCTGTGCTCCACTGTACTCTACCTCTGCTGTACTCCACTGTACTCTACCTCTACTGTACTCCACTGTACTCCACTGTACTCCACCTCTACTGTGCTCCACTGTACTCCACTGTACTCTACCTCTACTGTACTCCACTGTACTCTACCTCTACTGTACTCTACTGTACTCCACCTCTAATGTGCTGCACTGTACTCCACTGTACTCTACCTCTACTGTACTCCACTGTACTCTACCTCTACTGTACTCCACTGTACTCTACCTCTACTGTGCTCCACTGTACTCCACTGTACGCTACGTCTACTGTGCTCCACTGTACTCTACCTCTACTGTACTCCACTCTACTCTACCTCTACTGTGCTCCGCTGTACTCCACTGTACTCTACCTCTACTGTGCTCCACTGTACTCTATCTCTACTGAACTCCACTGTACTCTACCTCTACTGTGCTCCACTGTACTCTACCTCTACTGTACTCCACTCCACTCTACTCTACCTCTACTGTGCTCCACTGTACTCTATCTCGACTGTACTCTACTGTACTCCAACTCTACTGTGCTCCGCTGTACTCCACTGTACTCCACCTCTACTGTGCTCCACTGTACTCTACCTCTACTGTACTCCACTGTACTCTACCTCTACTGTACTATACTGTACTCCACCTCTACTGTACTCCACTGTACTCCACTGTACTCTACCTCTACTGTGCTCCACTGTACTCTACCTCTACTGTACTCCACTGTACTCTACCTCTACTGTACTCTACTGTACTCCACCTCTACTGTGCTCCACTGTACTCCACTGTACTCTACCTCTACTGCGCTCCACTGTACTCTACTTCTACTGTACTCCACTGTACTCTACCACTACTGTGCTCCACTGTTCTCTACCTCTACTGTACTCTACTGTACTCCACCTCTACTGTGCTCCACTGTACTCCACTGTACTCTACTTCGACTGTGCTCCACTGCACTCTACCTCTACTGTAATCCACTCTACTCTATCTCTACTGTGCTCCATTGTACTCTATCTCTACTGTACTCCAATGTACTCTACCTCTACTGTACTCTACTGTTCTCTACATCTACTGTACTCTACTGTACTCCACCTCTACTGTGCTCCACTGTACTCCACTGTACTCTACCTCTACTGTGCTCCACTGTACTCTACCTCTACTGTACTCCACTGTACTCTACCTCTACTGTGCTCCACTGTACTCTACCTCTACTGTACTTCACTCCACACTACCTCTACTGTGCTCCACTGTACTCTACCTCTACTGTACTCTACTGTACTCTACCTCTACTGTGCACCACTGTACTCTACCTTTACTGTACTCTACTGTACTCCACCTCTACTGTGCTCCACTGTACTCCACTGTACTCTACCTCTACTGTGCTCCACTGCACTCTACCTCTACTGTAATCCACTCTACTCTATCTCTACTGTGCTCCATTGTACTCTATCTCTACTGTACTCCAATGTACCTCTACTGTACTCTACTGTTCTCTACCTCTACTGTACTCTACTGTACTCCACCTCTACTGTGCTCCACTGTACTCCACTGTACTCTACCTCTACTGTGCTCCACTGTACTCTACCTCTGCTGTACTCCACTGTACTCTACCTCTACTGTACTCCACTGTACTCTACCTCTACTGTACTCTACTGTACTCCACCTCTACTGTGCTGCACTGTACTCCACTCTACTCTACCTCTACTGTGCTCCACTGTACTCTACTTCTACTGTACTCCACTGTACTCTACCTCTAGTGTGCTCCACTGTTCTCTACCTCTACTGTACTCTACTGTACTCCACCTCAACTGTGCTCCACTGTACTCCACTGTACTCTACCTCTACTGTGCTCCACTGTACTCTACCTCTACTGTAATCCACTCTACTCTATCTCTACTGTGCTCCATTGTACTCTATCTCTACTGTACTCCAATGTACTCTACCTCTACTGTACTCTACTGTTCTCTACCTCTACTGTACTCTACTGTACTCTACCTCTACTGTGCTCCACTGTACTCAACCTCTACTGTGCTCCACTGTACTCTACCTCTACTGTACTCCACTGTACTCTACCTCTACTGTGCTCCACTGTACTCTACCTCTACTGTGCTCCACTGTACTCTACCTCTACTGTACTCCACTGTACTCTACCTCTAGTGTGCTCCACTGTTCTCTACCTCTACTGTACTCTACTGTACTCCACCTCTACTGTGCTCCACTGTACTCCACTGTACTCTACCTCTACTGTGCTCCACTGTACTCTACCTCTACTGTACTCCACTCCACACTACCTCTACTGTGCTCCACTGTACTCTACCTCTATTGTACTCCACTGTACTCTACCTCTACTGTGCTCCACTGTACTCTACCTCTACTGTACTCTACTGTACTCTACCTCTACTGTGCTCCACTGTACTCTACCTCTACTGTACTCTACTGTACTCCACCTCTACTGTGCTGCACTGTACTCCACTGTACTCTACCTCTACTGTGCTCCACTGTATTCTACTTCTACTGTACTCCACTGTACTCTACCTCTAGTGTGCTCCACTGTTCTCTACCTCTACTGTACTCTACTGTACTCCACCTCTACTGTGCTCCACTGTACTCCACTGTACTCTACCTCTACTGTGCTCCACTGCACTCTACCTCTACTAGTGCTCCACGGTACGCTACCTCTACTGTGCTCCACTGTACTCTACCTCTACTGTACTCCACTGTACGCTACCTCTACTGTGCTCCACTGTACTCTACCTTTACTGTACTCCACTCTACTCTACCTCTACTGTGCTCCACTGTACTCTACCTCTACTGTACTCCACTGTACTCTACCTCTACTGTGCTCCACTGTACTATATCTCTACTGTACTCCACTGTACTCTACCTCTACTGTACTCTACTGTTCTCTACCTCTACTGTACTCCACCTCTGCTGCACTCCACTGTACTCCACTGTACTCTACCTCTACTGTGCTCCACTGTACTCTACCTCTACTGTACTCCACTGTACTCTACCTCTAATGTGCTCCACTGTACTCTACCTCTACTGTACTCCACTGTACTCTACCTCTGCTGTGCTCAACTGTACTCTACCTCTACTGTACTCCACTGTACTCTACCTCTACTGTACTCCACTTTACTCTACCTCTACTGTACTCTACTGTACTCCACCTCTAATGTGCTCCACTGTATTCCACTGTACTCTACCTCTACTGTACTCCACTGTACTCTACCTCTACTGTACTCCACTGTACTCTACCTCTTCTGTGCTCCACTCTACTCCACTGTACGCTACCTCTACTGTGCTCCAAACTACTCTACCTCTACTGTACTCCACTCTATTCTACCTCTACTGTGCTCCGCTGTACTCCACTGTACTCTACGTCTACTGTGCTCCACTGTACTCTACCTCTACTGTACTCCACTGTACTCTACCTCTACTGTGCTCCACTGTACTCTACCTCTACTGTAATCCACTCTACTCTATCTCTACTGTGCTCCATTGTACTCTATCTCTACTGTACTCCAATGTACTCTACCTCTACTGTACTCTACTGTTCTCTACCTCTACTGTACTCTACTGTACTCTACCTCTACTGTGCTCCACTGTACTCAACCTCTACTGTGCTCCACTGTACTCTACCTCTACTGTACTCCACTGTACTCTACCTCTACTGTGCTCCACTGTACTCTACCTCTACTGTAATCCACTCTACTCTATCTCTACTGTGCTCCATTGTACTCTATCTCTACTGTACTCCAATGTACTCTACCTCTACTGTACTCTACTGTTCTCTACCTCTACTGTACTCTACTGTACTCTACCTCTACTGTGCTCCACTGTACTCAACCTCTACTGTGCTCCACTGTACTCTACCTCTACTGTACTCCACTGTACTCTACCTCTACTGTGCTCCACTGTACTCTACCTCTACTGCGCTCCACTGTATTCTACCTCTACTGTACTCCACTGTACTCTACCTCTACTGTACTCTACTGTACTCCACCTCTACTGTGCTCCACTGTACTCCACTGTACTCTCCCTCTACTGTGCTCCACTGTACTCTACTTCTACTGTACTCCACTGTACTCTACCTCTAGTGTGCTCCACTGTTCTCTACCTCTACTGTACTCTACTGTACTCCACCTCTACTGTGCTCCACTGTACTCCACTGTACTCTACCTCTACTGTGCTCCACTGCACTCTACCTCTACTGTAATCCACTCTACTCTATCTCTACTGTGCTCCATTGTACTCTATCTCTACTGTACTCCAATGTACTCTACCTCTACTGTACTCTACTGTTCTCTACCCCTCTACTGTAATTTACTGTATTCCACCTCTAGTGTTCTCCACTGTACTCCACTGTACTCTACCTCTACTGTGCTCCACTGTACTCTACCTCTACTGTACTCCACTGTACTCTACCTCTACTGTGCTCCACTGTACTCTACCTCTACTGTACTCTACTGTACTCTACCTCTACTGTGCTCCACTGTACTCTACCTCTACTGTACTCCACTCCACACTACCTCTACTGTGCTCCACTGTACTCCACTGTACTCTACCTCTACTGTGCTCCACTGTACTCTACCTCTACTGTACTCCACTGTACTCTACCTCTACTGTGCTCCACTGTACTCTACCTCTACTGTACTCCACTGTACTCTACCTCTAATGTGCTCCACTGTACTCTACCTCTACTGTACTCCACTCTACACTACCTCTACTGTGCTCCACTGTACTCTATCTCTACTGTACTCTACTGTACTCTACCTCTACTGTGCTCCGCTGTACTCCACTTGACTCTACCTCTATTGTACTCCACTGTACTCTACCTCTACTGTACTCCACTGTACTCTACCTCTACTGTGCTCCACTGTACTCTACCTCTACTGTACTCCACTGTACTCTACCTCTACTGTGCTCCACTGTTCTCTACCTCTACTGTACTCTACTGTACTCCACCTCTACTGTGTTCCACTGTAATCCACTGTACTCCACCTCTACTGTGCTCCACTGTACTCCACTGTACTCTACCTCTACTGTGCTCCACTGTACTCTACCTCTACTGAACTCCACTGTACTCTACCTCTACTGTACTCTACTGTACTCCACCTCTAATGTGCTCCACTGTACTCCACTGTACTCTACCTCTACTGTACTCCACTGTACTCTACCTCTACTCTACTCCACCAAACTCTACCTCTATTGTCCTTCACTGTGCTCTACTGTACTCTACCTCTACTGTGCTCCACTGTACTCCACTGTACTCTATCTCTACTGTGATCCACTGTACTCTACCTCTGCTGTGCTCCACTGTACTCTACCTCTACTGTGCTCCACTGTACTCTACCTCTACTCTACTCCACTGTACTCTACCTCTACTGTACTCTACTGTTCTCTACCTCTACTGTACTCTACTGTACTCCACCTCTACTGTGCTCCACTGTACTCCACTGTACTCTACCTCTACTGTGCTTCACTGTACTCTACCTCTACTGTACTCCACTGTACTCTACCTCTACTGTACTCCACTGTACTTTACCTCTACTGTGCTCCACTGTTCTCTACCTCTACTGTACTCTACTGTACTCCACCTCTACTGTGTTCCACTGTACTCCACTGTACTCTACCTCTACTGTGCTCCACTGTACTCTACCTCTACTGTACTCCAATGTACTCTACCTCTACTGTACTCTACTGTTCTCTACCTCTACTGTACTCTACTGTACTCCACCTCTACTGTGTTCCACTGTACTCCACCTCTACTGTGTTCCACTGTACTCCACTCTACTCTATCTCTACTGTGCTCCATTGTACTCTATCTCTACTGTACTCTACTGTACTCCACCTCTACTGTGTTCCACTGTACTCCACCTCTACTGTGTTCCACTGTACTCCACTCTACTCTATCTCTACTGTGCTCCATTGTACTCTATCTCTACTGTACTCCAATGTACTCTACCTCTACTGTACTCTACTGTTCTCTACCTCTACTGTACTCTACTGTACTCCACCTCTACTGTGCTCCACTGTACTCCACTGTACTCTACCTCTACTGTGCTCCACTGTACTCTACCTCTACTGTACTCCACTGTACTCTACCTCTACTGTGCTCCACTGTACTCTACCTCTATTGTACTCCACTGTACTCTACCTCTACTGTACTCCACTGTACTCTACCTCTACTGTGCTCCACTGTACTCTACCTCTACTGTGCTCCGCTGTACTCCACTGTACTTTACCTCTACTGTGCTCCACTGTACTCTACCTCTACTGTACTCCACCTATACTGTACTCCACTGTACTCTACCTCTACTGTGCTCCACTGTTCTCTACCTCTACTGTACTCTACTGTACTCCACCTCTACTGTGTTCCACTGTAATCCACTGTACTCTACCTCTACTGTGCTCCACTGTACTCTACCTCTACTGTACTCCAATGTACTCTACCTCTACTGTACTCTACTGTTCTCTACCTCTACTGTACTCTACTGTACTCCACCTCTATTGTGCTCCACTGTACTCCACTGTACTCTACCTCTACTGTGCTCCACTGTATTCTACCTCTACTGTACTCCACTGTACTCTACCTCTACTGTGCTCCACTGTACTCTACCTCTACTGTACCCCACTGTACTCTACCTCTACTGTACTCCACTGTACTCTACCTCTACTGTGCTCCACTGTACTCTACCTCTACTGTACTCCACTGTACTCTACCTCTACTGTGCTCCACTGTACTCCACTGTACGCTACCTCTACTGTGCTCCACTGTACTCTACCTCTACTGTACTCCACTCTACTCTACCTCTACTGTTCTCCACTGTACTCTACCTCTAGTGTGCTCCACTGTACTCCACCTCTACTGTGCTCCACTGTACTCCACTGTACTCTACCTCTACTGTACTCCACGGTACGCTACCTCTACTGTGCTCCACTGTACTCTACCTCTACTGTACTCCACTGTACGCTACCTCTACTGTGCTCCACTGTACTTTACCTTTACTGTACTCCACTCTACTCTACCTCTACTGTGCTCCACTGTACTCTACCTCTACTGTTCTCCACTGTACTCTACCTCTACTGTGCTCCACTGTACTCTATCTCTACTGTACTCCACTGTACTCTACCTCTACTGTGCTCCACTGTACTCTATCTCTACTGTACTCCACTGTACTCTACCTCTACTGTACTCTACTGTTCTCTACCTCTACTGTACTCTACTGTACTCCACCTCTACTGTACTCCACTGTTCTCCACTGTACTCTACCTCTACTGTGCTCCACTGTACTCTACCTCTACTGTACTCCACTGTACTCTACCTCTACTGTACTCTACTGTACTCCACCTCTACTGTGCTCCACTGTACTCCACTGTACTCTACCTCTACTGTGCTCCACTGTACTCTACCTCTACTGTACTCCACTGTACTCTACCTCTACTGTACTCTACTGTTCTCTACCTCTACTGTACTCTACTGTCCTCCACCTCTACTGTACTCCACTGTACTCTACCTCTACTGTACTCCACTGTACTCTACCTCTACTGTGCTCCACTGTACTCTACCTCTACTGTGCTCCGCTGTGCTCCACTGTACTCCACCTCTACTGTGCTCCACTGTACTCCACTGTACTCTACCTCTACTGCGCTCCACTGTACTCTACTTCTACTGTACTCCACTGTACTCTACTACTAGTGTGCTCCACTGTTCTCTACCTCTACTGTACTCCACGGTACGCTACCTCTACTGTGCTCCACTGTTCTCTACCTCTACTGTACTCTACTGTACTCCACCTCTACTGTGCTCCACTGTACTCCACTGTACTCTACCTCTACTGTGCTCCACTGCACTCTACCTCTACTGTAATCCACTCTACTCTATCTCTACTGTGCTCCATTGTACTCTATCTCTACTGTACTCCAATGTACTCTACCTCTACTGTACTCTACTGTTCTCTACATCTACTGTACTCTACTGTACTCCACCTCTACTGTGCTCCACTGTACTCCACTGTACTCTACCTCTACTGTGCTCCACTGTACTCTACCTCTACTGTACTCCACTGTACTCTACCTCTACTGTGCTCCACTGTACTCTACCTCTACTGTACTTCACTCCACACTACCTCTACTGTGCTCCACTGTACTCTACCTCTACTGTACTCCACTGTACTCTACCTCTACTGTGCTCCACTGTACTCTACCTCTACTGTACTCTACTGTACTCTACCTCTACTGTGCACCACTGTACTCTACCTTTACTGTACTCTACTGTACTCCACCTCTACTGTGCTCCACTGTACTCCACTGTACTCTACCTCTACTGTGCTCCACTGCACTCTACCTCTACTGTAATCCACTCTACTCTATCTCTACTTTGCTCCATTGTACTCTATCTCTACTGTACTCCAATGTACTCTACCTCTACTGTACTCTACTGTTCTCTACCTCTACTGTACTCTTCTGTACTCCACCTCTACTGTGCTCCACTGTACTCTACATCTACTGTGCTCCACTGTACTCTACCTCTGCTGTACTCCACTGTAGTCTACCTCTACTGTACTCCACTGTACTCCACTGTACTCCACCTCTACTGTGCTCCACTGTACTCCACTGTACTCTACCTCTACTGTACTCCACTGTACTCTACCTCTACTGTACTCTACTGTACTCCAGCTCAAATGTGCTGCACTGTACTCTACCTCTACTGTACTCCACTGTACTCTACCTCTACTGTGCTCCACTGTACTCTATCTCTACTGTACTCCACTGTACTCTACCTCTACTGTACTCCACTGTACTCTACCTCTACTGTACTCTACTGTACTCCACCTCTAATGTGCTGCACTGTACTCTACCTCTACTGTACTCCACTGTACTCTACCTCTACTGTGCTCCACTGTACTCTACCTCTACTGTACTCCACTGTACTCTACCTCTACTGTACTCTACTGTACTCCACCTCTACTGTGCTCCACTGTACTCCACTGTACTCTACCTCTACTGCGCTCCACTGTACTCTACTTCTACTGTACTCCACTGTACTCTACCTCTAGTGTGCTCCACTGTTCTCTACCTCTACTGTACTCTACTGTACTCCACCTCTACTGTGCTCCACTGTACTCCACTGTACTCTACCTCTACTGTGCTCCACTGCACTCTACCTCTACTGTAATCCACTCTACTCTATATCTACTGTGCTCCATTGTACTCTATCTCTACTGCACTCCAATGTGCTCTACCTCTACTGTACTCTACTGTTCTCTACCTCTACTGTACTTTACTGTACTCCACCTCTACTGTGCTCCACTGTACTCCACTGTACTCTACCTCTACTGTGCTCCACTGCACTCTACCTCTACTGTAATCCACTCTACTCTATATCTACTGTGCTCCATTGTACTCTATCTCTACTGCACTCCAATGTGCTCTACCTCTACTGTACTCTACTGTTCTCTACCTCTACTGTACTTTACTGTACTCCACCTCTACTGTGCTCCACTGTACTCCACTGTACTCTACCTCTACTGTGCTCCACTGTACTCTACCTCTACTGTACTCCACTGTACTCTACCTCTACTGTGCTCCACTGTACTCTACCTCTACTGTACTCCACTGTACTCTACCTCTACTGTACTTCACTCCACACTACCTCTACTGTGCTCCACTGTAACCTGCCTCTACTGTACTCCACTGTACTCTACCTCTACTGTGCTCCACTGTACTATACCTCTACTGTACTCTACTGTACTCTACCTCTACTGTGCTCCACTGTACTCTACCTTTACTGTACTCTACTGTACTCCATCTCTACTGTGCTGCACTGTACTCCACTGTACTCTACCTCTACTGTGCTCCACTGTACTCTACTTCTACTGTACTCCACTGTACTCTACCTCTAGTGTGCTCCACTGTTCTCTACCTCTACTGTACTCTACTGTTCTCCACCTCTACTGTGCTCCACTGTACTCCACTGTACTCTACCTCTACTGTGCTCCACTGCACTCTACCTCTACTGTACTCCACGGTACGCTACCTCTACTGTGCTCCAATGTACTCTACCTCTACTGTACTCCACTGTACGCTACCTCTACTGTGCTCCACTGTACTCTACCTTTATTGTACTCCACTCTACTCTACCTCTAGTGTGCTCCACTGTTCTCTACCTCTACTGTACTCTACTGTACTCCACCTCTACTGTGCTCCACTGTACTCCACTGTACTCTACCTCTACTGTGCTCCACTGTACTCTACCTCTACTGTACTCCACTGTACTCTACCTCTACTGTACTCCACTGTACTCTACCTCTACTGTGCTCCACTGTACTCTACCTCTACTGTACTCCACTGTACTCTACCTCTACTGTGCTCCACTGTACTCTACCTCTACTGTACTCCACTGTACTCTACCTCTACTGTGCTCCACTGTACTCTACTTCTACTGTACTCCACTGTACTCTACCTCTATTGTGCTCCAATGTTCTCTACCTCTACTGTACTCTACTGTACCCCACCTCTACTGTGCTCCACTGTACTCCACTGTACTCTACCTCTGCTGTACTCCACTGTACTCTACCTCTACTGTGCTCCACTGTACTCTACCTCTACTGTACTCCACTCTACACTACCTCTACTGTGCTCCACTGTACTCTATCTCTACTGTGCTCCACTGTACTCCACTGTACTCTACTTCTACTGTACTCCACTGTACTCTACCTCTAGTGTGCTCCACTGTTCTCTACCTCTACTGTACTCTACTGTACTCCACCTCTACTGTGCTCCACTGCACTCCACTGTACTCTACCTCTACTGTGTTCCACTGTACTCTACCTCTACTGTACTCCACTGTACTCTACCTCTACTGTACTCTACTGTACTCCACCTCTACTGTGCTCCACTGTACTCCACTGTACTCTACCTCTACTGTGCTCCACTGTACTCTACTTCTACTGTACTCCACTGTACTCTACCTCTAGTGTGCTCCACTGTTCTCTACCTCTACTGTACTTCACGGTACGCTACCTCTACTGTGCTCCACTGTTCTCTACCTCTACTGTACTCTACTGTACTCCACCTCTACTGTGCTCCACTGTACTCCACTGTACTCTACCTCTACTGTGCTCCACTGCACTCTACCTCTACTGTAATCCACTCTACTCTATCTCTACTGTGCTCCATTGTACTCTATCTCTACTGTACTCCAATGTACCTCTACTGTACTCTACTGTTCTCTACCTCTACTGTACTCTACTGTACTCCACCTCTACTGTGCTCCACTGTACTCCACTGTACTCCACCTCTACTGTGCTCCACTGTACTCTACCTCTGCTGTACTCCACTGTACTCTACCTCTAGTGTACTCCACTGTACTCTACCTCTACTGTACTCTACTGTACTCCACCTCTAATGTGCTGCACTGTACTCCACTGTACTCTACCTCTACTGTACTCCACTGTACTCTACCTCTACTGTACTCCACTGTACTCTACCTCTACTGTGCTCCACTGTACTCCACTGTACGCTACCTCTACTGTGCTCCACTGTACTCTACCTCTACTGTACTCCACTCTACTCTACCTCTACTGTGCTCCGCTGTACTCCACTGTACTCTACCTCTACTGTGCTCCACTGTACTCTATCTCTACTGAACTCCACTGTACTCTACCTCTACTGTGCTCCACTGTACTCTACCTCTACTGTACTCCACTCCACTCTACTCTACCTCTACTGTACTCCACCTCTACTTTGCTCCGCTGTACTCCACTGTACTCTACCTCTACTGTTCTCCACTGTACTCTACCTCTACTGTACTCCACTGTACTCTACCTCTACTGTACTCCACTGTACTCTACCCTTACTGTGCTATACCGTACTCCACCTCTACTATGCTCCAATATACTCTACCTCTACTGTGCTCCACTGTACTCTACCTCTTCTGTACTCTACTGTTCTCTACCTCTACTGTACTCTACTGTACTCCACCTCTATTGTGCTCCACTGTACTCTACCTCTACTGTACTCCACTCTACACTACCTCTACTGTGTTCCACTGTACTCTATCTCTACTGTACTCTACTATATTCTACCTCTACTGTGCTCTGCTGTACTCCACTGTACTCTACCTCTACTGTCCTCCACTGTACTCTACCTCTACTGTGCTCCACTGTATTCTACCTCTACTGTACTCCACTGTACTCCACCTCTACTTTGCTCTACTGTACTCCACTGTACTCTACCTCTACTGTGCTCCACTGTACTCTATCTCTACTGTACTCCACTGTACTCTACCTCTACTGTACTCTACTGTTCTCTACCTCTACTGTACTCTACTGTACTCCACCTCTAGCGTACTCCACTGTACTCCACTGTACTCTACCTCTACTCTGTTCCACTGTACTCTACCTCAACTGTACTCCACTGTACTCTACCTCTACTGTACTCTACTGTACTCCACCTCTAATGCGCTCCACTGTACTCCACTGTACTCTACCTCTACTGTACTCCACTGTACTCTACCTCTAGTGTACTCCACTGTACTCTACCTCTACTGTACTCCAACGAACTCTACCTCTACTGTCCTTCACTGTACTCTACTGTACTCTACCTCTACTGTGCTCCACTGTACTCTACCTCTACTGTACTCCACTGTACTCTACCTCTACTGTGCTCCACTGTACTCTATCTATAATGTGCTCCACTGTACTCCACTGTACTCTACCTCTACTGTGCTCCACTGTACTCTACTTCTACTGTACTCCACTGTACTCTACCTCTAGTGTGCTCCACTGTTCTCTACCTCTACTGTACTCTACTGTACTCTACCTCTACTGTACTCCACTGTACTCTACCTCTACTGTACTCTACTGTACTCCACCTCTACTGTGCTCCACTGTACTCTACCTCTACTGTACTCCACTGTACTCTACCTCTACTGTACTCTACTGTACTCCACCTCTACTGTACTCCACAGTACTCTACCTCTACTGTGCTCCACTGTACTCTACCTCTACTGTACTCCACTGTACTCTACCTCTACTGTACTCTACTGTACTCCACCTCTACTGTGCTCCACTGTACTCCACTGTACTCTACCTCTACTGCGCTCCACTGTACTCTACTTCTACTGTACTCCACTGTACTCTACCACTAGTGTGCTCCACTGTTCTCTACCTCTACTGTACTCCACGGTACGCTACCTCTACTGTGCTCCACTGTTCTCTACCTCTACTGTACTCTACTGTACTCTACCTCTACTGTGCACCACTGTACTCTACCTTTACTGTACTCTACTGTACTCCAACTCTACTGTGCTCCACTGTACTCCACTGTACTCTACCTCTACTGTGCTCCACTGCACTCTACCTCTACTGTAATCCACTCTACTCTATCTCTACTGTGCTCCATTGTACTCTATCTCTACTGTACTCCAATGTACTCTACCTCTACTGTACTCTACTGTTCTCTACCTCTACTGTACTCTTCTGTACTCCACCTCTACTGTGCTCCACTGTACTCTACATCTTCTGTGCTCCACTGTACTCTACCTCTGCTGTACTCCACTGTACTCTACCTCTACTGTACTCCACTGTACTCCACTGTACTCCACCTCTACTGTGCTCCACTGTACTCCACTGTACTCTACCTCTACTGTACTCCACTGTACTCTACCTCTACTGTACTCTACTGTACTCCACCTCTAATGTGCTGCACTGTACTCCACTGTACTCTACCTCTACTGTACTCCACTGTACTCTACCTCTACTGTACTCCACTGTACTCTACCTCTACTGTGCTCCACTGTACTCCACTGTACGCTACGTCTACTGTGCTCCACTGTACTCTACCTCTACTGTACTCCACTCTACTCTACCTCTACTGTGCTCCGCTGTACTCCACTGTACTCTACCTCTACTGTGCTCCACTGTACTCTATCTCTACTGAACTCCACTGTACTCTACCTCTACTGTGCTCCACTGTACTCTACCTCTACTGTACTCCACTCCACTCTACTCTACCTCTACTGTGCTCCACTGTACTCTATCTCGACTGTACTCTACTGTACTCCAACTCTACTGTGCTCCGCTGTACTCCACTGTACTCCACCTCTACTGTGCTCCACTGTACTCTACCTCTACTGTACTCCACTGTACTCTACCTCTACTGTACTATACTGTACTCCACCTCTACTGTACTCCACTGTACTCCACTGTACTCTACCTCTACTGTGCTCCACTGTACTCTACCTCTACTGTACTCCACTGTACTCTACCTCTACTGTACTCTACTGTACTCCACCTCTACTGTGCTCCACTGTACTCCACTGTACTCTACCTCTACTGCGCTCCACTGTACTCTACTTCTACTGTACTCCACTGTACTCTACCACTACTGTGCTCCACTGTTCTCTACCTCTACTGTACTCTACTGTACTCCACCTCTACTGTGCTCCACTGTACTCCACTGTACTCTACCTCGACTGTGCTCCACTGCACTCTACCTCTACTGTAATCCACTCTACTCTATCTCTACTGTGCTCCATTGTACTCTATCTCTACTGTACTCCAATGTACTCTACCTCTACTGTACTCTACTGTTCTCTACATCTACTGTACTCTACTGTACTCCACCTCTACTGTGCTCCACTGTACTCCACTGTACTCTACCTCTACTGTGCTCCACTGTACTCTACCTCTACTGTACTCCACTGTACTCTACCTCTACTGTGCTCCACTGTACTCTACCTCTACTGTACTTCACTCCACACTACCTCTACTGTGCTCCACTGTACTCTACCTCTACTGTACTCTACTGTACTCTACCTCTACTGTGCACCACTGTACTCTACCTTTACTGTACTCTACTGTACTCCACCTCTACTGTGCTCCACTGTACTCCACTGTACTCTACCTCTACTGTGCTCCACTGCACTCTACCTCTACTGTAATCCACTCTACTCTATCTCTACTGTGCTCCATTGTACTCTATCTCTACTGTACTCCAATGTACCTCTACTGTACTCTACTGTTCTCTACCTCTACTGTACTCTACTGTACTCCACCTCTACTGTGCTCCACTGTACTCCACTGTACTCTACCTCTACTGTGCTCCACTGTACTCTACCTCTGCTGTACTCCACTGTACTCTACCTCTACTGTACTCCACTGTACTCTACCTCTACTGTACTCTACTGTACTCCACCTCTACTGTGCTGCACTGTACTCCACTCTACTCTACCTCTACTGTGCTCCACTGTACTCTACTTCTACTGTACTCCACTGTACTCTACCTCTAGTGTGCTCCACTGTTCTCTACCTCTACTGTACTCTACTGTACTCCACCTCAACTGTGCTCCACTGTACTCCACTGTACTCTACCTCTACTGTGCTCCACTGTACTCTACCTCTACTGTAATCCACTCTACTCTATCTCTACTGTGCTCCATTGTACTCTATCTCTACTGTACTCCAATGTACTCTACCTCTACTGTACTCTACTGTTCTCTACCTCTACTGTACTCTACTGTACTCTACCTCTACTGTGCTCCACTGTACTCAACCTCTACTGTGCTCCACTGTACTCTACCTCTACTGTACTCCACTGTACTCTACCTCTACTGTGCTCCACTGTACTCTACCTCTACTGTGCTCCACTGTACTCTACCTCTACTGTACTCCACTGTACTCTACCTCTAGTGTGCTCCACTGTTCTCTACCTCTACTGTACTCTACTGTACTCCACCTCTACTGTGCTCCACTGTACTCCACTGTACTCTACCTCTACTGTGCTCCACTGTACTCTACCTCTACTGTACTCCACTCCACACTACCTCTACTGTGCTCCACTGTACTCTACCTCTATTGTACTCCACTGTACTCTACCTCTACTGTGCTCCACTGTACTCTACCTCTACTGTACTCTACTGTACTCTACCTCTACTGTGCTCCACTGTACTCTACCTCTACTGTACTCTACTGTACTCCACCTCTACTGTGCTGCACTGTACTCCACTGTACTCTACCTCTACTGTGCTCCACTGTATTCTACTTCTACTGTACTCCACTGTACTCTACCTCTAGTGTGCTCCACTGTTCTCTACCTCTACTGTACTCTACTGTACTCCACCTCTACTGTGCTCCACTGTACTCCACTGTACTCTACCTCTACTGTGCTCCACTGCACTCTACCTCTACTAGTGCTCCACGGTACGCTACCTCTACTGTGCTCCACTGTACTCTACCTCTACTGTACTCCACTGTACGCTACCTCTACTGTGCTCCACTGTACTCTACCTTTACTGTACTCCACTCTACTCTACCTCTACTGTGCTCCACTGTACTCTACCTCTACTGTACTCCACTGTACTCTACCTCTACTGTGCTCCACTGTACTATATCTCTACTGTACTCCACTGTACTCTACCTCTACTGTACTCTACTGTTCTCTACCTCTACTGTACTCCACCTCTGCTGCACTCCACTGTACTCCACTGTACTCTACCTCTACTGTGCTCCACTGTACTCTACCTCTACTGTACTCCACTGTACTCTACCTCTAATGTGCTCCACTGTACTCTACCTCTACTGTACTCCACTGTACTCTACCTCTGCTGTGCTCAACTGTACTCTACCTCTACTGTACTCCACTGTACTCTACCTCTACTGTACTCCACTTTACTCTACCTCTACTGTACTCTACTGTACTCCACCTCTAATGTGCTCCACTGTATTCCACTGTACTCTACCTCTACTGTACTCCACTGTACTCTACCTCTACTGTACTCCACTGTACTCTACCTCTTCTGTGCTCCACTCTACTCCACTGTACGCTACCTCTACTGTGCTCCAAACTACTCTACCTCTACTGTACTCCACTCTATTCTACCTCTACTGTGCTCCGCTGTACTCCACTGTACTCTACGTCTACTGTGCTCCACTGTACTCTACCTCTACTGTACTCCACTGTACTCTACCTCTACTGTGCTCCACTGTACTCTACCTCTACTGTAATCCACTCTACTCTATCTCTACTGTGCTCCATTGTACTCTATCTCTACTGTACTCCAATGTACTCTACCTCTACTGTACTCTACTGTTCTCTACCTCTACTGTACTCTACTGTACTCTACCTCTACTGTGCTCCACTGTACTCAACCTCTACTGTGCTCCACTGTACTCTACCTCTACTGTACTCCACTGTACTCTACCTCTACTGTGCTCCACTGTACTCTACCTCTACTGTGCTCCACTGTACTCTACCTCTACTGTACTCCACTGTACTCTACCTCTAGTGTGCTCCACTGTTCTCTACCTCTACTGTACTCTACTGTACTCCACCTCTACTGTGCTCCACTGTACTCCACTGTACTCTACCTCTACTGTGCTCCACTGTACTCTACCTCTACTGTACTCCACTCCACACTACCTCTACTGTGCTCCACTGTACTCTACCTCTATTGTACTCCACTGTACTCTACCTCTACTGTGCTCCACTGTACTCTACCTCTACTGTGCTATACCGTACTCCACCTCTACTATGCTCCAATATACTCTACCTCTACTGTGCTCCACTGTACTCTACCTCTTCTGTACTCTACTGTTCTCTACCTCTACTGTACTCTACTGTACTCCACCTCTATTGTGCTCCACTGTACTCTACCTCTACTGTACTCCACTCTACACTACCTCTACTGTGTTCCACTGTACTCTATCTCTACTGTACTCTACTATATTCTACCTCTACTGTGCTCTGCTGTACTCCACTGTACTCTACCTCTACTGTCCTCCACTGTACTCTACCTCTACTGTGCTCCACTGTATTCTACCTCTACTGTACTCCACTGTACTCCACCTCTACTTTGCTCTACTGTACTCCACTGTACTCTACCTCTACTGTGCTCCACTGTACTCTATCTCTACTGTACTCCACTGTACTCTACCTCTACTGTACTCTACTGTTCTCTACCTCTACTGTACTCTACTGTACTCCACCTCTAGCGTACTCCACTGTACTCCACTGTACTCTACCTCTACTCTGTTCCACTGTACTCTACCTCAACTGTACTCCACTGTACTCTACCTCTACTGTACTCTACTGTACTCCACCTCTAATGCGCTCCACTGTACTCCACTGTACTCTACCTCTACTGTACTCCACTGTACTCTACCTCTAGTGTACTCCACTGTACTCTACCTCTACTGTACTCCACCGAACTCTACCTCTACTGTCCTTCACTGTACTCTACTGTACTCTACCTCTACTGTGCTCCACTGTACTCTACCTCTACTGTACTCCACTGTACTCTACCTCTACTGTGCTCCACTGTACTCTATCTATACTCTGCTCCACTGTACTCCACTGTACTCTACCTCTACTGTGCTCCACTGTACTCTACTTCTACTGTACTCCACTGTACTCTACCTCTAGTGTGCTCCACTGTTCTCTACCTCTACTGTACTCTACTGTACTCTACCTCTACTGTACTCCACTTTACTCTACCTCTACTGTACTCTACTGTACTCCACCTCTACTGTGCTCCACTGTACTCTACCTCTACTGTACTCCACTGTACTCTACCTCTACTGTACTCTACTGTACTCCACCTCTACTGTACTCCACAGTACTCTACCTCTACTGTGCTCCACTGTACTCTACCTCTACTGTACTCCACTGTACTCTACCTCTACTGTACTCTACTGTACTCCACCTCTACTGTGCTCCACTGTACTCCACTGTACTCTACCTCTACTGCGCTCCACTGTACTCTACTTCTACTGTACTCCACTGTACTCTACCACTAGTGTGCTCCACTGTTCTCTACCTCTACTGTACTCCACGGTACGCTACCTCTACTGTGCTCCACTGTTCTCTACCTCTACTGTACTCTACTGTACTCTACCTCTACTGTGCACCACTGTACTCTACCTTTACTGTACTCTACTGTACTCCAACTCTACTGTGCTCCACTGTACTCCACTGTACTCTACCTCTACTGTGCTCCACTGCACTCTACCTCTACTGTAATCCACTCTACTCTATCTCTACTGTGCTCCATTGTACTCTATCTCTACTGTACTCCAATGTACTCTACCTCTACTGTACTCTACTGTTCTCTACCTCTACTGTACTCTTCTGTACTCCACCTCTACTGTGCTCCACTGTACTCTACATCTTCTGTGCTCCACTGTACTCTACCTCTGCTGTATTCCACTGTACTCTACCTCTACTGTACTCCACTGTACTCCACTGTACTCCACCTCTACTGTGCTCCACTGTACTCCACTGTACTCTACCTCTACTGTACTCCACTGTACTCTACCTCTACTGTACTCTACTGTACTCCACCTCTAATGTGCTGCACTGTACTCCACTGTACTCTACCTCTACTGTACTCCACTGTACTCTACCTCTACTGTACTCCACTGTACTCTACCTCTACTGTGCTCCACTGTACTCCACTGTACGCTACGTCTACTGTGCTCCACTGTACTCTACCTCTACTGTACTCCACTCTACTCTACCTCTACTGTGCTCCGCTGTACTCCACTGTACTCTACCTCTACTGTGCTCCGCTGTACTCCACTGTACTCTACCTCTACTGAACTCCACTGTACTCTACCTCTACTGTGCTCCACTGTACTCTACCTCTACTGTACTCCACTCCACTCTACTCTACCTCTACTGTGCTCCACTGTACTCTATCTCGACTGTACTCTACTGTACTCCAACTCTACTGTGCTCCGCTGTACTCCACTGTACTCCACCTCTACTGTGCTCCACTGTACTCTACCTCTACTGTACTCCACTGTACTCTACCTCTACTGTACTCTACTGTACTCCACCTCTACTGTACTCCACTGTACTCCACTGTACTCTACCTCTACTGTGCTCCACTGTACTCTACCTCTACTGTACTCCACTGTACTCTACCTCTACTGTACTCTACTGTACTCCACCTCTACTGTGCTCCACTGTACTCCACTGTACTCTACCTCTACTGCGCTCCACTGTACTCTACTTCTACTGTACTCCACTGTACTCTACCACTAGTGTGCTCCACTGTTCTCTACCTCTACTGTACTCCACGGTACGCTACCTCTACTGTGCTCCACTGTTCTCTACCTCTACTGTACTCTACTGTACTCCACCTCTACTGTGCTCCACTGTACTCCACTGTACTCTACCTCTACTGTGCTCCACTGCACTCTACCTCTACTGTAATCCACTCTACTCTATCTCTACTGTGCTCCATTGTACTCTATCTCTACTGTACTCCAATGTACTCTACCTCTACTGTACTCTACTGTTCTCTACATCTACTGTACTCTACTGTACTCCACCTCTACTGTGCTCCACTGTACTCCACTGTACTCTACCTCTACTGTGCTCCACTGTACTCTACCTCTACTGTACTCCACTGTACTCTACCTCTACTGTGCTCCACTGTACTCTACCTCTACTGTACTTCACTCCACACTACCTCTACTGTGCTCCACTGTACTCTACCTCTACTGTACTCTACTGTACTCTACCTCTACTGTACTCTACTGTTCTCTACCTCTACTGTACTCTACTGTACTCCACCTCTACTGTACTCCACTGTTCTCCACTGTACTCTACCTCTACTGTGCTCCACTGTACTCTACCTCTACTGTACTCCACTGTACTCTACCTCTACTGTACTCTACTGTACTCCACCTCTACTGTGCTCCACTGTACTCCACTGTACTCTACCTCTACTGTGCTCCACTGTACTCTACCTCTACTGTACTCCACTGTACTCTACCTCTACTGTACTCTACTGTTCTCTACCTCTACTGTACTCTACTGTCCTCCACCTCTACTGTACTCCACTGTACTCTACCTCTACTGTACTCCACTGTACTCTACCTCTACTGTGCTCCACTGTACTCTACCTCTACTGTGCTCCGCTGTGCTCCACTGTACTCCACCTCTACTGTGCTCCACTGTACTCCACTGTACTCTACCTCTACTGCGCTCCACTGTACTCTACTTCTACTGTACTCCACTGTACTCTACTACTAGTGTGCTCCACTGTTCTCTACCTCTACTGTACTCCACGGTACGCTACCTCTACTGTGCTCCACTGTTCTCTACCTCTACTGTACTCTACTGTACTCCACCTCTACTGTGCTCCACTGTACTCCACTGTACTCTACCTCTACTGTGCTCCACTGCACTCTACCTCTACTGTAATCCACTCTACTCTATCTCTACTGTGCTCCATTGTACTCTATCTCTACTGTACTCCAATGTACTCTACCTCTACTGTACTCTACTGTTCTCTACATCTACTGTACTCTACTGTACTCCACCTCTACTGTGCTCCACTGTACTCCACTGTACTCTACCTCTACTGTGCTCCACTGTACTCTACCTCTACTGTACTCCACTGTACTCTACCTCTACTGTGCTCCACTGTACTCTACCTCTACTGTACTTCACTCCACACTACCTCTACTGTGCTCCACTGTACTCTACCTCTACTGTACTCCACTGTACTCTACCTCTACTGTGCTCCACTGTACTCTACCTCTACTGTACTCTACTGTACTCTACCTCTACTGTGCACCACTGTACTCTACCTTTACTGTACTCTACTGTACTCCACCTCTACTGTGCTCCACTGTACTCCACTGTACTCTACCTCTACTGTGCTCCACTGCACTCTACCTCTACTGTAATCCACTCTACTCTATCTCTACTTTGCTCCATTGTACTCTATCTCTACTGTACTCCAATGTACTCTACCTCTACTGTACTCTACTGTTCTCTACCTCTACTGTACTCTTCTGTACTCCACCTCTACTGTGCTCCACTGTACTCTACATCTACTGTGCTCCACTGTACTCTACCTCTGCTGTACTCCACTGTAGTCTACCTCTACTGTACTCCACTGTACTCCACTGTACTCCACCTCTACTGTGCTCCACTGTACTCCACTGTACTCTACCTCTACTGTACTCCACTGTACTCTACCTCTACTGTACTCTACTGTACTCCAGCTCAAATGTGCTGCACTGTACTCTACCTCTACTGTACTCCACTGTACTCTACCTCTACTGTGCTCCACTGTACTCTATCTCTACTGTACTCCACTGTACTCTACCTCTACTGTACTCCACTGTACTCTACCTCTACTGTACTCTACTGTACTCCACCTCTAATGTGCTGCACTGTACTCTACCTCTACTGTACTCCACTGTACTCTACCTCTACTGTGCTCCACTGTACTCTACCTCTACTGTACTCCACTGTACTCTACCTCTACTGTACTCTACTGTACTCCACCTCTACTGTGCTCCACTGTACTCCACTGTACTCTACCTCTACTGCGCTCCACTGTACTCTACTTCTACTGTACTCCACTGTACTCTACCTCTAGTGTGCTCCACTGTTCTCTACCTCTACTGTACTCTACTGTACTCCACCTCTACTGTGCTCCACTGTACTCCACTGTACTCTACCTCTACTGTGCTCCACTGCACTCTACCTCTACTGTAATCCACTCTACTCTATATCTACTGTGCTCCATTGTACTCTATCTCTACTGCACTCCAATGTGCTCTACCTCTACTGTACTCTACTGTTCTCTACCTCTACTGTACTTTACTGTACTCCACCTCTACTGTGCTCCACTGTACTCCACTGTACTCTACCTCTACTGTGCTCCACTGCACTCTACCTCTACTGTAATCCACTCTACTCTATATCTACTGTGCTCCATTGTACTCTATCTCTACTGCACTCCAATGTGCTCTACCTCTACTGTACTCTACTGTTCTCTACCTCTACTGTACTTTACTGTACTCCACCTCTACTGTGCTCCACTGTACTCCACTGTACTCTACCTCTACTGTGCTCCACTGTACTCTACCTCTACTGTACTCCACTGTACTCTACCTCTACTGTGCTCCACTGTACTCTACCTCTACTGTACTCCACTGTACTCTACTTCTACTGTACTTCACTCCACACTACCTCTACTGTGCTCCACTGTAACCTGCCTCTACTGTACTCCACTGTACTCTACCTCTACTGTGCTCCACTGTACTATACCTCTACTGTACTCTACTGTACTCTACCTCTACTGTGCTCCACTGTACTCTACCTTTACTGTACTCTACTGTACTCCATCTCTACTGTGCTGCACTGTACTCCACTGTACTCTACCTCTACTGTGCTCCACTGTACTCTACTTCTACTGTACTCCACTGTACTCTACCTCTAGTGTGCTCCACTGTTCTCTACCTCTACTGTACTCTACTGTTCTCCACCTCTACTGTGCTCCACTGTACTCCACTGTACTCTACCTCTACTGTGCTCCACTGCACTCTACCTCTACTGTACTCCACGGTACGCTACCTCTACTGTGCTCCAATGTACTCTACCTCTACTGTACTCCACTGTACGCTACCTCTACTGTGCTCCACTGTACTCTACCTTTATTGTACTCCACTCTACTCTACCTCTAGTGTGCTCCACTGTTCTCTACCTCTACTGTACTCTACTGTACTCCACCTCTACTGTGCTCCACTGTACTCCACTGTACTCTACCTCTACTGTGCTCCACTGTACTCTACCTCTACTGTACTCCACTGTACTCTACCTCTACTGTACTCCACTGTACTCTACCTCTACTGTGCTCCACTGTACTCTACCTCTACTGTACTCCACTGTACTCTACCTCTACTGTGCTCCACTGTACTCTACCTCTACTGTACTCCACTGTACTCTACCTCTACTGTGCTCCACTGTACTCTACTTCTACTGTACTCCACTGTACTCTACCTCTATTGTGCTCCAATGTTCTCTACCTCTACTGTACTCTACTGTACCCCACCTCTACTGTGCTCCACTGTACTCCACTGTACTCTACCTCTGCTGTACTCCACTGTACTCTACCTCTACTGTGCTCCACTGTACTCTACCTCTACTGTACTCCACTCTACACTACCTCTACTGTGCTCCACTGTACTCTATCTCTACTGTGCTCCACTGTACTCCACTGTACTCTACTTCTACTGTACTCCACTGTACTCTACCTCTAGTGTGCTCCACTGTTCTCTACCTCTACTGTACTCTACTGTACTCCACCTCTACTGTGCTCCACTGCACTCCACTGTACTCTACCTCTACTGTGTTCCACTGTACTCTACCTCTACTGTACTCCACTGTACTCTACCTCTACTGTACTCTACTGTACTCCACCTCTACTGTGCTCCACTGTACTCCACTGTACTCTACCTCTACTGTGCTCCACTGTACTCTACTTCTACTGTACTCCACTGTACTCTACCTCTAGTGTGCTCCACTGTTCTCTACCTCTACTGTACTTCACGGTACGCTACCTCTACTGTGCTCCACTGTTCTCTACCTCTACTGTACTCTACTGTACTCCACCTCTACTGTGCTCCACTGTACTCCACTGTACTCTACCTCTACTGTGCTCCACTGCACTCTACCTCTACTGTAATCCACTCTACTCTATCTCTACTGTGCTCCATTGTACTCTATCTCTACTGTACTCCAATGTACCTCTACTGTACTCTACTGTTCTCTACCTCTACTGTACTCTACTGTACTCCACCTCTACTGTGCTCCACTGTACTCCACTGTACTCCACCTCTACTGTGCTCCACTGTACTCTACCTCTGCTGTACTCCACTGTACTCTACCTCTAGTGTACTCCACTGTACTCTACCTCTACTGTACTCTACTGTACTCCACCTCTAATGTGCTGCACTGTACTCCACTGTACTCTACCTCTACTGTACTCCACTGTACTCTACCTCTACTGTACTCCACTGTACTCTACCTCTACTGTGCTCCACTGTACTCCACTGTACGCTACCTCTACTGTGCTCCACTGTACTCTACCTCTATTGTACTCCACTCTACTCTACCTCTACTGTGCTCCGCTGTACTCCACTGTACTCTACCTCTACTGTGCTCCACTGTACTCTATCTCTACTGAACTCCACTGTACTCTACCTCTACTGTGCTCCACTGTACTCTACCTCTACTGTACTCCACTCCACTCTACTCTACCTCTACTGTACTCCACCTCTACTTTGCTCCGCTGTACTCCACTGTACTCTACCTCTACTGTTCTCCACTGTACTCTACCTCTACTGTACTCCACTGTACTCTACCTCTACTGTACTCCACTGTACTCTACCCTTACTGTGCTATACCGTACTCCACCTCTACTATGCTCCAATATACTCTACCTCTACTGTGCTCCACTGTACTCTACCTCTTCTGTACTCTACTGTTCTCTACCTCTACTGTACTCTACTGTACTCCACCTCTATTGTGCTCCACTGTACTCTATCTCTACTGTACTCTACTATATTCTACCTCTACTGTGCTCTGCTGTACTCCACTGTACTCTACCTCTACTGTCCTCCACTGTACTCTACCTCTACTGTGCTCCACTGTATTCTACCTCTACTGTACTCCACTGTACTCCACCTCTACTTTGCTCTACTGTACTCCACTGTACTCTACCTCTACTGTGCTCCACTGTACTCTATCTCTACTGTACTCCACTGTACTCTACCTCTACTGTACTCTACTGTTCTCTACCTCTACTGTACTCTACTGTACTCCACCTCTAGCGTACTCCACTGTACTCCACTGTACTCTACCTCTACTCTGTTCCACTGTACTCTACCTCAACTGTACTCCACTGTACTCTACCTCTACTGTACTCTACTGTACTCCACCTCTAATGCGCTCCACTGTACTCCACTGTACTCTACCTCTACTGTACTCCACTGTACTCTACCTCTAGTGTACTCCACTGTACTCTACCTCTACTGTACTCCACCGAACTCTACCTCTACTGTCCTTCACTGTACTCTACTGTACTCTACCTCTACTGTGCTCCACTGTACTCTACCTCTACTGTACTCCACTGTACTCTACCTCTACTGTGCTCCACTGTACTCTATCTATACTGTGCTCCACTGTACTCCACTGTACTCTACCTCTACTGTGCTCCACTGTACTCTACTTCTACTGTACTCCACTGTACTCTACCTCTAGTGTGCTCCACTGTTCTCTACCTCTACTGTACTCTACTGTACTCTACCTCTACTGTACTCCACTGTACTCTACCTCTACTGTACTCTACTGTACTCCACCTCTACTGTGCTCCACTGTACTCTACCTCTACTGTACTCCACTGTACTCTACCTCTACTGTACTCTACTGTACTCCACCTCTACTGTACTCCACAGTACTCTACCTCTACTGTGCTCCACTGTACTCTACCTCTACTGTACTCCACTGTACTCTACCTCTACTGTACTCTACTGTACTCCACCTCTACTGTGCTCCACTGTACTCCACTGTACTCTACCTCTACTGCGCTCCACTGTACTCTACTTCTACTGTACTCCACTGTACTCTACCACTAGTGTGCTCCACTGTTCTCTACCTCTACTGTACTCCACGGTACGCTACCTCTACTGTGCTCCACTGTTCTCTACCTCTACTGTACTCTACTGTACTCTACCTCTACTGTGCACCACTGTACTCTACCTTTACTGTACTCTACTGTACTCCAACTCTACTGTGCTCCACTGTACTCCACTGTACTCTACCTCTACTGTGCTCCACTGCACTCTACCTCTACTGTAATCCACTCTACTCTATCTCTACTGTGCTCCATTGTACTCTATCTCTACTGTACTCCAATGTACTCTACCTCTACTGTACTCTACTGTTCTCTACCTCTACTGTACTCTTCTGTACTCCACCTCTACTGTGCTCCACTGTACTCTACATCTTCTGTGCTCCACTGTACTCTACCTCTGCTGTACTCCACTGTACTCTACCTCTACTGTACTCCACTGTACTCCACTGTACTCCACCTCTACTGTGCTCCACTGTACTCCACTGTACTCTACCTCTACTGTACTCCACTGTACTCTACCTCTACTGTACTCTACTGTACTCCACCTCTAATGTGCTGCACTGTACTCCACTGTACTCTACCTCTACTGTACTCCACTGTACTCTACCTCTACTGTACTCCACTGTACTCTACCTCTACTGTGCTCCACTGTACTCCACTGTACGCTACGTCTACTGTGCTCCACTGTACTCTACCTCTACTGTACTCCACTCTACTCTACCTCTACTGTGCTCCGCTGTACTCCACTGTACTCTACCTCTACTGTGCTCCACTGTACTCTATCTCTACTGAACTCCACTGTACTCTACCTCTACTGTGCTCCACCTCTACTGTACTCCACTCCACTCTACTCTACCTCTACTGTGCTCCACTGTACTCTATCTCGACTGTACTCTACTGTACTCCAACTCTACTGTGCTCCGCTGTACTCCACTGTACTCCACCTCTACTGTGCTCCACTGTACTCTACCTCTACTGTACTCCACTGTACTCTACCTCTACTGTACTCTACTGTACTCCACCTCTACTGTACTCCACTGTACTCCACTGTACTCTACCTCTACTGTGCTCCACTGTACTCTACCTCTACTGTACTCCACTGTACTCTACCTCTACTGTACTCTACTGTACTCCACCTCTACTGTGCTCCACTGTACTCCACTGTACTCTACCTCTACTGCGCTCCACTGTACTCTACTTCTACTGTACTCCACTGTACTCTACCACTACTGTGCTCCACTGTTCTCTACCTCTACTGTACTCTACTGTACTCCACCTCTACTGTGCTCCACTGTACTCCACTGTACTCTACCTCGACTGTGCTCCACTGCACTCTACCTCTACTGTAATCCACTCTACTCTATCTCTACTGTGCTCCATTGTACTCTATCTCTACTGTACTCCAATGTACTCTACCTCTACTGTACTCTACTGTTCTCTACATCTACTGTACTCTACTGTACTCCACCTCTACTGTGCTCCACTGTACTCCACTGTACTCTACCTCTACTGTGCTCCACTGTACTCTACCTCTACTGTACTCCACTGTACTCTACCTCTACTGTGCTCCACTGTACTCTACCTCTACTGTACTTCACTCCACACTACCTCTACTGTGCTCCACTGTACTCTACCTCTACTGTACTCTACTGTACTCTACCTCTACTGTGCACCACTGTACTCTACCTTTACTGTACTCTACTGTACTCCACCTCTACTGTGCTCCACTGTACTCCACTGTACTCTACCTCTACTGTGCTCCACTGCACTCTACCTCTACTGTAATCCACTCTACTCTATCTCTACTGTGCTCCATTGTACTCTATCTCTACTGTACTCCAATGTACCTCTACTGTACTCTACTGTTCTCTACCTCTACTGTACTCTACTGTACTCCACCTCTACTGTGCTCCACTGTACTCCACTGTACTCTACCTCTACTGTGCTCCACTGTACTCTACCTCTGCTGTACTCCACTGTACTCTACCTCTACTGTACTCCACTGTACTCTACCTCTACTGTACTCTACTGTACTCCACCTCTACTGTGCTGCACTGTACTCCACTCTACTCTACCTCTACTGTGCTCCACTGTACTCTACTTCTACTGTACTCCACTGTACTCTACCTCTAGTGTGCTCCACTGTTCTCTACCTCTACTGTACTCTACTGTACTCCACCTCAACTGTGCTCCACTGTACTCCACTGTACTCTACCTCTACTGTGCTCCACTGTACTCTACCTCTACTGTAATCCACTCTACTCTATCTCTACTGTGCTCCATTGTACTCTATCTCTACTGTACTCCAATGTACTCTACCTCTACTGTACTCTACTGTTCTCTACCTCTACTGTACTCTACTGTACTCTACCTCTACTGTGCTCCACTGTACTCAACCTCTACTGTGCTCCACTGTACTCTACCTCTACTGTACTCCACTGTACTCTACCTCTACTGTGCTCCACTGTACTCTACCTCTACTGTGCTCCACTGTACTCTACCTCTACTGTACTCCACTGTACTCTACCTCTAGTGTGCTCCACTGTTCTCTACCTCTACTGTACTCTACTGTACTCCACCTCTACTGTGCTCCACTGTACTCCACTGTACTCTACCTCTACTGTGCTCCACTGTACTCTACCTCTACTGTACTCCACTCCACACTACCTCTACTGTGCTCCACTGTACTCTACCTCTATTGTACTCCACTGTACTCTACCTCTACTGTGCTCCACTGTACTCTACCTCTACTGTACTCTACTGTACTCTACCTCTACTGTGCTCCACTGTACTCTACCTCTACTGTACTCTACTGTACTCCACCTCTACTGTGCTGCACTGTACTCCACTGTACTCTACCTCTACTGTGCTCCACTGTATTCTACTTCTACTGTACTCCACTGTACTCTACCTCTAGTGTGCTCCACTGTTCTCTACCTCTACTGTACTCTACTGTACTCCACCTCTACTGTGCTCCACTGTACTCCACTGTACTCTACCTCTACTGTGCTCCACTGCACTCTACCTCTACTAGTACTCCACGGTACGCTACCTCTACTGTGCTCCACTGTACTCTACCTCTACTGTACTCCACTGTACGCTACCTCTACTGTGCTCCACTGTACTCTACCTTTACTGTACTCCACTCTACTCTACCTCTACTGTGCTCCACTGTACTCTACCTCTACTGTACTCCACTGTACTCTACCTCTACTGTGCTCCACTGTACTATATCTCTACTGTACTCCACTGTACTCTACCTCTACTGTACTCTACTGTTCTCTACCTCTACTGTACTCCACCTCTGCTGCACTCCACTGTACTCCACTGTACTCTACCTCTACTGTGCTCCACTGTACTCTACCTCTACTGTACTCCACTGTACTCTACCTCTAATGTGCTCCACTGTACTCTACCTCTACTGTACTCCACTGTACTCTACCTCTGCTGTGCTCAACTGTACTCTACCTCTACTGTACTCCACTGTACTCTACCTCTACTGTACTCCACTTTACTCTACCTCTACTGTACTCTACTGTACTCCACCTCTAATGTGCTCCACTGTATTCCACTGTACTCTACCTCTACTGTACTCCACTGTACTCTACCTCTACTGTACTCCACTGTACTCTACCTCTTCTGTGCTCCACTGTACTCCACTGTACGCTACCTCTACTGTGCTCCAAACTACTCTACCTCTACTGTACTCCACTCTATTCTACCTCTACTGTGCTCCGCTGTACTCCACTGTACTCTACGTCTACTGTGCTCCACTGTACTCTACCTCTACTGTACTCCACTGTACTCTACCTCTACTGTGCTCCACTGTACTCTACCTCTACTGTAATCCACTCTACTCTATCTCTACTGTGCTCCATTGTACTCTATCTCTACTGTACTCCAATGTACTCTACCTCTACTGTACTCTACTGTTCTCTACCTCTACTGTACTCTACTGTACTCTACCTCTACTGTGCTCCACTGTACTCAACCTCTACTGTGCTCCACTGTACTCTACCTCTACTGTACTCCACTGTACTCTACCTCTACTGTGCTCCACTGTACTCTACCTCTACTGTGCTCCACTGTACTCTACCTCTACTGTACTCCACTGTACGCTACCTCTACTGTGCTCCACTGTACTCTACCTTTACTGTACTCCACTCTACTCTACCTCTACTGTGCTCCACTGTACTCTACCTCTACTGTACTCCACTGTACTCTACCTCTACTGTGCTCCACTGTACTATATCTCTACTGTACTCCACTGTACTCTACCTCTACTGTACTCTACTGTTCTCTACCTCTACTGTACTCCACCTCTGCTGCACTCCACTGTACTCCACTGTACTCTACCTCTACTGTGCTCCACTGTACTCTACCTCTACTGTACTCCACTGTACTCTACCTCTAATGTGCTCCACTGTACTCTACCTCTACTGTACTCCACTGTACTCTACCTCTGCTGTGCTCAACTGTACTCTACCTCTACTGTACTCCACTGTACTCTACCTCTACTGTACTCCACTTTACTCTACCTCTACTGTACTCTACTGTACTCCACCTCTAATGTGCTCCACTGTATTCCACTGTACTCTACCTCTACTGTACTCCACTGTACTCTACCTCTACTGTACTCCACTGTACTCTACCTCTTCTGTGCTCCACTGTACTCCACTGTACGCTACCTCTACTGTGCTCCAAACTACTCTACCTCTACTGTACTCCACTCTATTCTACCTCTACTGTGCTCCGCTGTACTCCACTGTACTCTACGTCTACTGTGCTCCACTGTACTCTACCTCTACTGTACTCCACTGTACTCTACCTCTACTGTGCTCCACTGTACTCTACCTCTACTGTAATCCACTCTACTCTATCTCTACTGTGCTCCATTGTACTCTATCTCTACTGTACTCCAATGTACTCTACCTCTACTGTACTCTACTGTTCTCTACCTCTACTGTACTCTACTGTACTCTACCTCTACTGTGCTCCACTGTACTCAACCTCTACTGTGCTCCACTGTACTCTACCTCTACTGTACTCCACTGTACTCTACCTCTACTGTGCTCCACTGTACTCTACCTCTACTGTGCTCCACTGTACTCTACCTCTACTGTACTCCACTGTACTCTACCTCTAGTGTGCTCCACTGTTCTCTACCTCTACTGTACTCTACTGTACTCCACCTCTACTGTGCTCCACTGTACTCCACTGTACTCTACCTCTACTGTGCTCCACTGTACTCTACCTCTACTGTACTCCACTCCACACTACCTCTACTGTGCTCCACTGTACTCTACCTCTATTGTACTCCACTGTACTCTACCTCTACTGTGCTCCACTGTACTCTACCTCTACTGTGCTATACCGTACTCCACCTCTACTATGCTCCAATATACTCTACCTCTACTGTGCTCCACTGTACTCTACCTCTTCTGTACTCTACTGTTCTCTACCTCTACTGTACTCTACTGTACTCCACCTCTATTGTGCTCCACTGTACTCTACCTCTACTGTACTCCACTCTACACTACCTCTACTGTGTTCCACTGTACTCTATCTCTACTGTACTCTACTATATTCTACCTCTACTGTGCTCTGCTGTACTCCACTGTACTCTACCTCTACTGTCCTCCACTGTACTCTACCTCTACTGTGCTCCACTGTATTCTACCTCTACTGTACTCCACTGTACTCCACCTCTACTTTGCTCTACTGTACTCCACTGTACTCTACCTCTACTGTGCTCCACTGTACTCTATCTCTACTGTACTCCACTGTACTCTACCTCTACTGTACTCTACTGTTCTCTACCTCTACTGTACTCTACTGTACTCCACCTCTAGCGTACTCCACTGTACTCCACTGTACTCTACCTCTACTCTGTTCCACTGTACTCTACCTCAACTGTACTCCACTGTACTCTACCTCTACTGTACTCTACTGTACTCCACCTCTAATGCGCTCCACTGTACTCCACTGTACTCTACCTCTACTGTACTCCACTGTACTCTACCTCTAGTGTACTCCACTGTACTCTACCTCTACTGTACTCCACCGAACTCTACCTCTACTGTCCTTCACTGTACTCTACTGTACTCTACCTCTACTGTGCTCCACTGTACTCTACCTCTACTGTACTCCACTGTACTCTACCTCTACTGTGCTCCACTGTACTCTATCTATACTCTGCTCCACTGTACTCCACTGTACTCTACCTCTACTGTGCTCCACTGTACTCTACTTCTACTGTACTCCACTGTACTCTACCTCTAGTGTGCTCCACTGTTCTCTACCTCTACTGTACTCTACTGTACTCTACCTCTACTGTACTCCACTTTACTCTACCTCTACTGTACTCTACTGTACTCCACCTCTACTGTGCTCCACTGTACTCTACCTCTACTGTACTCCACTGTACTCTACCTCTACTGTACTCTACTGTACTCCACCTCTACTGTACTCCACAGTACTCTACCTCTACTGTGCTCCACTGTACTCTACCTCTACTGTACTCCACTGTACTCTACCTCTACTGTACTCTACTGTACTCCACCTCTACTGTGCTCCACTGTACTCCACTGTACTCTACCTCTACTGCGCTCCACTGTACTCTACTTCTACTGTACTCCACTGTACTCTACCACTAGTGTGCTCCACTGTTCTCTACCTCTACTGTACTCCACGGTACGCTACCTCTACTGTGCTCCACTGTTCTCTACCTCTACTGTACTCTACTGTACTCTACCTCTACTGTGCACCACTGTACTCTACCTTTACTGTACTCTACTGTACTCCAACTCTACTGTGCTCCACTGTACTCCACTGTACTCTACCTCTACTGTGCTCCACTGCACTCTACCTCTACTGTAATCCACTCTACTCTATCTCTACTGTGCTCCATTGTACTCTATCTCTACTGTACTCCAATGTACTCTACCTCTACTGTACTCTACTGTTCTCTACCTCTACTGTACTCTTCTGTACTCCACCTCTACTGTGCTCCACTGTACTCTACATCTTCTGTGCTCCACTGTACTCTACCTCTGCTGTATTCCACTGTACTCTACCTCTACTGTACTCCACTGTACTCCACTGTACTCCACCTCTACTGTGCTCCACTGTACTCCACTGTACTCTACCTCTACTGTACTCCACTGTACTCTACCTCTACTGTACTCTACTGTACTCCACCTCTAATGTGCTGCACTGTACTCCACTGTACTCTACCTCTACTGTACTCCACTGTACTCTACCTCTACTGTACTCCACTGTACTCTACCTCTACTGTGCTCCACTGTACTCCACTGTACGCTACGTCTACTGTGCTCCACTGTACTCTACCTCTACTGTACTCCACTCTACTCTACCTCTACTGTGCTCCGCTGTACTCCACTGTACTCTACCTCTACTGTGCTCCGCTGTACTCCACTGTACTCTACCTCTACTGAACTCCACTGTACTCTACCTCTACTGTGCTCCACTGTACTCTACCTCTACTGTACTCCACTCCACTCTACTCTACCTCTACTGTGCTCCACTGTACTCTATCTCGACTGTACTCTACTGTACTCCAACTCTACTGTGCTCCGCTGTACTCCACTGTACTCCACCTCTACTGTGCTCCACTGTACTCTACCTCTACTGTACTCCACTGTACTCTACCTCTACTGTACTCTACTGTACTCCACCTCTACTGTACTCCACTGTACTCCACTGTACTCTACCTCTACTGTGCTCCACTGTACTCTACCTCTACTGTACTCCACTGTACTCTACCTCTACTGTACTCTACTGTACTCCACCTCTACTGTGCTCCACTGTACTCCACTGTACTCTACCTCTACTGCGCTCCACTGTACTCTACTTCTACTGTACTCCACTGTACTCTACCACTAGTGTGCTCCACTGTTCTCTACCTCTACTGTACTCCACGGTACGCTACCTCTACTGTGCTCCACTGTTCTCTACCTCTACTGTACTCTACTGTACTCCACCTCTACTGTGCTCCACTGTACTCCACTGTACTCTACCTCTACTGTGCTCCACTGCACTCTACCTCTACTGTAATCCACTCTACTCTATCTCTACTGTGCTCCATTGTACTCTATCTCTACTGTACTCCAATGTACTCTACCTCTACTGTACTCTACTGTTCTCTACATCTACTGTACTCTACTGTACTCCACCTCTACTGTGCTCCACTGTACTCCACTGTACTCTACCTCTACTGTGCTCCACTGTACTCTACCTCTACTGTACTCCACTGTACTCTACCTCTACTGTGCTCCACTGTACTCTACCTCTACTGTACTTCACTCCACACTACCTCTACTGTGCTCCACTGTACTCTACCTCTACTGTACTCTACTGTACTCTACCTCTACTGTGCACCACTGTACTCTACCTTTACTGTACTCTACTGTACTCCACCTCTACTGTGCTCCACTGTACTCCACTGTACTCTACCTCTACTGTGCTCCACTGCACTCTACCTCTACTGTAATCCACTCTACTCTATCTCTACTGTGCTCCATTGTACTCTATCTCTACTGTACTCCAATGTACCTCTACTGTACTCTACTGTTCTCTACCTCTACTGTACTCTACTGTACTCCACCTCTACTGTGCTCCACTGTACTCCACTTTACTCTACCTCTACTGTGCTCCACTGTACTCTACCTCTGCTGTACTCCACTGTACTCTACCTCTACTGTACTCCACTGTACTCTACCTCTACTGTACTCTACTGTACTCCACCTCTACTGTGCTGCACTGTACTCCACTCTACTCTACCTCTACTGTGCTCCACTGTACTCTACTTCTACTGTACTCCACTGTACTCTACCTCTAGTGTGCTCCACTGTTCTCTACCTCTACTGTACTCTACTGTACTCCACCTCTACTGTGCTCCACTGTACTCCACTGTACTCTACCTCTACTGTGCTCCACTGTACTCTACCTCTACTGTAATCCACTCTACTCTATCTCTACTGTGCTCCATTGTACTCTATCTCTACTGTACTCCAATGTACTCTACCTCTACTGTACTCTACTGTTCTCTACCTCTACTGTACTCTACTGTACTCTACCTCTACTGTGCTCCACTGTACTCAACCTCTACTGTGCTCCACTGTACTCTACCTCTACTGTACTCCACTGTACTCTACCTCTACTGTGCTCCACTGTACTCTACCTCTACTGTGCTCCACTGTACTCTACCTCTACTGTACTCCACTGTACTCTACCTCTAGTGTGCTCCACTGTTCTCTACCTCTACTGTACTCTACTGTACTCCACCTCTACTGTGCTCCACTGTACTCCACTGTACTCTACCTCTACTGTGCTCCACTGTACTCTACCTCTACTGTACTCCACTCCACACTACCTCTACTGTGCTCCACTGTACTCTACCTCTATTGTACTCCACTGTACTCTACCTCTACTGTGCTCCACTGTACTCTACCTCTACTGTACTCTACTGTACTCTACCTCTACTGTGCTCCACTGTACTCTACCTCTACTGTACTCTACTGTACTCCACCTCTACTGTGCTGCACTGTACTCCACTGTACTCTACCTCTACTGTGCTCCACTGTATTCTACTTCTACTGTACTCCACTGTACTCTACCTCTAGTGTGCTCCACTGTTCTCTACCTCTACTGTACTCTACTGTACTCCACCTCTACTGTGCTCCACTGTACTCCACTGTACTCTACCTCTACTGTGCTCCACTGCACTCTACCTCTACTAGTACTCCACGGTACGCTACCTCTACTGTGCTCCACTGTACTCTACCTCTACTGTACTCCACTGTACGCTACCTCTACTGTGCTCCACTGTACTCTACCTTTACTGTACTCCACTCTACTCTACCTCTACTGTGCTCCACTGTACTCTACCTCTACTGTACTCCACTGTACTCTACTTCTACTGTGCTCCACTGTACTATATCTCTACTGTACTCCACTGTACTCTACCTCTACTGTACTCTACTGTTCTCTACCTCTACTGTACTCCACCTCTGCTGCACTCCACTGTACTCCACTGTACTCTACCTCTACTGTGCTCCACTGTACTCTACCTCTACTGTACTCCACTGTACTCTACCTCTAATGTGCTCCACTGTACTCTACCTCTACTGTACTCCACTGTACTCTACCTCTGCTGTGCTCAACTGTACTCTACCTCTACTGTACTCCACTGTACTCTACCTCTACTGTACTCCACTTTACTCTACCTCTACTGTACTCTACTGTACTCCACCTCTAATGTGCTCCACTGTATTCCACTGTACTCTACCTCTACTGTACTCCACTGTACTCTACCTCTACTGTACTCCACTGTACTCTACCTCTTCTGTGCTCCACTGTACTCCACTGTACGCTACCTCTACTGTGCTCCAAACTACTCTACCTCTACTGTACTCCACTCTATTCTACCTCTACTGTGCTCCGCTGTACTCCACTGTACTCTACGTCTACTGTGCTCCACTGTACTCTACCTCTACTGTACTCCACTGTACTCTACCTCTACTGTGCTCCACTGTACTCTACCTCTACTGTAATCCACTCTACTCTATCTCTACTGTGCTCCATTGTACTCTATCTCTACTGTACTCCAATGTACTCTACCTCTACTGTACTCTACTGTTCTCTACCTCTACTGTACTCTACTGTACTCTACCTCTACTGTGCTCCACTGTACTCAACCTCTACTGTGCTCCACTGTACTCTACTTCTACTGTACTCCACTGTACTCTACCTCTACTGTGCTCCACTGTACTCTACCTCTACTGTGCTCCACTGTACTCTACCTCTACTGTACTCCACTGTACTCTACCTCTAGTGTGCTCCACTGTTCTCTACCTCTACTGTACTCTACTGTACTCCACCTCTACTGTGCTCCACTGTACTCCACTGTACTCTACCTCTACTGTGCTCCACTGTACTCTACCTCTACTGTACTCCACTCCACACTACCTCTACTGTGCTCCACTGTACTCTACCTCTATTGTACTCCACTGTACTCTACCTCTACTGTGCTCCACTGTACTCTACCTCTACTGTACTCTACTGTACTCTACCTCTACTGTGCTCCACTGTACTCTACCTCTACTGTACTCTACTGTACTCCACCTCTACTGTGCTGCACTGTACTCCACTGTACTCTACCTCTACTGTGCTCCACTGTATTCTACTTCTACTGTACTCCACTGTACTCTACCTCTAGTGTGCTCCACTGTTCTCTACCTCTACTGTACTCTACTGTACTCCACCTCTACTGTGCTCCACTGTACTCCACTGTACTCTACCTCTACTGTGCTCCACTGCACTCTACCTCTACTAGTACTCCACGGTACGCTACCTCTACTGTGCTCCACTGTACTCTACCTCTACTGTACTCCACTGTACGCTACCTCTACTGTGCTCCACTGTACTCTACCTTTACTGTACTCCACTCTACTCTACCTCTACTGTGCTCCACTGTACTCTACCTCTACTGTACTCCACTGTACTCTACCTCTACTGTGCTCCACTGTACTATATCTCTACTGTACTCCACTGTACTCTACCTCTACTGTACTCTACTGTTCTCTACCTCTACTGTACTCCACCTCTGCTGCACTCCACTGTACTCCACTGTACTCTACCTCTACTGTGCTCCACTGTACTCTACCTCTACTGTACTCCACTGTACTCTACCTCTAATGTGCTCCACTGTACTCTACCTCTACTGTACTCCACTGTACTCTACCTCTGCTGTGCTCAACTGTACTCTACCTCTACTGTACTCCACTGTACTCTACCTCTACTGTACTCCACTTTACTCTACCTCTACTGTACTCTACTGTACTCCACCTCTAATGTGCTCCACTGTATTCCACTGTACTCTACCTCTACTGTACTCCACTGTACTCTACCTCTACTGTACTCCACTGTACTCTACCTCTTCTGTGCTCCACTGTACTCCACTGTACGCTACCTCTACTGTGCTCCAAACTACTCTACCTCTACTGTACTCCACTCTATTCTACCTCTACTGTGCTCCGCTGTACTCCACTGTACTCTACGTCTACTGTGCTCCACTGTACTCTACCTCTACTGTACTCCACTGTACTCTACCTCTACTGTAATCCACTGTACACTACCTCTACTGTACTCCACTGTACGCTACCTCTACTGTGCTCCACAGTACTCTACCTCTACTGTACTCCACTCTACACTACCTCTACTGTGCTCCACTGTACTCTATCTCTACTGTACTCTACTGTACTCCACCTCTACTGTGCTCCGCTGTACTCCACTGTACTCTACCTCTACTGTGCTCCACTGTACTCTACCTCTTCTGTACTCTACCTCTACTGTGCTCCACTGTACTCCACTGTACTCTACCTCTACTGTGCTCCACTGCACTCTACCTCTACTGTACTCCACGGTACGCTACCTCTACTGTGCTCCACTGTACTTTACCTCTACTGTACTCCACTGTATGCTACCTCTACTGTGCTCCACTGTACTCTACCTTTACTGTACTCCACTCTACTCTACCTCTACTGTGCTCCACTGTACTCTACCTCTACTCTACTCCACTGTACTCTACCTCTACTGTGCTCCACTGTACTCTATCTCTAATGTACTCCACTGTACTCTACCTCTACTGTACTCTACTGTTCTCTACCTCTACTTTACTCCACCTCTACTGCACTCCACTGTACTCCACTGTACTCTACCTCTACTGTGCTCCACTGTACTCTACCTCTACTGTACTCCACTGTACTCTACCTCTAATGTGCTCCACTGTACTCTACCTCTACTGTACTCCACTGTACTCTACCTCTGCTGTGCTCAACTGTACTCTACCTCTACTGTACTCCACTGTACTCTACCTCTACTGTACTCCACTTTACTCTACCTCTACTGTACTCTACTGTACTCCACCTCTAATGTGCTCCACTGTATTCCACTGTACTCTACCTCTACTGTACTCCACTGTACTCTACCTCTACTGTACTCCACTGTAATCTACCTCTTCTGTGCTCCACTGTACTCCATTGTACGCTACCTTTACTGTGCTCCAAACTACTCTACCTCTACTGTACTCCACTCTATTCTACCTCTACTGTGCTCCGCTGTACTCCACTGTACTCTACGTCTACTGTGCTCCACTGTACTCTACCTCTACTGTACTCCACTGTACGCTACCTCTACTGTGCTCCACAGTACTCTACCTCTACTGTACTCCACTCTACACTACCTCTACTGTGCTCCACTGTACTCTATCTCTATTGTACTCTACTGTACTCCACCTCTATTTTGCTCCGCTGTACTCCACTGTACTCTACCTCTTCTGTACTCCACTGTACTCTACCTCTACTGTGCTCCACTGTACTCCACCTCTACTGTACTCCACGGTACGCTACCTCTACTGTGCTCCACTCTACTCTACCTCTACTGTACTCCACTCTACTCTACCTCTACTGTGCTCCACTGTACTCTACCTCTACTGTACTCTACCTCTACTGTGCTCCACTGTACTCTATCTATACTGTACTCCACTGTACTCTATCTCTACTGTACTCTACTGTTCTCTACTTCTACTGTACTCTACTGTACTCCACCTCTACTGTACTCCACTGTACTCCACTGTACTCTACCTCTACTGTGCTCCACTGTACTCTACCTCTACTGTACTCCACTGTACTCTACCTCTACTGTACTCTACTGTACTCCACCTCTACTGTGCTCCACTGTACTCCACTGTACTCTACCTCTACTGTGCTCCACTGTACTCTACTTCTACTGTACTCCACTGTACTCTACTTCTACTGTGCTCCACTTTACTCTACTTCTACTGTACTCCACTGTACTCTACCTCTAGTGTGCTCCACTGTTCTCTACCTCTACTGTACTCCACTGTACGCTACCTCTACTGTGCTCCACTGTACTCCACTGTACTCTACCTCTACTGTGCTCCACTGTACTCTACCTCTACTGTACTCCACTGTACTCTACCTCTACTGTGCTCCACTGTACTCTACCTCTACTGTACTCTACTGTACTCTACCTCTACTGTGCTCCACTGTACTCTACGTCTACTGTACTCCACTGTACTCTACCTCTACTGTGCTCCACTGTACTCTACCTCTACTGTACTCCACTCTACACTACCTCTACTGTGCTCCACTGTACTCTATCTCTACTGTACTCTACTGTACTCCACCTCTACTGTGCTCCGCTGTACTCCACTGTACTCTACCTCTACTGTGCTCCACTGTACTCTACCTCTTCTGTACTCCACTGTACTCTACCTCTACTGTGCTCCACTGTACTCTACCTCTACTGTACTCCAAGGTACGCTACCTCTACTGTGCTCCACTGTACTCTACCTCTACTGTACTCCACGGTACGCTACCTCTACTGTGCTCCACTCTACTCTACCTCTACTGTACCCCACTCTACTCTACCTCTACTGTGCTCCACTGTCCTCTACCTCTACTGTACTCCACTGTACTCTACCTCTACTGTGCTCCACTGTACTCTATCTCTACTGTACTCCACTGTACTCTACCTCTACTGTACTCTACTGTTCTCTACCTCTACTGTACTCTACTGTACTCCACCTCTACTGTACTCTACTGTACTCCACCTCTACTGTACTCCACCTTACTCCACTGTACTCTACCTCTTCTGTGCTCCACTGTACTCTACCTCTACTGTACTCCACTGTACTCTACCTCTACTGTACTCTACTGTACTCCACCTCTACTGTGCTCCACTGTCCTCTACCTCTACTGTACTCCACTGTACTCTACCTCTACTGTACTCTACTGTTCTCTACCTCTACTGTACTCTACTGTTCTCTACCTCTACTGTACTCTACTGTACTCCACCTCTACTTTGCTCCGCTGTACTCCACTGTACTCTGCCTCTACTGTACTCCACTGTACTCTACCTCTAGTGTGCTCCACTGTTCTCTACCTCTACTGTACTCTACTGTACTCTACCTCTACTGTGCACCACTGTACTCTACCTTTACTGTACTCTACTGTACTCCACCTCTACTGTGCTCCACTGTACTCCACTGTACTCTACCTCTACTGTGCTCCACTGCACTCTACCTCTACTGTAATCCACTCTACTCTATCTCTACTGTGCTCCATTGTACTCTATCTCTACTGTACTCCAATGTACCTCTACTGTACTCTACTGTTCTCTACCTCTACTGTACTCTACTGTACTCCACCTCTACTGTGCTCCACTGTACTCCACTGTACTCTACCTCTACTGTGCTCCACTGTACTCTACCTCTGCTGTACTCCACTGTACTCTACCTCTACTGTACTCCACTGTACTCTACCTCTACTGTACTCTACTGTACTCCACCTCTACTGTGCTGCACTGTACTCCACTCTACTCTACCTCTACTGTGCTCCACTGTACTCTACTTCTACTGTACTCCACTGTACTCTACCTCTAGTGTGCTCCACTGTTCTCTACCTCTACTGTACTCTACTGTACTCCACCTCTACTGTGCTCCACTGTACTCCACTGTACTCTACCTCTACTGTGCTCCACTGTACTCTACCTCTACTGTAATCCACTCTACTCTATCTCTACTGTGCTCCATTGTACTCTATCTCTACTGTACTCCAATGTACTCTACCTCTACTGTACTCTACTGTTCTCTACCTCTACTGTACTCTACTGTACTCTACCTCTACTGTGCTCCACTGTACTCAACCTCTACTGTGCTCCACTGTACTCTACCTCTACTGTACTCCACTGTACTCTACCTCTACTGTGCTCCACTGTACTCTACCTCTACTGTGCTCCACTGTACTCTACCTCTACTGTACTCCACTGTACTCTACCTCTAGTGTGCTCCACTGTTCTCTACCTCTACTGTACTCTACTGTACTCCACCTCTACTGTGCTCCACTGTACTCCACTGTACTCTACCTCTACTGTGCTCCACTGTACTCTACCTCTACTGTACTCCACTCCACACTACCTCTACTGTGCTCCACTGTACTCTACCTCTATTGTACTCCACTGTACTCTACCTCTACTGTGCTCCACTGTACTCTACCTCTACTGTACTCTACTGTACTCTACCTCTACTGTGCTCCACTGTACTCTACCTCTACTGTACTCTACTGTACTCCACCTCTACTGTGCTGCACTGTACTCCACTGTACTCTACCTCTACTGTGCTCCACTGTATTCTACTTCTACTGTACTCCACTGTACTCTACCTCTAGTGTGCTCCACTGTTCTCTACCTCTACTGTACTCTACTGTACTCCACCTCTACTGTGCTCCACTGTACTCCACTGTACTCTACCTCTACTGTGCTCCACTGCACTCTACCTCTACTAGTACTCCACGGTACGCTACCTCTACTGTGCTCCACTGTACTCTACCTCTACTGTACTCCACTGTACGCTACCTCTACTGTGCTCCACTGTACTCTACCTTTACTGTACTCCACTCTACTCTACCTCTACTGTGCTCCACTGTACTCTACCTCTACTGTACTCCACTGTACTCTACTTCTACTGTGCTCCACTGTACTATATCTCTACTGTACTCCACTGTACTCTACCTCTACTGTACTCTACTGTTCTCTACCTCTACTGTACTCCACCTCTGCTGCACTCCACTGTACTCCACTGTACTCTACCTCTACTGTGCTCCACTGTACTCTACCTCTACTGTACTCCACTGTACTCTACCTCTAATGTGCTCCACTGTACTCTACCTCTACTGTACTCCACTGTACTCTACCTCTGCTGTGCTCAACTGTACTCTACCTCTACTGTACTCCACTGTACTCTACCTCTACTGTACTCCACTTTACTCTACCTCTACTGTACTCTACTGTACTCCACCTCTAATGTGCTCCACTGTATTCCACTGTACTCTACCTCTACTGTACTCCACTGTACTCTACCTCTACTGTACTCCACTGTACTCTACCTCTTCTGTGCTCCACTGTACTCCACTGTACGCTACCTCTACTGTGCTCCAAACTACTCTACCTCTACTGTACTCCACTCTATTCTACCTCTACTGTGCTCCGCTGTACTCCACTGTACTCTACGTCTACTGTGCTCCACTGTACTCTACCTCTACTGTACTCCACTGTACTCTACCTCTACTGTGCTCCACTGTACTCTACCTCTACTGTAATCCACTCTACTCTATCTCTACTGTGCTCCATTGTACTCTATCTCTACTGTACTCCAATGTACTCTACCTCTACTGTACTCTACTGTTCTCTACCTCTACTGTACTCTACTGTACTCTACCTCTACTGTGCTCCACTGTACTCAACCTCTACTGTGCTCCACTGTACTCTACCTCTACTGTACTCCACTGTACTCTACCTCTACTGTGCTCCACTGTACTCTACCTCTACTGTGCTCCACTGTACTCTACCTCTACTGTACTCCACTGTACTCTACCTCTAGTGTGCTCCACTGTTCTCTACCTCTACTGTACTCTACTGTACTCCACCTCTACTGTGCTCCACTGTACTCCACTGTACTCTACCTCTACTGTGCTCCACTGTACTCTACCTCTACTGTACTCCACTCCACACTACCTCTACTGTGCTCCACTGTACTCTACCTCTATTGTACTCCACTGTACTCTACCTCTACTGTGCTCCACTGTACTCTACCTCTACTGTACTCTACTGTACTCTACCTCTACTGTGCTCCACTGTACTCTACCTCTACTGTACTCTACTGTACTCCACCTCTACTGTGCTGCACTGTACTCCACTGTACTCTACCTCTACTGTGCTCCACTGTATTCTACTTCTACTGTACTCCACTGTACTCTACCTCTAGTGTGCTCCACTGTTCTCTACCTCTACTGTACTCTACTGTACTCCACCTCTACTGTGCTCCACTGTACTCCACTGTACTCTACCTCTACTGTGCTCCACTGCACTCTACCTCTACTAGTACTCCACGGTACGCTACCTCTACTGTGCTCCACTGTACTCTACCTCTACTGTACTCCACTGTACGCTACCTCTACTGTGCTCCACTGTACTCTACCTTTACTGTACTCCACTCTACTCTACCTCTACTGTGCTCCACTGTACTCTACCTCTACTGTACTCCACTGTACTCTACCTCTACTGTGCTCCACTGTACTATATCTCTACTGTACTCCACTGTACTCTACCTCTACTGTACTCTACTGTTCTCTACCTCTACTGTACTCCACCTCTGCTGCACTCCACTGTACTCCACTGTACTCTACCTCTACTGTGCTCCACTGTACTCTACCTCTACTGTACTCCACTGTACTCTACCTCTAATGTGCTCCACTGTACTCTACCTCTACTGTACTCCACTGTACTCTACCTCTGCTGTGCTCAACTGTACTCTACCTCTACTGTACTCCACTGTACTCTACCTCTACTGTACTCCACTTTACTCTACCTCTACTGTACTCTACTGTACTCCACCTCTAATGTGCTCCACTGTATTCCACTGTACTCTACCTCTACTGTACTCCACTGTACTCTACCTCTACTGTACTCCACTGTACTCTACCTCTTCTGTGCTCCACTGTACTCCACTGTACGCTACCTCTACTGTGCTCCAAACTACTCTACCTCTACTGTACTCCACTCTATTCTACCTCTACTGTGCTCCGCTGTACTCCACTGTACTCTACGTCTACTGTGCTCCACTGTACTCTACCTCTACTGTACTCCACTGTACTCTACCTCTACTGTAATCCACTGTACACTACCTCTACTGTACTCCACTGTACGCTACCTCTACTGTGCTCCACAGTACTCTACCTCTACTGTACTCCACTCTACACTACCTCTACTGTGCTCCACTGTACTCTATCTCTACTGTACTCTACTGTACTCCACCTCTACTGTGCTCCGCTGTACTCCACTGTACTCTACCTCTACTGTGCTCCACTGTACTCTACCTCTTCTGTACTCTACCTCTACTGTGCTCCACTGTACTCCACTGTACTCTACCTCTACTGTGCTCCACTGCACTCTACCTCTACTGTACTCCACGGTACGCTACCTCTACTGTGCTCCACTGTACTTTACCTCTACTGTACTCCACTGTATGCTACCTCTACTGTGCTCCACTGTACTCTACCTTTACTGTACTCCACTCTACTCTACCTCTACTGTGCTCAACTGTACTCTACCTCTACTCTACTCCACTGTACTCTACCTCTACTGTGCTCCACTGTACTCTATCTCTAATGTACTCCACTGTACTCTACCTCTACTGTACTCTACTGTTCTCTACCTCTACTTTACTCCACCTCTACTGCACTCCACTGTACTCCACTGTACTCTACCTCTACTGTGCTCCACTGTACTCTACCTCTACTGTACTCCACTGTACTCTACCTCTAATGTGCTCCACTGTACTCTACCTCTACTGTACTCCACTGTACTCTACCTCTGCTGTGCTCAACTGTACTCTACCTCTACTGTACTCCACTGTACTCTACCTCTACTGTACTCCACTTTACTCTACCTCTACTGTACTCTACTGTACTCCACCTCTAATGTGCTCCACTGTATTCCACTGTACTCTACCTCTACTGTACTCCACTGTACTCTACCTCTACTGTACTCCACTGTAATCTACCTCTTCTGTGCTCCACTGTACTCCATTGTACGCTACCTTTACTGTGCTCCAAACTACTCTACCTCTACTGTACTCCACTCTATTCTACCTCTACTGTGCTCCGCTGTACTCCACTGTACTCTACGTCTACTGTGCTCCACTGTACTCTACCTCTACTGTACTCCACTGTACGCTACCTCTACTGTGCTCCACAGTACTCTACCTCTACTGTACTCCACTCTACACTACCTCTACTGTGCTCCACTGTACTCTATCTCTATTGTACTCTACTGTACTCCACCTCTATTTTGCTCCGCTGTACTCCACTGTACTCTACCTCTTCTGTACTCCACTGTACTCTACCTCTACTGTGCTCCACTGTACTCCACCTCTACTGTACTCCACGGTACGCTACCTCTACTGTGCTCCACTCTACTCTACCTCTACTGTACTCCACTCTACTCTACCTCTACTGTGCTCCACTGTACTCTACCTCTACTGTACTCTACCTCTACTGTGCTCCACTGTACTCTATCTATACTGTACTCCACTGTACTCTATCTCTACTGTACTCTACTGTTCTCTACTTCTACTGTACTCTACTGTACTCCACCTCTACTGTACTCCACTGTACTCCACTGTACTCTACCTCTACTGTGCTCCACTGTACTCTACCTCTACTGTACTCCACTGTACTCTACCTCTACTGTACTCTACTGTACTCCACCTCTACTGTGCTCCACTGTACTCCACTGTACTCTACCTCTACTGTGCTCCACTGTACTCTACTTCTACTGTACTCCACTGTACTCTACTTCTACTGTGCTCCACTTTACTCTACTTCTACTGTACTCCACTGTACTCTACCTCTAGTGTGCTCCACTGTTCTCTACCTCTACTGTACTCCACTGTACGCTACCTCTACTGTGCTCCACTGTACTCCACTGTACTCTACCTCTACTGTGCTCCACTGTACTCTACCTCTACTGTACTCCACTGTACTCTACCTCTACTGTGCTCCACTGTACTCTACCTCTACTGTACTCTACTGTACTCTACCTCTACTGTGCTCCACTGTACTCTACCTCTACTGTACTCCACTGTACTCTACCTCTACTGTGCTCCACTGTACTCTACCTCTACTGTACTCCACTCTACACTACCTCTACTGTGCTCCACTGTACTCTATCTCTACTGTACTCTACTGTACTCCACCTCTACTGTGCTCCGCTGTACTCCACTGTACTCTACCTCTACTGTGCTCCACTGTACGCTACCTCTACTGTACTCCACTGTCCTCTACCTCTTCTGTGCTCCACTGTACTATATCTCTACTGTACTCCACTGTACTCTACCTCTACTGTACTCTACTGTTCTCTACCTCTACTGTACTCCACCTCTGCTGCACTCCACTGTACTCCACTGTACTCTACCTCTACTGTGCTCCACTGTACTCTACCTCTACTGTACTCCACTGTACTCTACCTCTAATGTGCTCCACTGTACTCTACCTCTACTGTACTCCACTGTACTCTACCTCTGCTGTGCTCAACTGTACTCTACCTCTACTGTACTCCACTGTACTCTACCTCTACTGTACTCCACTTTACTCTACCTCTACTGTACTCTACTGTACTCCACCTCTAATGTGCTCCACTGTATTCCACTGTACTCTACCTCTACTGTACTCCACTGTACTCTACCTCTACTGTACTCCACTGTACTCTACCTCTTCTGTGCTCCACTGTACTCCACTGTACGCTACCTCTACTGTGCTCCAAACTACTCTACCTCTACTGTACTCCACTCTATTCTACCTCTACTGTGCTCCGCTGTACTCCACTGTACTCTACGTCTACTGTGCTCCACTGTACTCTACCTCTACTGTACTCCACTGTACTCTACCTCTACTGTAATCCACTGTACACTACCTCTACTGTACTCCACTGTACGCTACCTCTACTGTGCTCCACAGTACTCTACCTCTACTGTACTCCACTCTACACTACCTCTACTGTGCTCCACTGTACTCTATCTCTACTGTACTCTACTGTACTCCACCTCTACTGTGCTCCGCTGTACTCCACTGTACTCTACCTCTACTGTGCTCCACTGTACTCTACCTCTTCTGTACTCTACCTCTACTGTGCTCCACTGTACTCCACTGTACTCTACCTCTACTGTGCTCCACTGCACTCTACCTCTACTGTACTCCACGGTACGCTACCTCTACTGTGCTCCACTGTACTTTACCTCTACTGTACTCCACTGTATGCTACCTCTACTGTGCTCCACTGTACTCTACCTTTACTGTACTCCACTCTACTCTACCTCTACTGTGCTCCACTGTACTCTACCTCTACTCTACTCCACTGTACTCTACCTCTACTGTGCTCCACTGTACTCTATCTCTAATGTACTCCACTGTACTCTACCTCTACTGTACTCTACTGTTCTCTACCTCTACTTTACTCCACCTCTACTGCACTCCACTGTACTCCACTGTACTCTACCTCTACTGTGCTCCACTGTACTCTACCTCTACTGTACTCCACTGTACTCTACCTCTAATGTGCTCCACTGTACTCTACCTCTACTGTACTCCACTGTACTCTACCTCTGCTGTGCTCAACTGTACTCTACCTCTACTGTACTCCACTGTACTCTACCTCTACTGTACTCCACTTTACTCTACCTCTACTGTACTCTACTGTACTCCACCTCTAATGTGCTCCACTGTATTCCACTGTACTCTACCTCTACTGTACTCCACTGTACTCTACCTCTACTGTACTCCACTGTAATCTACCTCTTCTGTGCTCCACTGTACTCCATTGTACGCTACCTTTACTGTGCTCCAAACTACTCTACCTCTACTGTACTCCACTCTATTCTACCTCTACTGTGCTCCGCTGTACTCCACTGTACTCTACGTCTACTGTGCTCCACTGTACTCTACCTCTACTGTACTCCACTGTACGCTACCTCTACTGTGCTCCACAGTACTCTACCTCTACTGTACTCCACTCTACACTACCTCTACTGTGCTCCACTGTACTCTATCTCTATTGTACTCTACTGTACTCCACCTCTATTTTGCTCCGCTGTACTCCACTGTACTCTACCTCTTCTGTACTCCACTGTACTCTACCTCTACTGTGCTCCACTGTACTCCACCTCTACTGTACTCCACGGTACGCTACCTCTACTGTGCTCCACTCTACTCTACCTCTACTGTACTCCACTCTACTCTACCTCTACTGTGCTCCACTGTACTCTACCTCTACTGTACTCTACCTCTACTGTGCTCCACTGTACTCTATCTATACTGTACTCCACTGTACTCTATCTCTACTGTACTCTACTGTTCTCTACTTCTACTGTACTCTACTGTACTCCACCTCTACTGTACTCCACTGTACTCCACTGTACTCTACCTCTACTGTGCTCCACTGTACTCTACCTCTACTGTACTCCACTGTACTCTACCTCTACTGTACTCTACTGTACTCCACCTCTACTGTGCTCCACTGTACTCCACTGTACTCTACCTCTACTGTGCTCCACTGTACTCTACTTCTACTGTACTCCACTGTACTCTACTTCTACTGTGCTCCACTTTACTCTACTTCTACTGTACTCCACTGTACTCTACCTCTAGTGTGCTCCACTGTTCTCTACCTCTACTGTACTCCACTGTACGCTACCTCTACTGTGCTCCACTGTACTCCACTGTACTCTACCTCTACTGTGCTCCACTGTACTCTACCTCTACTGTACTCCACTGTACTCTACCTCTACTGTGCTCCACTGTACTCTACCTCTACTGTACTCTACTGTACTCTACCTCTACTGTGCTCCACTGTACTCTACCTCTACTGTACTCCACTGTACTCTACCTCTACTGTGCTCCACTGTACTCTACCTCTACTGTACTCCACTCTACACTACCTCTACTGTGCTCCACTGTACTCTATCTCTACTGTACTCTACTGTACTCCACCTCTACTGTGCTCCGCTGTACTCCACTGTACTCTACCTCTACTGTGCTCCACTGTACTCTACCTCTTCTGTACTCCACTGTACTCTACCTCTACTGTGCTCCACTGTACTCTACCTCTACTGTACTCCAAGGTACGCTACCTCTACTGTGCTCCACTGTACTCTACCTCTACTGTACTCCACGGTACGCTACCTCTACTGTGCTCCACTCTACTCTACCTCTACTGTACCCCACTCTACTCTACCTCTACTGTGCTCCACTGTCCTCTACCTCTACTGTACTCCACTGTACTCTACCTCTACTGTGCTCCACTGTACTCTATCTCTACTGTACTCCACTGTACTCTACCTCTACTGTACTCTACTGTTCTCTACCTCTACTGTACTCTACTGTACTCCACCTCTACTGTACTCTACTGTACTCCACCTCTACTGTACTCCACCTTACTCCACTGTACTCTACCTCTTCTGTGCTCCACTGTACTCTACCTCTACTGTACTCCACTGTACTCTACCTCTACTGTACTCTACTGTACTCCACCTCTACTGTGCTCCACTGTCCTCTACCTCTACTGTACTCCACTGTACTCTACCTCTACTGTACTCTACTGTTCTCTACCTCTACTGTACTCTACTGTTCTCTACCTCTACTGTACTCTACTGTACTCCACCTCTACTTTGCTCCGCTGTACTCCACTGTACTCTGCCTCTACTGTACTCCACTGTACTCTACCTCTAGTGTGCTCCACTGTTCTCTACCTCTACTGTACTCTACTGTACTCCACCTCTACTGTGCTCCACTGTACTCCACTGTACTCTACCTCTACTGTGCTCCACTGCACTCTACCTCTACTGTAATCCACTCTACTCTATCTCTACTGTGCTCCATTGTACTCTATCTCTACTGTACTCCAATGTACTCTACCTCTACTGTACTCTACTGTTCTCTACATCTACTGTACTCTACTGTACTCCACCTCTACTGTGCTCCACTGTACTCCACTGTACTCTACCTCTACTGTGCTCCACTGAACTCTACCTCTACTGTACTCCACTGTACTCTACCTCTACTGTGCTCCACTGTACTCTACCTCTACTGTACTTCACTCCACACTACCTCTACTGTGCTCCACTGTACTCTACCTCTACTGTACTCCACTGTACTCTACCTCTACTGTGCTCCACTGTACTCTACCTCTACTGTACTCTACTGTACTCTACCTCTACTGTGCACCACTGTACTCTACCTTTACTGTACTCTACTGTACTCCACCTCTACTGTGCTGCACTGTACTCCACTGTACTCTACCTCTGCTGTGCTCCACTGTACTCTACTTCTACTGTACTCCACTGTACTCTACCTCTAGTGTGCTCCACTGTTCTCTACCTCTACTGTACTCTACTGTACTCCACCTCTACTGTGCTCCACTGTACTCCACTGTACACTACCTCTACTGTGCTCCACTACACTCTACCTCTACTGTACTCCACGGTACTCTACCTCTACTGTACTCCACTGTACTCTACCTCTACTGTGCTCCACTGTACTCTATCTCTACTGTACTCCACTGTACTCTACCTCTACTGTACTCTACTGTTCTCTACCTCAACTGTACTCCACCTCTACTGTACTCCACTGTACTCTACCTCTACTGTGCTCCACTGTACTCTACCTCTACTGTACTCCACTGTACTCTACCTCTAATGTGCTCCACTGTACTCTACCTCTACTGTACTCCACTGTACTCTATATCTGCTGTGCTCAACTGTACTCTACCTCTACTGTACTCCACTGTACTCTACCTCTACTGTACTCCACTTTATTCTACCTCTACTCTACTCTACTGTACTCCACCTCTAATGTGCTCCACTGTATTCCACTGTACTCTACCTCTACTGTACTCCACTGTACTCTACCTCTACTGTACTCCACTGTACTCTACCTCTTCTCTGCTCCACTGTACTCCACTGTACGCTACCTCTACTGTGCTCCAAACTACTCTACCTCTACTGTACTCCACTCTATTCTACCTCTACTGTGCTCCGCTGTACTCCACTGTACTCTACGTCTACTGTGCTCCACTGTACTCTATCTCTACTGTACTCCACTGTACTCTACCTCTACTGTAATCAACTGTACACTACCTCTACTGTTCTCCACTGTACGCTACCTCTACTGTGCTCCACAGTACTCTACCTCTACTGTACTCCACTCTACTCTACATATACTGTGCTCCACTGTACTCTACTGTACTCCACCTCTACTGTGTTCCTCTGTACTCCTCTGTACTCTACCTCTACTGTACTCCACTGTACTCTACCTCTACTGTACGCTACTGTACTCCACCTCTACTGTGTTCCACTGTACTCCACTGTACTCTACCTCTACTGTGCTCCACTGTACTCTACTTCTACTGTACTCCACTGTACTCTACCTCTAGTGTGCTCCACTGTTCTCTACCTCTACTGTACTCTACTGTACTCCACCTCTACTGTGCTCCACTGTACTCCACTGTACTCTACCTCTACTGTGCTCCACTGTACTCTACCTCTACTGTAATCCACTCTACTCTATCTCTACTGTGCTCCATTGTACTCTATCTCTACTGTACTCCAATGTACTCTACCTCTACTGTACTCTACTGTTCTCTACCTCTACTGTACTCTACTGTACTCCACCTCTACTTTGCTCCACTGTACTCTACCTCTACTGTGCTCCACTGTATTCTACCTCTACTGTACTCCACTGTACTCTATCTCTACTGTGCTCCACTGTACTCTACCTCTACTGTACTCCACTGTACTCTACCTCTACTGTACTCCACTCCACACTACCGCTACTGTGCTCCACTGTACTCTACCTCTACTGTAATCCACTGTACACTACCTCTACTGTACTCCACTGTACGCTACCTCTACTGTACTCCACTGTACTCCACCTCTTGTGTGCTCCACAATACTCTACCTCTACTGTACTCCACTGTACTCTACCTCTACTGTACTCCACTCTACTCTACATATACTGTGCTCCACTGTACTCTACTGTACTCCACCTCTACTGTGTTCCTCTGTACTCCTCTGTACTCTACCTCTACTGTACTCCACTGTACTCTACCTCTACTGTACGCTACTGTACTCCACCTCTACTGTGTTCCACTGTACTCCACTGTACTCTACCTCTACTGTGCTCCACTGTACTCTACTTCTACTGTACTCCACTGTACTCTACCTCTAGTGTGCTCCACTGTTCTCTACCTCTACTGTACTCTACTGTACTCCACCTCTACTGTGCTCCACTGTACTCCACTGTACTCTACCTCTACTGTGCTCCACTGTACTCTACCTCTACTGTAATCCACTCTACTCTATCTCTACTGTGCTCCATTGTACTCTATCTCTACTGTACTCCAATGTACTCTACCTCTACTGTACTCTACTGTTCTCTACCTCTACTGTACTCTACTGTACTCCACCTCTACTTTGCTCCACTGTACTCTACCTCTACTGTGCTCCACTGTATTCTACCTCTACTGTACTCCACTGTACTCTATCTCTACTGTGCTCCACTGTACTCTACCTCTACTGTACTCCACTGTACTCTACCTCTACTGTACTCCACTCCACACTACCGCTACTGTGCTCCACTGTACTCTACCTCTACTGTAATCCACTGTACACTACCTCTACTGTACTCCACTGTACGCTACCTCTACTGTACTCCACTGTACTCCACCTCTAGTGTGCTCCACAATACTCTACCTCTACTGTACTCCACTGTACTCTACCTCTACTGTACTCCACTCCACACTACCGCTACTGTGCTCCACTGTACTCTACCTCTACTGTAATCCACTGTACACTACCTCTACTGTACTCCACTGTACGCTACCTCTACTGTACTCCACTGTACTCTACCTCTAGTGTGCTCCACAATACTCTACCTCTACTGTACTCCACTCTACTCTACCTCTACTGTGCTCCACTGTATTCTACTGTACTCCACCTCTACTGTGCTCCGCTGTACTCCACTGTACTCCACCTCTACTGTACTCCACTGTACTCTACCTCTACTGTGCTCCACTGTTCTCTACCTCTACTGTACTCTACTGTACTGCACCTCTACTGTGCTCCACTGTACTCCACTGTACTCTACCTCTACTGTGCTCCACTGTACTCTACCTCTACTGTACTCTACTGTACTCCACCTCTACTGTGCTACACTGTACTCCACTGTACTCTACCTCTACTGTGCTCCACTGTACTCTACCTCTACTGTACTCCATTGTACTCTACCTCTACTGTACTCCACTGTACTCTACCTCTACTGTACTCTACTGTTCTCCACTTCTAGTGTACTCCACTGTACTCTACCTCTACTGTGCTCCACTGTACTCTACCTCTACTGTACTCCACTGTACTCTACCTCTACTGTACTCCACTGTACTCTACCTCTACTGTACTCTACTGTACTCCACCTCTACTGTGCTACACTGTACTCCACTGTAGTCTACCTCTACTGTGCTCCACTGTACTCTACCTCTACTGTACTCCACTGTACTCTACCTCTACTGTGCTCCACTGTACTCCACTGTACTCTATCTCTACTGTGATCCACTGTACTCTACCTCTGCTGTGCTCCACTGAACTCTACCTCTACTGTGCTCCACTGTACTCTACCTCTACTCTACTCCAATTTACTCTACCTCTACTGTACTCTACTGTTCTATACCTCTACTGTACTCTACTGTACTCCACCTCTACTGTGCTCCACTGTACTCCACTGTACTCTACCTCTACTGTGCTCCACTGTACTCTACCTCTACTGTACTCCACTGTACTCTACCTCTACTGTGCTTCACTGTACTCAACCTCTGCTGTACTCCACTGTACTCTACCTCTACTGTACTCCACTGTACTCTACCTCTACTGTACTCTACTGTACTCCACCTCTAATGTGCTGCACTGTACTCCACTGTGCTCTACCTCTACTGTACTCCACTGTACTCTACCTCTACTGTACTCCACTGTACGCTACCTCTACTGTGCTCCACTGTACTCTACCTCTACTGTACTCCACTCTACTCTACCTCTACTGTGCTCCGCTGTACTCCACTGTACTCTACCTCTACTGTGCTCCACTGTACTCTACCTCTACTGTACTCCACTGTACTCTACCTCTACTGTGCTCCACTGTACTCTACCTCTACTGTACTCCAATGTACGCTACCTCTACTGTGCTCCACTGTACTCTACCTCTACTGTACTCCACTCCACTCTACTCTACCTCTACTGTGCTCCACTGTACTCTATCTCGACTGTACTCCACTCCACTCTACTCTACCTCTACTGTGCTCCACTGTACTCTATCTCGACTGTACTCTACTGTACTCCACCTCTACTGTGCTCCGCTGTACTCCACTGTACTCTACCTCTACTCTGCTCCACTGTACTCTACCTCTACTGTACTCCACTGTACTCTACCTCTACTGTACTCCACTGTACCCTACCTCTACTGTGCTATACCGTACTCCACCTCTACTATGCTCCAATGTACTCTACCTCTACTGTGCTCCACTGTACTCTACCTTTTCTGTACTCTACTATTCTCTACCTCTACTGTACTCTACTGTACTCCACCTCTATTGTGCTCCACTGTACTCTACCTCTACTGTACTCCACTCTACACTACCTCTACTGTGTTCCACTGTACTCTATCTCTACTGTACTCTACTGTACTCTACCTCTACTGTGCTTCGCTGTACTCCACTGTACTCTACCTCTACTGTCCTCCACTGTACTCTACCTCTACTGTACTCCACTGTACTCTACCTCTACTGTCCTCCATTGTACTCTACCTCTACTGTCCTCCACTGTACTCTACCTCTACTGTGCTCCACTGTACTCTACCTCTACTGTGCTCCACTGTACTCTATCTCTACTGTACTCCACTGTACTCTACCTCTACTGTACTCTACTGTTCTCTACCTCTACTGTACTCTACTGTACTCCACCTCTACTGTACTCCACTCTACTCCACTGTACTCTACCTCTACTGTGCTCCATTGTACTCTACCTCTACTGTACTCCACTGTACTCTACCTCTAATGTGCTCCACTGTACTCTACCTCTACTGTACTCCACTGTACTCTACCTCTGCTGTGCTCAACTGTACTCTACCTCTAAGGTACTCCACTGTACTCTACCTCTACTGTACTCCACTGTACTCTACCTCTACTGTACTCTACTGTACTCCACCTCTTATGTGCTCCACTGTATTCCACTGTACTCTACCTCTACTGTACTCCACTGTACTCTACCTCTACTGTACTCCACTGTACTCTACCTCTTCTGTGCTCCACTGTACTCCACTGTACGCTACCTCTACTGTGCTCCAAACTACTCTACCTCTACTATACTCCACTCTATTCTACCTCTACTGTGCTCTGCTGTACTCCACTGTACTCTACGTCTACTGTGCTCCACTGTACTCTACCTCTACTGTACTCCACTGTACTCTACCTCTACTGTAATCCACTGTACACTACCTCTACTGTACTCCACTGTACGCTACCTCTACTGTGCTCCACAGTACTCTACCTCTACTGTACTCCACTCTACTCTACATCTACTGTGCTCCACTGTACTCTACTGTACTCTACCTCTACTGTGCTCCACTGTACTCTACCTCTACTGTACTCCACTGTACTCTACCTCTACTGTACTCTACTGTACTCTACTGTACTCCACCTCTACTGTGCTCCACTGTACTCCACTTTACTCTACCTCTACTGTGCTCCACTGTCCTCTACCTCTACTGTACTCCACTGTACTCTACCTCTACTGTACTCTACTGTTCTCTACCTCTACTGTACTCTACTGTTCTCTACCTCTACTGTACTCTACTGTACTCCACCTCTACTTTGCTCCGCTGTACTCCACTGTACTCTGCCTCTACTGTACTCCACTGTACTCTACCTCTAGTGTGCTCCACTGTTCTCTACCTCTACTGTACTCTACTGTACTCCACCTCTACTGTGCTCCACTGTACTCCACTGTACTCTACCTCTACTGTGCTCCACTGCACTCTACCTCTACTGTAATCCACTCTACTCTATCTCTACTGTGCTCCATTGTACTCTATCTCTACTGTACTCCAATGTACTCTACCTCTACTGTACTCTACTGTTCTCTACATCTACTGTACTCTACTGTACTCCACCTCTACTGTGCTCCACTGTACTCCACTGTACTCTACCTCTACTGTGCTCCACTGAACTCTACCTCTACTGTACTCCACTGTACTCTACCTCTACTGTGCTCCACTGTACTCTACCTCTACTGTACTTCACTCCACACTACCTCTACTGTGCTCCACTGTACTCTACCTCTACTGTACTCCACTGTACTCTACCTCTACTGTGCTCCACTGTACTCTACCTCTACTGTACTCTACTGTACTCTACCTCTACTGTGCACCACTGTACTCTACCTTTACTGTACTCTACTGTACTCCACCTCTACTGTGCTGCACTGTACTCCACTGTACTCTACCTCTGCTGTGCTCCACTGTACTCTACTTCTACTGTACTCCACTGTACTCTACCTCTAGTGTGCTCCACTGTTCTCTACCTCTACTGTACTCTACTGTACTCCACCTCTACTGTGCTCCACTGTACTCCACTGTACACTACCTCTACTGTGCTCCACTACACTCTACCTCTACTGTACTCCACGGTACTCTACCTCTACTGTACTCCACTGTACTCTACCTCTACTGTGCTCCACTGTACTCTATCTCTACTGTACTCCACTGTACTCTACCTCTACTGTACTCTACTGTTCTCTACCTCAACTGTACTCCACCTCTACTGTACTCCACTGTACTCTACCTCTACTGTGCTCCACTGTACTCTACCTCTACTGTACTCCACTGTACTCTACCTCTAATGTGCTCCACTGTACTCTACCTCTACTGTACTCCACTGTACTCTATATCTGCTGTGCTCAACTGTACTCTACCTCTACTGTACTCCACTGTACTCTACCTCTACTGTACTCCACTTTATTCTACCTCTACTCTACTCTACTGTACTCCACCTCTAATGTGCTCCACTGTATTCCACTGTACTCTACCTCTACTGTACTCCACTGTACTCTACCTCTACTGTACTCCACTGTACTCTACCTCTTCTCTGCTCCACTGTACTCCACTGTACGCTACCTCTACTGTGCTCCAAACTACTCTACCTCTACTGTACTCCACTCTATTCTACCTCTACTGTGCTCCGCTGTACTCCACTGTACTCTACGTCTACTGTGCTCCACTGTACTCTATCTCTACTGTACTCCACTGTACTCTACCTCTACTGTAATCAACTGTACACTACCTCTACTGTTCTCCACTGTACGCTACCTCTACTGTGCTCCACAGTACTCTACCTCTACTGTACTCCACTCTACTCTACATATACTGTGCTCCACTGTACTCTACTGTACTCCACCTCTACTGTGTTCCTCTGTACTCCTCTGTACTCTACCTCTACTGTACTCCACTGTACTCTACCTCTACTGTACGCTACTGTACTCCACCTCTACTGTGTTCCACTGTACTCCACTGTACTCTACCTCTACTGTGCTCCACTGTACTCTACTTCTACTGTACTCCACTGTACTCTACCTCTAGTGTGCTCCACTGTTCTCTACCTCTACTGTACTCTACTGTACTCCACCTCTACTGTGCTCCACTGTACTCCACTGTACTCTACCTCTACTGTGCTCCACTGTACTCTACCTCTACTGTAATCCACTCTACTCTATCTCTACTGTGCTCCATTGTACTCTATCTCTACTGTACTCCAATGTACTCTACCTCTACTGTACTCTACTGTTCTCTACCTCTACTGTACTCTACTGTACTCCACCTCTACTTTGCTCCACTGTACTCTACCTCTACTGTGCTCCACTGTATTCTACCTCTACTGTACTCCACTGTACTCTATCTCTACTGTGCTCCACTGTACTCTACCTCTACTGTACTCCACTGTACTCTACCTCTACTGTACTCCACTCCACACTACCGCTACTGTGCTCCACTGTACTCTACCTCTACTGTAATCCACTGTACACTACCTCTACTGTACTCCACTGTACGCTACCTCTACTGTACTCCACTGTACTCCACCTCTTGTGTGCTCCACAATACTCTACCTCTACTGTACTCCACTGTACTCTACCTCTACTGTACTCCACTCTACTCTACATATACTGTGCTCCACTGTACTCTACTGTACTCCACCTCTACTGTGTTCCTCTGTACTCCTCTGTACTCTACCTCTACTGTACTCCACTGTACTCTACCTCTACTGTACGCTACTGTACTCCACCTCTACTGTGTTCCACTGTACTCCACTGTACTCTACCTCTACTGTGCTCCACTGTACTCTACTTCTACTGTACTCCACTGTACTCTACCTCTAGTGTGCTCCACTGTTCTCTACCTCTACTGTACTCTACTGTACTCCACCTCTACTGTGCTCCACTGTACTCCACTGTACTCTACCTCTACTGTGCTCCACTGTACTCTACCTCTACTGTAATCCACTCTACTCTATCTCTACTGTGCTCCATTGTACTCTATCTCTACTGTACTCCAATGTACTCTACCTCTACTGTACTCTACTGTTCTCTACCTCTACTGTACTCTACTGTACTCCACCTCTACTTTGCTCCACTGTACTCTACCTCTACTGTGCTCCACTGTATTCTACCTCTACTGTACTCCACTGTACTCTATCTCTACTGTGCTCCACTGTACTCTACCTCTACTGTACTCCACTGTACTCTACCTCTACTGTACTCCACTCCACACTACCGCTACTGTGCTCCACTGTACTCTACCTCTACTGTAATCCACTGTACACTACCTCTACTGTACTCCACTGTACGCTACCTCTACTGTACTCCACTGTACTCCACCTCTAGTGTGCTCCACAATACTCTACCTCTACTGTACTCCACTGTACTCTACCTCTACTGTACTCCACTCCACACTACCGCTACTGTGCTCCACTGTACTCTACCTCTACTGTAATCCACTGTACACTACCTCTACTGTACTCCACTGTACGCTACCTCTACTGTACTCCACTGTACTCTACCTCTAGTGTGCTCCACAATACTCTACCTCTACTGTACTCCACTCTACTCTACCTCTACTGTGCTCCACTGTATTCTACTGTACTCCACCTCTACTGTGCTCCGCTGTACTCCACTGTACTCCACCTCTACTGTACTCCACTGTACTCTACCTCTACTGTGCTCCACTGTTCTCTACCTCTACTGTACTCTACTGTACTGCACCTCTACTGTGCTCCACTGTACTCCACTGTACTCTACCTCTACTGTGCTCCACTGTACTCTACCTCTACTGTACTCTACTGTACTCCACCTCTACTGTGCTACACTGTACTCCACTGTACTCTACCTCTACTGTGCTCCACTGTACTCTACCTCTACTGTACTCCATTGTACTCTACCTCTACTGTACTCCACTGTACTCTACCTCTACTGTACTCTACTGTTCTCCACTTCTAGTGTACTCCACTGTACTCTACCTCTACTGTGCTCCACTGTACTCTACCTCTACTGTACTCCACTGTACTCTACCTCTACTGTACTCCACTGTACTCTACCTCTACTGTACTCTACTGTACTCCACCTCTACTGTGCTACACTGTACTCCACTGTAGTCTACCTCTACTGTGCTCCACTGTACTCTACCTCTACTGTACTCCACTGTACTCTACCTCTACTGTGCTCCACTGTACTCCACTGTACTCTATCTCTACTGTGATCCACTGTACTCTACCTCTGCTGTGCTCCACTGAACTCTACCTCTACTGTGCTCCACTGTACTCTACCTCTACTCTACTCCAATTTACTCTACCTCTACTGTACTCTACTGTTCTATACCTCTACTGTACTCTACTGTACTCCACCTCTACTGTGCTCCACTGTACTCCACTGTACTCTACCTCTACTGTGCTCCACTGTACTCTACCTCTACTGTACTCCACTGTACTCTACCTCTACTGTGCTTCACTGTACTCAACCTCTGCTGTACTCCACTGTACTCTACCTCTACTGTACTCCACTGTACTCTACCTCTACTGTACTCTACTGTACTCCACCTCTAATGTGCTGCACTGTACTCCACTGTGCTCTACCTCTACTGTACTCCACTGTACTCTACCTCTACTGTACTCCACTGTACGCTACCTCTACTGTGCTCCACTGTACTCTACCTCTACTGTACTCCACTCTACTCTACCTCTACTGTGCTCCGCTGTACTCCACTGTACTCTACCTCTACTGTGCTCCACTGTACTCTACCTCTACTGTACTCCACTGTACTCTACCTCTACTGTGCTCCACTGTACTCTACCTCTACTGTACTCCAATGTACGCTACCTCTACTGTGCTCCACTGTACTCTACCTCTACTGTACTCCACTCCACTCTACTCTACCTCTACTGTGCTCCACTGTACTCTATCTCGACTGTACTCCACTCCACTCTACTCTACCTCTACTGTGCTCCACTGTACTCTATCTCGACTGTACTCTACTGTACTCCACCTCTACTGTGCTCCGCTGTACTCCACTGTACTCTACCTCTACTCTGCTCCACTGTACTCTACCTCTACTGTACTCCACTGTACTCTACCTCTACTGTACTCCACTGTACCCTACCTCTACTGTGCTATACCGTACTCCACCTCTACTATGCTCCAATGTACTCTACCTCTACTGTGCTCCACTGTACTCTACCTTTTCTGTACTCTACTATTCTCTACCTCTACTGTACTCTACTGTACTCCACCTCTATTGTGCTCCACTGTACTCTACCTCTACTGTACTCCACTCTACACTACCTCTACTGTGTTCCACTGTACTCTATCTCTACTGTACTCTACTGTACTCTACCTCTACTGTGCTCCGCTGTACTCCACTGTACTCTACCTCTACTGTCCTCCACTGTACTCTACCTCTACTGTACTCCACTGTACTCTACCTCTACTGTCCTCCATTGTACTCTACCTCTACTGTCCTCCACTGTACTCTACCTCTACTGTGCTCCACTGTACTCTACCTCTACTGTGCTCCACTGTACTCTATCTCTACTGTACTCCACTGTACTCTACCTCTACTGTACTCTACTGTTCTCTACCTCTACTGTACTCTACTGTACTCCACCTCTACTGTACTCCACTCTACTCCACTGTACTCTACCTCTACTGTGCTCCATTGTACTCTACCTCTACTGTACTCCACTGTACTCTACCTCTAATGTGCTCCACTGTACTCTACCTCTACTGTACTCCACTGTACTCTACCTCTGCTGTGCTCAACTGTACTCTACCTCTAAGGTACTCCACTGTACTCTACCTCTACTGTACTCCACTGTACTCTACCTCTACTGTACTCTACTGTACTCCACCTCTTATGTGCTCCACTGTATTCCACTGTACTCTACCTCTACTGTACTCCACTGTACTCTACCTCTACTGTACTCCACTGTACTCTACCTCTTCTGTGCTCCACTGTACTCCACTGTACGCTACCTCTACTGTGCTCCAAACTACTCTACCTCTACTATACTCCACTCTATTCTACCTCTACTGTGCTCTGCTGTACTCCACTGTACTCTACGTCTACTGTGCTCCACTGTACTCTACCTCTACTGTACTCCACTGTACTCTACCTCTACTGTAATCCACTGTACACTACCTCTACTGTACTCCACTGTACGCTACCTCTACTGTGCTCCACAGTACTCTACCTCTACTGTACTCCACTCTACTCTACATCTACTGTGCTCCACTGTACTCTACTGTACTCTACCTCTACTGTGCTCCACTGTACTCTACCTCTACTGTACTCCACTGTACTCTACCTCTACTGTACTCTACTGTACTCTACTGTACTCCACCTCTACTGTGCTCCACTGTACTCCACTTTACTCTACCTCTACTGTGCTCCACTGTACTCTACCTCTACTGTACTCCACTGTACTCTACCTCTACTGTACTCCACTGTACTCTACCTCTACTGTACTCTACTGTACTCCACCTCTACTGTGCTACACTGTACTCCACTGTAGTCTACCTCTACTGTGCTCCACTGTACTCTACCTCTACTGTACTCCACTGAACTCTACCTCTACTGTCCTTCACTGTTAACTACTGTACTCTACCTCTACTGTGCTCCACTGTACTCCACTGTACTCTATCTCTACTTAGATCCACTGTACTCTACCTCTGCTGTGCTCCACTGAACTCTACCTCTACTGTGCTCCACTGTACTCTACCTCTACTCTACTCCAATTTACTCTACCTCTACTGTACTCTACTGTTCTATACCTCTACTGTACTCTACTGTACTCCACCTCTACTCTGCTGCACTGTACTCCACTGTACTCTACCTCTACTGTGCTCCACTGTACTCTACCTCTACTGTACTCCACTGTACTCTACCTCTACTGTGCTCCACTGTACTCAACCTCTGCTGTACTCCACTGTACTCTACCTCTACTGTACTCCACTGTACTCTACCTCTACTGTACTCTACTGTACTCCACCTCTAATGTGCTGCACTGTACTCCACTGTGCTCTACCTCTACTGTACTCCACTGTACTCTACCTCTACTGTACTCCACTGTACGCTACCTCTACTGTGCTCCACTGTACTCTACCTCTACTGTACTCCACTCTACTCTACCTCTACTGTGCTCCGCTGTACTCCACTGTACTCTACCTCTACTGTGCTCCACTGTACTCTACCTCTACTGTACTCCACTGTACTCTACCTCTACTGTGCTCCACTGTACTCTACCTCTACTGTACTCCAATGTACGCTACCTCTACTGTGCTCCACTGTACTCTACCTCTACTGTACTCCACTCCACTCTACTCTACCTCTACTGTGCTCCACTGTACTCTATCTCGACTGTACTCTACTGTACTCCACCTCTACTGTGCTCCGCTGTACTCCACTGTACTCTACCTCTACTCTTCTCCACTGTACTCTACCTCTACTGTACTCCACTGTACTCTACCTCTACTGTACTCCACTGTACCCTACCTCTACTGTGCTATACCGTACTCCACCTCTACTATGCTCCAATGTACTCTACCTCTACTGTGCTCCAAACTACTCTACCTCTACTATACTCCACTCTATTCTACCTCTACTGTGCTCTGCTGTACTCCACTGTACTCTACGTCTACTGTGCTCCACTGTACTCTACCTCTACTGTACTCCACTGTACTCTACCTCTACTGTAATCCACTGTACACTACCTCTACTGTACTCCACTGTACGCTACCTCTACTGTGCTCCACAGTACTCTACCTCTACTGTACTCCACTCTACTCTACATCTACTGTGCTCCACTGTACTCTACTGTACTCTACCTCTACTGTGCTCCACTGTACTCTACCTCTACTGTACTCCACTGTACTCTACCTCTACTGTACTCTACTGTACTCTACTGTACTCCACCTCTACTGTGCTCCACTGTACTCCACTTTACTCTACCTCTACTGTGCTCCACTGTACTCTACCTCTACTGTACTCCACTGTACTCTACCTCTACTGTACTCCACTGTACTCTACCTCTACTGTACTCTACTGTACTCCACCTCTACTGTGCTACACTGTACTCCACTGTAGTCTACCTCTACTGTGCTCCACTGTACTCTACCTCTACTGTACTCCACTGAACTCTACCTCTACTGTCCTTCACTGTTAACTACAGTACTCTACCTCTACTGTGCTCCACTGTACTCCACTGTACTCTATCTCTACTTAGATCCACTGTACTCTACCTCTGCTGTGCTCCACTGAACTCTACCTCTACTGTGCTCCACTGTACTCTACCTCTACTCTACTCCAATTTACTCTACCTCTACTGTACTCTACTGTTCTATACCTCTACTGTACTCTACTGTACTCCACCTCTACTGTGCTGCACTGTACTCCACTGTACTCTACCTCTACTGTGCTCCACTGTACTCTACCTCTACTGTACTCCACTGTACTCTACCTCTACTGTGCTCCACTGTACTCAACCTCTGCTGTACTCCACTGTACTCTACCTCTACTGTACTCCACTGTACTCTACCTCTACTGTACTCTACTGTACTCCACCTCTAATGTGCTGCACTGTACTCCACTGTGCTCTACCTCTACTGTACTCCACTGTACTCTACCTCTACTGTACTCCACTGTACGCTACCTCTACTGTGCTCCACTGTACTCTAGCTCTACTGTACTCCACTCTACTCTACCTCTACTGTGCTCCGCTGTACTCCACTGTACTCTACCTCTACTGTGCTCCACTGTACTCTACCTCTACTGTACTCCACTGTACTCTACCTCTACTGTGCTCCACTGTACTCTACCTCTACTGTACTCCAATGTACGCTACCTCTACTGTGCTCCACTGTACTCTACCTCTACTGTACTCCACTCCACTCTACTCTACCTCTACTGTGCTCCACTGTACTCTATCTCGACTGTACTCTACTGTACTCCACCTCTACTGTGCTCCGCTGTACTCCACTGTACTCTACCTCTACTCTGCTCCACTGTACTCTACCTCTACTGTACTCCACTGTACTCTACCTCTACTGTACTCCACTGTACCCTACCTCTACTGTGCTATACCGTACTCCACCTCTACTATGCTCCAATGTACTCTACCTCTACTGTGCTCCACTGTACTCTACCTTTTCTGTACTCTACTATTCTCTACCTCTACTGTACTCTACTGTACTCCACCTCTATTGTGCTCCACTGTACTCTACCTCTACTGTACTCCACTCTACACTACCTCTACTGTGTTCCACTGTACTCTATCTCTACTGTACTCTACTGTACTCTACCTCTACTGTGCTCCGCTGTACTCCACTGTACTCTACCTCTACTGTCCTCCACTGTACTCTACCTCTACTGTACTCCACTGTACTCTACCTCTACTGTCCTCCACTGTACTCTACCTCTACTGTCCTCCACTGTACTCTACCTCTACTGTGCTCCACTGTACTCTACCTCTACTGTGCTCCACTGTACTCTATCTCTACTGTACTCCACTGTACTCTACCTCTACTGTACTCTACTGTTCTCTACCTCTACTGTACTCTACTGTACTCCACCTCTACTGTACTCCACTCTACTCCACTGTACTCTACCTCTACTGTGCTCCATTGTACTCTACCTCTACTGTACTCCACTGTACTCTACCTCTAATGTGCTCCACTGTACTCTACCTCTACTGTACTCCACTGTACTCTACCTCTGCTGTGCTCAACTGTACTCTACCTCTAAGGTACTCCACTGTACTCTACCTCTACTGTACTCCACTGTACTCTACCTCTACTGTACTCTACTGTACTCCACCTCTTATGTGCTCCACTGTATTCCACTGTACTCTACCTCTACTGTACTCCACTGTACTCTACCTCTACTGTACTCCACTGTACTCTACCTCTTCTGTGCTCCACTGTACTCCACTGTACGCTACCTCTACTGTGCTCCAAACTACTCTACCTCTACTGTACTCCACCTCTACTGTGCTCCGCTGTACTCCACTGTACTCTACCTCTACTGTGCTCCACTGTACTCTACCTCTACTGTACTCCACCGTACTCTACCTCTACTGTACTCTACTGTACTCCACCTCTACTGTGCTCCACTGTACTCCACAGTACTCTACCTCTACTGTGCTCCACTGTACTCTACCTCTACTGTACTCCACTATACTCTACCTCTAGTGTGCTCCACTGTTCTCTACCTCTACTGTACTCTACTGTACTCCACCTCTACTGTGCTCCACTGTACTCCTATGTACTCTACCTCTACTGTGCTCCACTGCACTCTACCTCTACTGTACTCCACTGTACTCTACCTCTACTGTGCTCCACTGTACTCTACCTCTAGTGTACTCCACTGTACTCTACCTCTACTGTGCTCCACTGTACTCTACCTCTACTGTACTCCACTCTACACTACCTCTACTGTGCTCCACTGTACTCTATCTCTACTGTACTCTTCTGTACTCCACCTCTACTGTGCTCCGCTGTACTCCACTGTACTCTACCTCTACTGTGCTCCACTGTACTCTACCTCTTCTGTACTCCACTGTACTCTACCTCTACTGTGCTCCACTGTACTGTACTCCACGGTACGCTACCTCTACTGTGCTCCACTCTACTCTACCTCTACTGTACTACACTCTACTCTACCTCTACTGTGCTCCACTGTACTCTACCTCTACTGTACTCCACTGTACTCTACCTCTACTGTGCTCAACTGTACTCTATCTCTACTGTATTCCACTGTACTCTACCTCTACTGTACTCTACTGTTCTCTACCTTTACTGTACTCTACTGTACTCCACTGTACTCTACTGTACTCTACCTCTACTGTGCTCCACTGTACTCTACCCCTACTGTACTCCACTGTACTCTACCTCTACTGTACTCTACTGTACTCCACCTCTACTGTGCTCCACTGTACTCCACTGTACTCTACCTCTACTGCGCTCCACTGTACTCTACTTCTACTGTACTCCACTGTACTCTACCTCTAGTGTGCTCCACTGTTCTCTTCCTCTACTGTACTCTACTGTACTCCACCTCTAATGTGCTCCACTGTACTCCACTGTACTCTACCTCTACTGTGCTCCACTGCACTCTACCTCTACTGTAATCCACTCTACTCTCTCTCTACTGTGCTCCATTGTACTCTATCTCTACTGTACTCCAATGTACTCTACCTCTACTGTACTCTACTGTTCTCTACCTTTACTGTACTCTACTGTACTCCACCTCTACTGTGCTCCACTGTACTCCACTGTACTCTACCTCTACTGCGCTCCACTGTATTCTACCTCTACTGTACTCCACTGTACTCTACCTCTACTGTGCTCCACTGTACTCTACCTCTACTGTACTCTACTGTACTCTACCTCTACTGTGCTCCACTGTACTCTACCTCTACTGTACTCCACTGTACTCTACCTCTACTGTGCTCCACTGTACTCTACCTCTACTGTACTCTACTGTACTCTACCTCTACTGTGCTCCACTGTACTCTACCTTTACTGTACTCTACTGTACTCCACCTCTACTGTGCTGCACTGTACTCCACTGTACTCTACCTCTACTGTAATCCACTGTACACTACCTCTACTGTACTCCACTGTACGCTACCTCTACTGTGCTCCACAGTACTCTACCTCTACTGTACTCCACTCTACTCTACCTCTACTGTGCTCCACTGTACTCTACTGTACTCCACCTCTACTGTGCTCCGCTGTACTCCACTGTACTCCAACTCTACTGTACTCCACTGTACTCTACCTCTACTGTGCTCCACTGTACTCTACTTCTACTGTGCTCCACTGTACTCTACCTCTACTGTACTCCACTGTACGCTACCTCCACTGTGCTCCACTGTACTCTACCTTTACTGTACTCCACTCTACTCTACCTCTACTGTGCTCCACGTTACTCTACCTCTACTGTACTCCACTGTACTCTACCTCTACTGTGCTCCACTGTAGTCTATCTCTACTGTACTCCACTGTACTCTTCCTCTACTGTACTCTACTGTTCTCTACCTCTACTGTACTCTATTATACTCCACCTCTACTGTACTCCACTGTACTCTACCTCTACTGTGCTCCACTGTACTCTACCTCTACTGTACTCCACTCTACTCTATCTCTACTGTACTCCACTTTACTCTACCTCTTCTGTACTCTACTGTTCTCTACCTTTACTGTACTCTACTGTACTCCACTGTACTCTACTGTACTCTACCTCTACTGTGCTCCACTGTACTCTACCTCTACTGTACTCCAATGTACTCTACCTCTACTGTACTCTACTGTACTCCACCTCTACTGTGCTCCACTGTACTCCACTGTACTTTACCTTTACTGCGTTCCACTGTACTCTACTTCTACTGTACTCCACTGTACTCTACCTCTAGTGTGCTCCACTGTTCTCTACCTCTACTGTACTCTACTGTACTCCACCTCTACTGTGCTCCACTGTACTCCACTGTACTCCACTGTACTCGACCTCTACTGTGCTCCACTGCACTCTACCTCTACTGTAATCCACTCTACTCTCTCTCTACTGTGCTCCATTGTACTCTATCTCTACTGTACTCCAACGTACTCTACCTCTACTGTACTCTACTGTTCTCTACCTCTACAGTACTCTACTGTACTCCACCTCTACTGTGCTCCACTGTACTCCACTGTACTCTACCTCTACTGCGCTCCACTGTATTCTACCTCTACTGTACTCCACTGTACTCTACCTCTACTGTGCTCCACTGTACTCTACCTCTACTGTACTCCACTGTACTCTACCTCTACTGTACTCCACTCCACACTACCTCTACTGTGCTCCACTGTACTCTACCTCTACTGTACTCCACTGTACTCTACCTCTACTGTGCTCCACTGTACTCTACCTCTACTGTACTCTACTGTACTCTACCTCTACTGTGCTCCACTGTACTCTACCTTTACTGTACTCTACTGTACTCCACCTCTACTGTGCTGCACTGTACTCCGCTGTTCTCTACCTCTACTGTGCTCCACTGTACTCTACTTCTACTGTACTCCACTGTACTCTACCTCTAGTGTGCTCCACTGTTCTCTACCTCTAATGTACTCTACTGTACTCCACCTCTACTGTGCTCCACTGTACTCCACTGTACTCTACCTCTACTGTGCTCCACTGCACTCTACCTCTACTGTACTCCACGGTACGCTACCTCTACTGTGCTCCACTGTACTCTACCTCTACTGTACTCCACTGTACGCTACCTCCACTGTGCTCCACTGTACTCTACCTTTACTGTACTCCACTCTACTCTACCTCTACTGTGCTCCACGTTACTCTACCTCTACTGTACTCCACTGTACTCTACCTCTACTGTGCTCCACTGTAGTCTATCTCTACTGTACTCCACTGTACTCTTCCTCTACTGTACTCTACTGTTCTCTACCTCTACTGTACTCTGTTGTACTGCACCTCTACTGTACTCCACTGTACTCTACCTCTACTGTGCTCCACTGTATTCTACCTCTACTGTACTCCACTGTACTCTACCTCTAATGTGCTCCACTGTACTCTACCTCTACTGTACTCCACTGTACTCTACCTCTACTGTACTCCACTGTACTCTACCTCTGCTGTGCTCAACTCTACTCTACCTCTACTGTACTCCACTGTACTCTACCTCTACTGTACTCCACTTTACTCTACTGTACTGTACTCTACTGTACTCCACCTCTAATGTGCTCCACCTCATTCCACTGTACTCTACCTCTACTGTACTCCACTGTACTCTATCTCTACTGTACTCCACTGTACTCTACCTCTTCTGTGCTCCACTGTACTCCACTGTACGCTATCTCTACTGTGCTCCAAACTACTCTACCTCTACTGTACTCCACTCTATTCTACCTCTACTGTGCTCTGCTGTACTCCACTGTACTCTACGTCTACTGTGCTCCACTGTACTCTACCTCTACTGTACTCCACCTCTACTGTAATCCACTGTACACTACCTCTACTGTACTCCACTGTACGCTACCTCTACTGTGCTCCATAGTACTCTACCTCTACTGTACTCCACTCTACTCTACATCTACTGTGCTCCACTGTACTCTACTGTACTCCACCTCTACTGTGCTCCGCTGTACTCCACTGTACTCTACCTCTACTGTACTCCACTGTACTCTACCTCCACTGTGCTCCACTGTACTCCACTGTACTCTACCTCTATTGTGCTCCACTGTACTCTACCTCTACTGTACTCCACTGTACTCTACCTCTAGTGTGCTCCACTGTTCTCTACCTCTACTGTACTCTACTGTACTCCACCTCTTCTGTGCTCCACAGTACTCCACTGTACTCCACTGTACTCTACCTCTACTGTGCTCCACTGTACTCTACCTCTACTGTGCTCCACTGTACTCTACCTCTACTGTACTCCACTGTACTCTACCTCTACTGTGCTTCACTCTACTCTACCTCTACTGTACTCCACTCTACACTACCTCTACTGTGCTCCACTGTACTCTATCTCTACTGTACTCTACTGTACTCTACCTCTACTGTACTCCACTGTACTCTACCTCTACTGTGCTCCACTGTACTCTACCTCTACTGTACTCCACTCTACACTACCTCTACTGTGCTCCACTGTACTCTATCTCTACTGTACTCTACTGTACTCCACCTCTACTGTGCTCCGCTGTACTCCACTGTACTCTACCTCTACTGTGCTCCACTGTACTCTACCTCTTCTGTACTCCACTGTACTCTACCTCTACTGTGCTCTACTGTACTCTACCTCTACTGTACTCCACGGTACGCTACCTCTACTGTGCTCCACTGTACTCTACCTCTACTGTACTCCACGGTACGCTACCTCTACTGTGCTCCACTCTACTCTACCTCTACTGTACTCCACTCTACTCTACCTCTACTGTGCTCCACTGTACTCTACCTCTACTGTACTCCACTGTACTCTACCTCTACTGTGCTCCACTGTACTCTATCTCTACTGTACTCCACTGTACTCTATCTCTACTGTACTCCACTGTACTCTACCTCTACTGTGCTCCACTGTATTCTACCTCTACTGTACTCCACTGTACTCTACCTCTACTGTACTCTACTGTACTCCACCTCTACTGTGCTCCACTGTACTCCACTGTACTCTACCTCTACTGTGCTCCACTGTACTCTACTTCTACTGTACTCCACTGTACTCTACCTCTAGTGTGCTCCACTGTTCTCTACCTCTACTGTACTCTACTGTACTCCACCTCTACTGTGCTCCACTGTACTCCACTGTACTCTACCTCTACTGTGCTCCACTGCACTCTACCTCTACTGTAATCCACTCTACTCTATCTCTACTGTGCTCCATTGTACTCTATCTCTACTGTACTCCAATGTACTCTACCTCTACTGTACTCTACTGTTCTCTACCCCTCTACTGTAATTTACTGTATTCCACCTCTAGTGTTCTCCACTGTACTCCACTGTACTCTACCTCTACTGTGCTCCACTGTACTCTACCTCTACTGTACTCCACTGTACTCTACCTCTACTGTGCTCCACTGTACTCTACCTCTACTGTACTCTACTGTACTCTACCTCTACTGTGCTCCACTGTACTCTACCTCTACTGTACTCCACTCCACACTACCTCTACTGTGCTCCACTGTACTCCACTGTACTCTACCTCTACTGTGCTCCACTGTACTCTACCTCTACTGTACTCCACTGTACTCTACCTCTACTGTGCTCCACTGTACTCTACCTCTACTGTACTCCACTGTACTCTACCTCTAATGTGCTCCACTGTACTCTACCTCTACTGTACTCCACTCTACACTACCTCTACTGTGCTCCACTGTACTCTATCTCTACTGTACTCTACTGTACTCCACCTCTACTGTGCTCCGCTGTACTCCACTGTACTCTACCTCTATTGTACTCCACTGTACTCTACCTCTACTGTACTCCACTGTACTCTACCTCTACTGTGCTCCACTGTACTCTACCTCTACTGTACTCCACTGTACTCTACCTCTACTGTGCTCCACTGTTCTCTACCTCTACTGTACTCTACTGTACTCCACCTCTACTGTGTTCCACTGTAATCCACTGTACTCTACCTCTACTGTGCTCCACTGTACTCTACCTCTACTGTACTCCAATGTACTCTACCTCTACTGTACTCTACTGTTCTCTACCTCTACTGTACTCTACTGTACTCCACCTCTACTGTGCTCCACTGTACTCCACTGTACTCTACCTCTACTGTGCTCCACTGTACTCTACCTCTACTGAACTCCACTGTACTCTACCTCTACTGTACTCTACTGTACTCCACCTCTAATGTGCTCCACTGTACTCCACTGTACTCTACCTCTACTGTACTCCACTGTACTCTACCTCTACTCTACTCCACCAAACTCTACCTCTATTGTCCTTCACTGTGCTCTACTGTACTCTACCTCTACTGTGCTCCACTGTACTCCACTGTACTCTATCTCTACTGTGATCCACTGTACTCTACCTCTGCTGTGCTCCACTGTACTCTACCTCTACTGTGCTCCACTGTACTCTACCTCTACTCTACTCCACTGTACTCTACCTCTACTGTACTCTACTGTTCTCTACCTCTACTGTACTCTACTGTACTCCACCTCTACTGTGCTCCACTGTACTCCACTGTACTCTACCTCTACTGTGCTTCACTGTACTCTACCTCTACTGTACTCCACTGTACTCTACCTCTACTGTACTCCACTGTACTTTACCTCTACTGTGCTCCACTGTTCTCTACCTCTACTGTACTCTACTGTACTCCACCTCTACTGTGTTCCACTGTACTCCACTGTACTCTACCTCTACTGTGCTCCACTGTACTCTACCTCTACTGTACTCCAATGTACTCTACCTCTACTGTACTCTACTGTTCTCTACCTCTACTGTACTCTACTGTACTCCACCTCTACTGTGTTCCACTGTACTCCACCTCTACTGTGTTCCACTGTACTCCACTCTACTCTATCTCTACTGTGCTCCATTGTACTCTATCTCTACTGTACTCTACTGTACTCCACCTCTACTGTGTTCCACTGTACTCCACCTCTACTGTGTTCCACTGTACTCCACTCTACTCTATCTCTACTGTGCTCCATTGTACTCTATCTCTACTGTACTCCAATGTACTCTACCTCTACTGTACTCTACTGTTCTCTACCTCTACTGTACTCTACTGTACTCCACCTCTACTGTGCTCCACTGTACTCCACTGTACTCTACCTCTACTGTGCTCCACTGTACTCTACCTCTACTGTACTCCACTGTACTCTACCTCTACTGTGCTCCACTGTACTCTACCTCTATTGTACTCCACTGTACTCTACCTCTACTGTACTCCACTGTACTCTACCTCTACTGTGCTCCACTGTACTCTACCTCTACTGTGCTCCGCTGTACTCCACTGTACTTTACCTCTACTGTGCTCCACTGTACTCTACCTCTACTGTACTCCACCTATACTGTACTCCACTGTACTCTACCTCTACTGTGCTCCACTGTTCTCTACCTCTACTGTACTCTACTGTACTCCACCTCTACTGTGTTCCACTGTAATCCACTGTACTCTACCTCTACTGTGCTCCACTGTACTCTACCTCTACTGTACTCCAATGTACTCTACCTCTACTGTACTCTACTGTTCTCTACCTCTACTGTACTCTACTGTACTCCACCTCTATTGTGCTCCACTGTACTCCACTGTACTCTACCTCTACTGTGCTCCACTGTATTCTACCTCTACTGTACTCCACTGTACTCTACCTCTACTGTGCTCCACTGTACTCTACCTCTACTGTACCCCACTGTACTCTACCTCTACTGTACTCCACTGTACTCTACCTCTACTGTGCTCCACTGTACTCTACCTCTACTGTACTCCACTGTACTCTACCTCTACTGTGCTCCACTGTACTCCACTGTACGCTACCTCTACTGTGCTCCACTGTACTCTACCTCTACTGTACTCCACTCTACTCTACCTCTACTGTTCTCCACTGTACTCTACCTCTAGAGTGCTCCACTGTTCTCTACCTCTACTGTACTCTACTGTACTCCACCTCTACTGTGCTCCACTGTACTCCACTGTACTCTACCTCTACTGTACTCCACGGTACGCTACCTCTACTGTGCTCCACTGTACTCTACCTCTACTGTACTCCACTGTACGCTACCTCTACTGTGCTCCACTGTACTTTACCTTTACTGTACTCCACTCTACTCTACCTCTACTGTGCTCCACTGTACTCTACCTCTACTGTACTCCACTGTACTCTACCTCTACTGTGCTCCACTGTACTCTATCTCTACTGTACTCCACTGTACTCTACCTCTACTGTGCTCCACTGTACTCTATCTCTACTGTACTCCACTGTACTCTACCTCTACTGTACTCTACTGTTCTCTACCTCTACTGTACTCTACTGTACTCCACCTCTACTGTACTCCACTGTTCTCCACTGTACTCTACCTCTACTGTGCTCCACTGTACTCTACCTCTACTGTACTCCACTGTACTCTACCTCTACTGTACTCTACTGTACTCCACCTCTACTGTGCTCCACTGTACTCCACTGTACTCTACCTCTACTGTGCTCCACTGTACTCTACCTCTACTGTACTCCACTGTACTCTACCTCTACTGTACTCTACTGTTCTCTACCTCTACTGTACTCTACTGTCCTCCACCTCTACTGTACTCCACTGTACTCTACCTCTACTGTGCTCCACTGTACTCTACCTCTACTGTACTCCAATGTACTCTACCTCTTATGTGCTCCACTGTACTCTACCTCTACTGTACTCCACTGTACTCTACCTCTGCTGTGCTCAACTGTACTCTATCTCTACTGTACTCCACTGTACTCTACCTCTACTGTACTCCACTGTACTCTACCTCTACTGTACTCTACTGTACTCCACCTCTAATGTGCTCCACTGTATTCCACTGTACTCTACCTCTACTGTACTCCACTGTACTCTACCTCTACTGTACTCCACTGTACTCTACCTCTTCTGTGCTCCACTGTACTCCACTGTACGCTACCTCTACTGTGCTCCAAACTACTCTACCTCTACTGTACTCCACTCTATTCTACCTCTACTGTGCTCCGCTGTACTCCACTCTACTCTACGTCTACTCTGCTCCACTGTACTCTACCTCTACTTTAATCCACTGTACTCTACCTCTACTGTAATCCACTTTACACTACCTCTACTGTACTCCACTGTACGCTACCTCTACTGTGCTCCACAGTATTCTACCTCTACTGTACTCCACTCTACTCTACATCTACTGTGCTCCACTGTACTCTACTGTACTCCACCTCTACTCTGCTCCGCTGTACTCCGCTGTACTCTACCTCTACTGTGCTCCACTGTACTCTACCTCTACTGTACTCCACTGTACTCTACCTCTACTGTACTCTACTGTTCTCCACCTCTACTGTGCTCCACTGTACTCCACTGTACTCTACCTCTACTGTGCTCCACTGTACTCTACCTCTACTGTACTCCACTGTACTCTACCTCTAGTGTGCTCCACTGTTCTCTACCTCTACTGTACCCTACTGTACTCCACCTCTACTGTGCTCCACTGTACTCCACTGTACTCTACCTCTACTGTGCTCCACTGTTCTCTACCTCTACTGTACTCCACTGTACTCTACCTCTACTGTGCTCCTCTGTACTTTACCTCTACTCTACTCCACTGAACTCTACCTCTACTGTACTCTACTGTTCTCTTCCTCTACTGTACTCTACTGTACTCCACCTCTACTGCACTCCACTGTACTCCACTGTACTCTACCTCTACTGGGCTCCACTGTACTCTACCTCTACTGTGCTCCACTGTACTCTACCTCTACTGTACTCCACTGTACTCTACCTCTACTGTGCTCCTCTGTACTTTACCTCTACTCTACTCCACTGTACTCTACCTCTACTGTACTCTACTGTTCTCTTCCTCTACTGTACTCTACTGTTCTCCACCTCTGCTGTACTCCACTGTACTCCACTGTACTCTACCTCTACTGGGCTCCACTGTACTCTACCTCTACTTTACTCCACTGTACTCTACCTCTACTGTGCTCCACTGTACTCTACCTCTACTGTACTCCACTGTACTCTACCTATACTGTACTCCACTGTACACTGCCTCTAGTGTACTCTACTGTACTCCACCTCTAATGGTCTCCACTGTACTCCACTGTACTCTACCTCTACTGTACTCCACTGTACTCTACCTCTACTGTACTCCACTGTACTCTACCTCTACTGTGCTCCACTGTAATCCACTGTACTCTACCTCTACTGTGCTCCACTGTACTCTACCTCTACTGTGCTCCACTGTACTCTACCTCTTATGTACTCCACTGTACTCTACCTCTACTGTACTCCACGGTACGCTACCTCTACAGTGCTCCACTGTACTCAAACCTCTATTGTACTCCAATGTACGCTACCTCTACTGTGCTCCACTGTACTCTACCTCTACTGTACTCCACTCTACTCTACCTCTACTGTGCTCCACTGTACTCTGTCTCTAATGTACTCCACTGTACTCTACCTTTACTGTAGTCTACTGTTCTCTACCTCTACTGTACTCTACTGTACTCCACCTCTAATGTGCTCCACTGTACTCCACTGTACTCTACCTCTGCTGTACTCCACTGTACTCTACCTCTACTCTGCTCCACTGTACTCCACTGTACGCTACCTCTACTGTGCTCCACTGTACTCTACCTCTACTCTACTCCACTCTACTCTACCTCTACTGTGCTCCGCTGTACTCCACTGTACTCTACCCTCTACTGTGCTCCACTGTACTCTACCTCTACTGTACTCCACTTTACTCTACCTCTACTGTGCTCCACTGTACTCTATCTCTACTGTACTATACTGTACTCCACCTCTACTCTGCTCCGCTGTACTCCACTGTACTCTACCTCTACTGTACTCCACTGTACTCTACCTCTACTGTGCTATACCGTACTCCACATCTACTGTGCTCCACTGTACTCTACCTCTTCTGTACTCTACTGTTCTCTACCTCTACTGTACTCTACTGTACTCCACCTCTACTGTGCTCCACTGTACTCCACTGTACTCTACCTCTACTATGCTCCTCTGTACTGTACCTCTACTGTACTCCACTGTACTCTACCTCTACTGTGCTCAACTGTACTCTACCTCTACTGTACTCCACTGTACTCTACCTCTACTGTGCTCCACTGTTCTCTACCTCTACTGTACTCTACTGTACTCCACCTCTACTGTGCTCCACTGTACTCCACTGTACTCTATCTCTACTGTACTCTACTGTACTCCAACTCTACTGTGCTCCGCTGTACTCCACTATACTCTACCTCTACTGTGCTCCACTGTACTCTACCTCTACTGTACTCCACTGTTCTCTACCTCTACTCTGCTCCACTGTACTCTACCTCTACTGTACTCCACTGTACGCTACCTCTACTGTGCTCCACTGTACTCTACCTCTACTGTACTCCACTCTACTCTACCTCTACTGTGCTCCGCTGTACTCTACCTCTACTGTACTCTACTGTACTCCACCTCTAATGTGCTCCACTGTATTCCACTGTACTCTACCTCTACTGTACTCCACTGTACTCTACCTCTACTGTACTCCACTGTACTCTACCTCTACTGTACTCCACTGTACTCTACCTCTACTTTGCTCCACTGTTCTCTACCTCTACTGTACTACAATGTACGCTACCTCTACTGTGCTCCACTGTACTCTGCCTCTACTGTACTCCACTGTACTCTACCTCTGCTGTGCTCAACTGTACTCTACCTCTACTGTACTCCACTGTACTCTACCTCTACTGTACTCCACTGTACTCTACCTCTACTGTACTCTACTGTACTCCACCTCTAATGTGCTCCACTGTATTCCACTGTACTCTACCTCTACTGTACTCCACTGTACTCTACCTCTACTGTACTCCACTGTACTCTACCTCTACTTTGCTCCACTGTTCTCTACCTCTACTGTACTCTACTGTACTCCACCTCTACTGTGCTCCACTGTACTCCACTGTACTCTACCTCTACTTAGCTCCACTGTACTCTACCTCTACTGTACTCTACCTCTACTGTGATCCACTGTACTCCACTGTACTCTACCTCTACTGTGCTCCACTGTACTCTATCTCTACTGTACTCTAGTGTACTCCACCTCTACTGTGCTCCGCTGTACTCCACTGTACTCTACCTCTACTGTGCTCCACTGTACTCTACCTCTACTGTACTCCACTGTACTCTACCTCTACTTTGCTCCACTGTTCTCTACCTCTACTGTACTCTACTGTAATCCACCTCTACTGTGCTCCACTGTACTCTGCCCTCTACTGTACTCCACTGTACTCTACCTCTACTGTGCTCCACTGTACTCTACCCTCTACTGTACTCTACTGTACTCCACCTCTAATGCGCTCCACTGTACTCCACTGTACTCTACCTCTACTGTACTCTACTGTACTCCACCTCTAATGCGCTCCACTGTACTCCACTGTACTCTACCTCTACTGTACTCCACTGTACTCTACCTCTACTGTACTCCACCAAACTCTACCTCTATTGTCCTTCACTGTACTCTACTGTACTCTACCTCTACTGTGCTCCATTGTACTCCACTGTACTCTATCTCTACTGTGATCCACTGTACTCTACCTCTGCTGTGCTCCACTGTACTCTACCTCTACTGTGCTCCACTGTACTCTACCTCTACTCTACTCCACTGTACTCTACCTCTACTGTACTCTATTGTTCTCTACCTCTACTGTACTCTACTGTACTCCACCTCTACTGTGCTCCACTGTACTCCACTGTACTCTACCTCTACTGTGCTCCACTGTACTCTACCTCTACTGTACTCCACTGTACTCTACCTCTACTGTGCTCCACTGTACTCTACCTCTACTGTACTCCACTGTACTCTACCTCTACTGTGCTCTACTGTACTCTACCTCTACTGTACTCCACTCTACACTACCTCTACTGTACTCCACTGTACTCTAATTCTACTGTACTCTACTGTACTCCACCTCTACTGTGCTCCGCTGTACTCCACTGTACTCTACCTCTACTGTGCTCCACTGTACTCTACCTCTTCTGTACACCACTGTACTCTACCTCTACTGTGCTCCACTGTACTCTACCTCTACTGTACTCCACGGTACGCTACCTCTACTGTGCTCAACTGTACTCTACCTCTACTGTACTCCACTGTACGCTACCTCTACTGTGTTCCACTGTACTCTACCTCTACTGTACTCCACTCTACTCTACCTCTACTGTGCTCCACTGTACTCTACCTCTACTGTACTCCACTGTACTCTACCTCTACTGTGCTCCACTGTACTCTATCTCTACTGTACTCCACTGTACTCTACCTCTACTGTACACTACTGTTCTCTACCTCTACTGTACTCTACTGTACTCCACCTCTACTCTACTCCACTGTACTCCACTCTACTCTACCTCTACTGTGCTCCACTGTACTCTACCTCTACTGTGCTCCACTGTACTCTACCTCTACTGTGCTCCACTGTACTCTACCTCTACTGTACTCCACTGTACTCTACCTATACTGTACTCTACTGTACTCCACCTCTAATGTACTCCACTGTACGCTACCTCTACTGTACTCCACTGTACTCTACCTCTACTGTACTCCACTGTACTCTACCTCTACTGTGCTCCACTGTACTCCACTGTACGCTACCTCTGCTGTGCTCCACTGTACTCTACCTCTACTGTACTCCACTCTACTCTACCTCTACTGTGCTCCGCTGTACTCCACTTTACTCTACCTCTACTGTGCTCCACTGTACTCTACCTCTACTGTACTCCGCTGTACTCCACTGTACTTTACCTCTACTGTGCTCCACTGTACTCTACCTCTACTGTACTCCACCTATACTGTACTCCACTTTACTCTACCTCTACTGTGCTCCACTGTTCTCTACCTCTACTGTACTCTACTGTACTCCACCTCTACTGTGTTCCACTGTACTCCACTGTACTCTACCTCTACTGTGCTCCACTGTACTCTACCTCTACTGTACTCCAATGTACTCTACCTCTACTGTACTCTACTGTTCTCTACCTCTACTGTACTCTACTGTACTCCACCTCTACTGTGTTCCACTGTACTCCACCTCTACTGTGTTCCACTGTACTCCACTCTACTCTATCTCTACTGTGCTCCATTGTACTCTATCTCTACTGTACTCCAATGTTCTCTACCTCTACTGTACTCTACTGTACTCCACCTCTACTTTGCTCCACTGTACTCCACTGTACTCTACCTCTACTGTGCTCCACTGTACTCTACCTCTACTGTACTCCACTGTACTCTACCTCTACTCTGCTCCACTGTACTCTACCTCTATTGTACTCCACTGTACTCTACCTCTACTCTACTCCACTGTACTCCTCTACTGTACTCCACTGTACTCTACCTCTACTGTGTTCCACTGTACTCCACTGTACGCTACCTCTACTGTGCTCCACTGTACTCTACCTCTACTGTACTCCACTCTACTCTACCTCTACTGTGCTCCGCTGTACTCCACTGTACTTTACCTCTACTGTGCTCCACTGTACTCTACCTCTACTGTACTCTACCTATACTGTACTCCACTGTACTCTACCTCTACTGTGCTCCACTGTTCTCTACCTCTACTGTACTCTACTGTACTCCACCTCTACTGTGTTCCACTGTAATCCACTGTACTCTACCTCTACTGTGCTCCAGTGTACTCTACCTCTACTGTACTCCAATGTACTCTACCTCTACTGTACTCTACTGTTCTCTACCTCTACTGTACTCTACTGTACTCCACCTCTACTGTGCTCCACTGTACTCTACCTCTACTGTGCTCCACTGTACTCTACCTCTACTGTACTCCACTGTACTCTACCTCTACTGTGCTCCACTGTACTCTACCTCTACTGTACCCCACTGTACTCTACCTCTACTGTACTCCACTGTACTCTACCTCTACTGTGCTCCACTGTACTCTACCTCTACTGTACTCCACTGTACTCTACCTCTACTGTGCTCCACTGTACTCCACTGTACGCTACCTCTACTGTGCTCCACTGTACTCTACCTCTACTGTACTCCACTCTACTCTACCTCTACTGTGGTCCGCTGTACTCCACTGTACTCTACCTCTACTGTGCTCCACTGTACTCTACCTCTACTGTACTCCACTCTACTCTACCTCTACTGTGCTCCACTGTACTCTATCTCTACTGTACTCTACTGTACTCCACCTCTACTGTGCTCCGCTGTACTCCACTGTACTCTATCTCTACTCTGCTCCACTGTACTCTACCTCTGCTGTGCTCCACTGTACTCTACCTCTACTGTGCTCCACTGTACTCTACCTCTACTCTACTCCACTGTACTCTACCTCTACTGTGCTCCACTGTACTCTACCTCTACTGTACTCCACCTATACTGTACTCCACTGTACTCTACCACTACTGTGCTCCACTGTTCTCTACCTCTACTGTACTCTACTGTACTCCACCTCTACTGTGTTCCACTGTAATCCACTGTACTCTACCTCTACTGTGCTCCAGTGTACTCTACCTCTACTGTACTCCAATGTACTCTACCTCTACTGTACTCTACTGTTCTCTACCTCTACTGTACTCTACTGTACTCCACCTCTACTGTGCTCCACTGTACTCTACCTCTACTGTGCTCCACTGTACTCTACCTCTACTGTACTCCACTGTACTCTACCTCTACTGTGCTCCACTGTACTCTACCTCTACTGTACCCCACTGTACTCTACCTCTACTGTACTCCACTGTACTCTACCTCTACTGTGCTCCACTGTACTCTACCTCTACTGTACTCCACTGTACTCTACCTCTACTGTGCTCCACTGTACTCCACTGTACGCTACCTCTACTGTGCTCCACTGTACTCTACCTCTACTGTACTCCACTCTACTCTACCTCTACTGTGGTCCGCTGTACTCCACTGTACTCTACCTCTACTGTGCTCCACTGTACTCTACCTCTACTGTACTCCACTCTACTCTACCTCTACTGTGCTCCACTGTACTCTATCTCTATTGTACTCTACTGTACTCCACCTCTACTGTGCTCCGCTGTACTCCACTGTACTCTATCTCTACTCTGCTCCACTGTACTCTACCTCTGCTGTGCTCCACTGTACTCTACCTCTACTGTGCTCCACTGTACTCTACCTCTACTCTACTCCACTGTACTCTACCTCTACTGTACTCTACTGTTCTCTACCTCTACTGTACTCTACTGTACTCTACTGTACTCCACCTCTACTGTGCTCCACTGTACTCCACTGTACTCTACCTCTACTGTGCACCACTGTACTCTACCTCTACTGTACTCCACTGTACTCTAACTCTACTGTACTCCACTGTACTCTACCTCTACTGTGCTCCACTGTACTCTACCTCTACTGTGCTCCACTGTACTCTACCTCTACTGTGCTCCACTGTACTCTACCTCTACTGTACTCCACTGTACTCTACCTCTACTGTACTCCAACGAATTCTACCTCTACTGTGCTCCACTGTACTCTACCTCTACTGTGCTCCACTGTACTCTACCTCTACTGTGCTCCACTGTACTCTACCTCTACTGTACTCCACTGTACTCTACCTCTACTGTACTCCAACGAATTCTACCTCTACTGTGATCCACTGTACTCCACTGTACTGTACCTCTACTGTGCTCCACTGTACTCTACCTCTACTGTACGCCACTGTACTCTACCTATACTGTACTCCACTGTACTCTACCTCTAGTGTACTCTCCTGTACTCCACCTCTAATGTGCTCCACTGTACTCCACTGTACTCTACCTCTACTGTACTCTACCTCTGCTGTGCTCAACTGTACTCTACCTCTACTGTTCTCCACTGTACTCTACCTCTACTGTACTCCACTGTACTCTACCTCTACTGTACTCTACTGTACTCCACCTCTAATGTGCTCCGCTGTATTCCACTGTACTCTACCTCTACTGTACTCCACTGTACTCTACCTCTACTGTACTCCACTGTACTCTACCTCTTCTGTGCTCCACTGTACTCCACTGTACGCTACCTCTACTGTGCTCCACACTACTCTACCTCTACTGTACTCCACTCTATTCTACCTCTACTGTGCTCCGCTGTACGCCACTGTACTCTACGTCTACTGTGCTCCACTGTACTCTACCTCTACTGTACTCCACTGTACTCTACCTCTACTGTAATCCACTGTACACTACCTCTACTGTACTCCACTGTACTCTACCTCTACTGTACTCCACTGTACGCTACCTCTACTGTGCTCCACTGTACTCTACCTCTACTGTACTCCACTCTGCTCTACCTCTACTGTGCTCCACTGTACTCTACCTCTACTGTGCTCCACTGTACTCTACCTCTACTGTGCTCCACTGTACTCTACCTCTACTGTACTCCACTGTACTCTACCTATACTGTACTCCACTGTACTCTACCTCTAGTGTACTCTACTGTACTCCACCTCTAATGTGCTCCACTGTACTCCACTGTACTCTACCTCTACTGTACTCCACTGTACTCTACCTCTACTGTACTCCACTGTACTCTACCTCTACTGTGCTCCACTGTACTCCACTGTACGCTACCTCTGCTGTGCTCCACTGTACTCTACCTCTACTGTACTCCACTCTACTCTACCTCTACTGTGCTCCGCTGTACTCCACTTTACTCTACCTCTACTGTGCTCCACTGTACTCTACCTCTACTGTACTCCACTGTACGCTACCTCTACTGTGCTCCGCTGTACTCCACTGTACTCCACCTCTACTGTGCTCTGCTGTACTCCACTGTACTTTACCTCTACTGTGCTCCACTGTACTCTACCTCTACTGTACTCCACCTATACTGTACTCCACTGTACTCTACCTCTACTGTGCTCCACTGTTCTCTACCTCTACTGTACTCTACTGTACTCCACCTCTACTGTGTTCCACTGTAATCCACTGTACTCCACCTCTACTGTGCTCCACTGTACTCTACCTCTACTGTACTCCAATGTACTCTACCTCTACTGTACTCTACTGTTCTCTACCTCTACTGTGCTCCACTGTACTCTACCTCTACTGTACCCCACTGTACTCTACCTCTACTGTACTCCACTGTACTCCACTGTACTCTACCTCTACTGTGCTCCACTGTACTCTACCTCTACTCTACTCCACTGTACTCTACCTCTACTGTGCTCCACTGTACTCTACCTCTACTGTACCCCACTGTACTCTACCTCTACTGTACTCCACTGTACTCTACCTCTACTGTGCTCCACTGTACTCTACCTCTACTGTACTCCACTGTACTCTACCTCTACTGTGCTCCACTGTACTCCACTGTACGCTACCTCTACTGTGCTCCACTGTACTCTACCTCTACTGTACTCCACTCTACACTACCTCTACTGTGGTCCGCTGTACTCCACTGTACTCTACCTCTACTGTGCTCCACTGTACTCTACCTCTACTGTACTCCACTCTACTCTACCTCTACTGTGCTCCACTGTACTCTATCTCTACTGTACTCTACTGTACTCCACCTCTACTGTGCTCCGCTGTACTCCACTGTACTCTATCTCTACTCTGCTCCACTGTACTCAACCTCTGCTGTGCTCCACTGTACTCTACCTCTACTGTGCTCCACTGTACTCTACCTCTACTCTACTCCACTGTACTCTACCTCTACTGTACTCTACTGTACTCCACCTCTACTGTGCTCCACTGTACTCTACCTCTACTGTGCACCACTGTACTCTACCTCTACTGTACTCCACTGTACTCTAACTCTACTGTACTCCACTGTACTCTACCTCTACTGTGCTCCACTGTACTCTACCTCTACTGTACTCCACTGTACTCTACCTCTACTGTACTCCACTCTACTCTACCTCTACTGTGCTCCGCTGTACTCCACTGTACTCTACCTCTACTGTGCTCCGCTGTACTCTACCTCTACTGTACTCCACTGTACTCTACCTCTACTGTGCTCCACTGTACTCTACCTCTGCTGTACTCCACTGTACTCTACCTCTACTGTACTCCACTGTACTCTACCTCTACTGTACTCTACTGTACTCCACCTCTAATGTGCTCCACTGTACTCTACCTCTACTGTACTCCACTGTACTCTACCTCTACTGTACTCCACCAAACTCTACCTCTATTGTCCTTCACTGTACTCTACTTTACTCTACCTCTACTGTGCTCCACTGTACTCCACTGTACTCTATCTCTACTGTGATCCACTGTACTTTACCTCTGCTGTGCTCCACTGTACTCTACCTATACTGTGCTCCACTGTACTCTACCTCTACTCTACTCCACTGTACTCTACCTCTACTGTACTCTACTGTTCTCTACCTCTACTGTACTCTACTGTACTCCACCTCTACTGTGCTCCACTGTACTCCACTGTACTCTACCTCTACTGTGCTCCACTGTACTCTACCTCTACTGTACTCCACTGTACTCTACCTCTACTGTGCTCCACTGTACTCTACCTCTACTGTACTCCACTGTACTCTACCTCTACTGTGCTCTACTGTACTCTACCTCTACTGTACTCCACTCTACACTACCTCTACTGTGCTCCACTGTACTCTAATTCTACTGTACTCTACTGTACTCCACCTCTACTGTGCTCCGCTGTACTCCACTGTACTCTACCTTGTTGTGGCTATTTTTATCATTCAACAAACACCACCACTGAGTAAGCGACTGAGTCCAAATCAATAGTTTAAAAAGTATTTATTTCTCTTGCAAGAGAGATCCTCGTCACCAATACACATTCGTGAGTCAGTGAGGACAGATAAGGAGAAAGCAGTGCCTGTCTTTCTTATACCCCAAGGCCTTATTTCTTCCCTCCCCTCAGGGAGAGAGATATACTTTGTCTCTTCATTCCTCCCTGGCCCTGAGATTTTAATGCCCCCCTTTAACCCTTTAGGCTATAAAATACAAATGCACTCAGGATGACCCCTTGACCACCTGCTTTTCCCTTACCTCCACTGACGAACATAACACAGTAAATTATCACACAGCCCCCCCTCACTACAAGTGAGAGAAACAGATGAGGCCAACATTAGGAATAACTGAAATAAGAATACTACATGGAAAAATTCCATTACAACTCCTCTCTGTTTATCATACTCTGATAACTGATTAATCACATTGTAATAATAGTAATAATGAATGCAAGTCCAAGTCGTTACATAAAATCACTCTCCTTGTACCTGTTGAAGAAAGAATTTTAGAATGAAAAAGCATAAGGCTGTTTTTGTGGGGGAAAGTCCCCGTAATATTTTAGCAAGCAAGTAAACATAGTAAGGAAACAAAATATATAAAGTATAATAAAAATCACTCAGTTTCATACCCTATCTTTGTACGCCATCTCGTAACACGGATGACTGCTGCTTTTAACCCTCTTTAAATCTTTAGCCCTTAATCTTTCTCAGAAAATAAACAAATAGAAGAAAAAAACAAACAGATGGAAAAATATAATAAAAAAAATCCCTCTATTCGACCCTCGTACTTTCACGCCATCTTGTGATAAAGGAAAACATTTTCTTTACTCAATTAACACGTTTCGCTGTAGCTTCCGCTACTTGTGTCATCATATTGTTGTTCATCAACATCATCATTCGGATAGGCTGTCATTTTCACCAATTGAACAGACATTCCAACCTTAACCAGTCTCTGCACTAAGCTAGACACACATTGTATAATACATGGTATACATAGCAGAATCAGCACTATTATGACTAAAATTGGCAACACAGTTTGAGCTAACCAAAATCCCCAGCCCCCCTTAAAATTCATTATCCCGGTCAGCCAGTTCTCCTCCACTGGTTCAGGCTCCTGTTGGCAATACTTTCAGACCTGCTGTACAATGCAGTATTATCAAGCAAATTGTCACTGACAACACAGTCATTATGCATGTGGTCTTAACCAGGCCACACATTCCTGGCACTCTGAATGGGTGCCACGGCCTTGTCCGCTCCATGTTCTCGGTTACTCTGATCTGCTGTGTGACCAGAAATTGTTAAGAAAGTTCAATCTTTAAAAGCACTGACAAGAAAGTCTTATCTGTTCCGTTGTCCGCACGGTTTCCCGCTGTCCCTGCTGCTTCAATGCTGCAGGCTTTGTTATGTCTTTTGTCTGGCCTTGCTCTTGCGCAGATAACGGTACCTTTCTTTGCTTTTCAATAACTGGACTTGACGTTTATGATCGTTGACCCTCCTCCTGCGATTGCTCCGCCTCCGCAATGGGCGGCACCTTCCTGCAATGGTTCGCGTGAACCCACGTGGCCCTCTCTGCGACCTTCACCGCCGTGTACGTCACCAGAAGCACCTGGAAAGGTCCAAGCCACCTTTTCGCCTTCCAGCTTTTCCTTCTGTGATCACGAATCACCACGAAATCACCCGGTCTGACCTTGTGCAGAAACGTCTCAGCAACTTTCCCCTGGGCAGCTTTCACCTGCACAGAAATTTGTGATAACAGACAAGACATTTCTTTGCAGTAATTCAACATGTCATTCTCACACACATCCGCGGATGGCAGCCTTTGTTTACCCCCTTCTATGCCCATAAATGGCGGCCTGCCGAACAAAATTTCAAATGGGCTCAGATTTGTTTTCACTCGTTTCCTCATTCTCATGTACATGAGTACAATTGGTAGGGCCTTAACCCAAGACAGACCCGTCTCTTCGCAACATTTTGCCAATTTGTTCTTGATTGTTTGATTTGATCTCTCTACCACTCCCGCTGATGAGGGAGCGTAACTGCAATGTGTTCTCATATCAATGCCCAAGAACTCTCCCACCTGCTTTATTGCAGCATTTACAAAATGTCTTCCATTGTCAGAGCTGATTTTTCTTGGTATTCCCCACCTCGGAACAATTTCGGTTAGCAGGGCCTTTGCCACTGCTGCCGAATCTTGCTGTGAGGTCGGGAAAGCCTCCACCCACTTTGACCACATGTCTACCATTACCAGACAGTGTTTCTGTTTCCCACAAGGGGTTAATTCGATGAAGTCCATCATCAGATACTCAAACGGACCTGCTGGGGCTGGTTGAGATGCTAAGGGTGTTTTTATCCCTCTTGCCACATTGTGTGTGTTACAAGTGACACATCTTTTGCAAAAATTTTCAGCAAAGACTGTGAAACCTTTAGTATACCATAAATCTTTCATCTGCATTACCATACTTCCCTTTGACCCATGGTCTAGGCCGTGGGTCAACTTAGCGTAATGCTGAAAGAAATGCTTTGGTAAACAAGGAATGCCATCCTTCATCCATACACCCCCCCTGAGACTGCAGCCAGACGACCTCCATTTCTGTTTTTCTGCTCCTGTGGAAAACGTCTGCATGCTTTCTAAACAAAGAGAAATGTCAGGGTTAGTCACAGATACCAAAGCACAAGTCGTTTCTTTTGTCTCCTGCGCTGCCGCGGCCTTCGCTGCCGCGTCGGCTCGTGCGTTTCCTGTGGAGATAAAACTTTTATCGTTAGAGTGCGCTGCGCATTTACAGACTGCAACCTTGTCTGGCAAAAGAATGGCCTCCAAAAGCGCTGACACTAGTGAGGCGTTCAATATCGGATGTCCATCCGACTTCAAAAAATTCCTGTGTCTCCAGATTGCTCCGAAGTCGTGCGTGATCCCGAACGCGTAACGCGAGTCTGTGTAAATCGTCACACATTTGTCTGCCATTAATTTACACGCTTCCGTCAGTGCAACCAATTCAGCTGCCTGAGCCGAATAAGTCGCCGGCAATTTGCCAGATTTCACCACTTCAAATTCAGTGGTCACCGCGAAACCAACCTTATTCAGGCCTGTTTGTGGATCTTTGGATGCCGATCCATCCACAAAGAGGACATTATCACAATTCTCCAAAGGTGTGTCCAACAGGTCTGGACGTGGAGTGCACACCTCCTCCAGAACAGACAGACAACAGTGATGTTCCTCCCCATCATCTTCTGTTGGCAGAAGTGTGGCAGGATTCAAAGTTGTGCATCGTTTCACAGTTATGTTCGGCATATCAAGCAAAATCGTATGGTATCGCAACCATCTGGCCGAAGATAAGTGTGATGTTTTCTGCTCTTGCAAAATCATGGTAACTGCGTGTGGGACCATCAAAGTCAAATCAGAATACCCCACAAATTCTCTTGAGGCCAGCACAGCCAGCTCAGCAGCCGCCACAGCCCTCAGGCAGTGTGGCAGACCTGCTGCAACTGCATCAAGTTTCGTTGAAAAATATGCTACTGGTCTTAGTCTGTCACCATGGGTTTGCAATAGCACTGAACTCATAAAACCGTGCTTTTCATCTACCATCTGTGTGAATGGCTTGTCAACTGCTGGTAGGCCCAACGTAGGAGCCTGAGCCAGTTGTCTTTTCATGTTTTCAAAAGCATCCTGTGCTTCTGTGGGCCAATCAATCTTGTCACATGATCTCAGCCCTTTCCCTGCTGTCAGGGCTCTCAAGGGCTTTTCCAGTAGTGCATAATTTGGAATAAACGTTCGACAATATGCACACATTCCCAAGAAGGATAACAATTGTTTCTTTGTTACCGGTCTGGGTACCTCTTTGATCGCTTTAACTCGTTTTTCAGAAAGAGCTTTACTGTTTGGTGTAATCGTGTGACCCAGGAAGGTTATTTCCTGCTTCACAAACTGCAGCTTAGCCAGACTGACCTTGTGCCCCTCCTTTTCCAAATGCCTCAGGAGAGATACACTGTCAGCCACACACACACCCTCATCTCGTGCACAAATTAGCAGATCGTCTACATACTGCAAAAGTGCGGTTCCGCTTGACAAAATTAACGGTTCGAGGCTTCGTTTCAGCGCCTCATTATATATCGTGGGAGACTCACAAAACCCTTGGCAAAGTCGGGTGAATGTGAATCCTTTATCGTCAAAATAAAACGCAAACCAAAACTGACTTTCCTTTGCCACTGGGACGCTAAAGAAAGCGTTGGCCAAATCAACCACAGTGAAATATGTTGCCTCTTGTGGAATCTGTGACAAAATATTGTACGGGGTTGGGACTCGCGGTGCCCTTGCGATAACAGCTGCATTCACTGCAGTCAAATCCTGCACAAAACGCCACTGAACAATGTCATCCTGATTAGCTGTTGCCTTTTTTACGGGGAAAATGGGTGTTCGTACTGGAGAATCATGACACGGGATGATGACTTTCTCCTTCAGGAGAGATTCAAAAACTGGCCGGATCCCCCGCAATGCCTCCTTTTTCAGGGGATATTGCGGTTGACACGGCCTGTAGTCAGACTTTGGAGTGACTACTACTGGTTCACAATTTTTAATCAACCCAACATCATACTTGTGTTTCGCCCACAACGTTGAAGGTATTTCTGCCAGGATAGGATGAATATCTGTGGCAGAAATAGCTCCGCGATCATGTTTCTCCATTACACTCTGAACAATAGCAGTCACAGCTCTGTGTACATCAACCTCAAAATCACATGGCAGCATAAATGCCCCTACACTGTCACTCTTCTGTACCCCGTCTCCCCTTTCAGCCCAATCTGTGGCTGTCACACACTGTCTCACAAAAGGGCCCAAATCTGCCCACTGCTGCGCTTTGCCCTTGGTTACTGATAAGTGAGGCGCCGACATTCCTGTTATCAAATACAGCGGCATTTGTTTTTCTGACAGGCAAGCTGAAAGCGCACACACATTTTCATTCCAGAACATTTTATCAAACTTCATTTTCTCATCTTCTGTCTTGTTAAACCACGCTTCCTCAAACTGAGGTTCACGCTCAAAGACAACATGTGACGTGCAATGCAATTTGTCAGGCATCATATTTTCTGTGTTATCTGATACTGTCCGATCCTTTGCCATTTTCAAAATCATTTGTGCCCAATCAAAATCTTTTATCTGCCACTCATATGCCCATTTTGGCTCAAACTTTGCACAACATATCTGCTGTTCTTCCTCAATCACGATACCCATCGGGCCCGCAGTGAGTTTCAAATTTAATTCACACATTAGATCTCGTGCCAACAATGGAGCCGGACAGGTTGCAGAGCACAAAAACGCATGTTTCAACGCTTTGCCCCCCTCCGTCTCGCATCGTAGTGGCACCGTGAAATTTTCTGAAATTACATGCCCTGACGCTGACGTGCTTTCAAACATCACATCCGTCAATCTCGGTTTGCATGGCAAGTCATATGGCCTTATTGTGGACCGGGCAGCCCCCGAATCCACGAGAAACTCTATCATTGTACCGTCAACTAACAGTGGATATCTCGGTAGTCTTAAAAATCCTGCACCCTTGTACATTCTCAGACATTCAGCAGTAACAGCCCTATTCAAATTTTCATCACTCGCACATAAAGATTTGCTAGCATTTTCTTCATTGCAAGAAGCATTATGTGCGTCAGTGTATGTGTTCGTGTTGTGCGTGTGTGTTAGCAAAATTTCACTTCCCTTTCTCGCAGTCGGTTGAATGCCTGTCGCTCGCCCTCCCCTCTCCTGTTCTCCGTTCCTCCATAGTCAATCCGCCCTTTGTGTCTCCGGACAATCCTTTGCCCAGTGTCCGTCGCCTTTGCACACTCTGCACTTCGTGCATTTAAAAAATTCATGTTCGTTGCTTTCGCACAGTCCACATTTCCACTTTCCCTGATACACTTTCTTCTTCTTATTGGCCCAGTTCTGCCGCACTGGGGGTGCACTCGTGCTAGCTTTGATCTGTACAGCAGCCAGCTGCAGCTCTCTCTCCACCTTCACTTTCGCGGCTTTGTCCTTCTTTGTCAGCAGCTGTTCCTCGGCGTGCACAGCGTGCGCTAGGGTGGTTGTTAGTCGCCCGCTCTGCCACTCGATGTAACTTGTTCTCACTGCTTGTCCGATTTCAGGTCTCAGTCCATTCAGGAAACAGCTCTGCAAATGACACTCCCATGTGCCTGGCTGCTCTCCTCTCTCATCCGGCTCAGGCATGCCGCTGTGTTTCTGAAATGTTTCAAAAAGTCTTGCATAATAGTCACGAACTGTTTCTTCTCTCACCTGGCAACAGCTGTTGATTTTTGCTGTGTCCACTCGTGGTGGGAAAGCCTTCTTTATTTCTTCGGCGAGTTTGGCCACTGCTGTTCGATACAGTTCGTTGCCATCACTCATCCACTCTCCGTTCACTCTCCGTCGGTCAGTTGTCGGCATGTGGCTACTCACTTTGTGCCAGCTCGTGGCCCCCAGTTTCACGGCTAGCAGCCGCTTCAGTTCTTGTGTGGTGGGACTGAACTCTTGACAGAAAGTGACTAGCTCATTTGAAAATCTGTCACCTGCGTCGTCCGGGCTTGGCAAATGGGCCATTGCTTCTTTCATGTCTGTCACCGTCCACGGCCTGTAGACCATCACTGATCCATCCGGCCCCGCCACTTCAACCATCGGAGCTGTGATATTAACTGTTTCATCTCTGATCTGTGATCTTGTGACGATTTTCTTCGGCTTGGCTCCGCGTTGCTCGTCCGTGTTCTCTGTGGTTTCTTCCTTTTCGCTCTGGGTCACGTGACTGGACCCTTGTCCCTCTGCTTGCACCTGTTGCATCGCCTGCGCCGTTTGCATCGCTAGTTGCTGGAAAGCCAACGCCATCTGCGCTGTTTGCTGTTGTTGCGCTTCTGCTCGTGCAGCTTCTCTCGCCTCCTGTTCCTCCCGCGCGGCCCGCGCTTCAGCTCTTGCTGCTCGGTCATTTTCCTCTTCTTGCGCTTCACGCGCTGCGTCACGCGCTGCTTGTGCTTGTCTCTCTCTCTCTCTCGCTGCTGCTTGTGCCTCGGGTTGCGGTTCGGCTTGTGCTCGTGGCTGGGTCGGTCTCGATGGAGAACAGTCAAGGTCGGGGTCGAACTTCGGTGCAATCAATCCGGCTCCTGGGAAATGTGTTTTGTACTCCGGCGGTGCCGGTCTCACCGCAATTTCATGTGGGGAAACACAAACATACTGTGGGTTAGTCGGTTCTGGTGGTGCAGACACACATACAGCCAGACTTTCACACTTTTCATTTTTCCTTCCTGCTAATTCTTTTTGCAGTTGCCTTCTTTCTCTTTTATCTGCTTCCTCAAGCCAGCAATCGACTGTGTTTTCACATCTTTTACATACATGTTTAACACACTTGCAGCAACAAGCTGATTGTTTCTCACTACTCTTTTCCACTGAGTCTCTCACCACTTTCAGCCTCGTGCGGCTCAATGTTCCCCCCTCTGGAAAATCATGATGCTAGATATTAACTTCTCAATATCTAGCATACATTTCTGACCATAATGTTTTCTCATTTGGTAGTACACTGGTGTATCATATTTCATAATTTTGCTCTGAGACTTCCCCATACTGGCTGCTTTTCTGTTCTCTGTGGATTTCTCACCGCGCGTTCTCTTGATCTGTCAGGCGTCCCCACACAGACCCGATTTTTCTTTTAACCCAAATCGGTCGGGTTGCACTTGTTAGTGCCCTCCTAATTAAGGTTTACCAAAAAAAAATCTTTTCTGGCTCCCCCTAATTAGCTTCAGCACCTAAAAACAATTTGCTCCGTGGTGGAACAACTGATTTTCAGGTTACCTATCTGTTTGAAACTTCTTGATCCGCTACAAATCTCAGTTAATCTCAGATACTTTCGTATCTGTTTGAAACCTCTTGATCCGCTACAAATCTCAGTTAATCTCAGATAATTTTCTCTCGTATCTGTTTGAAACCTCTTGATCTATATATAGATCTCAATTAAAATCAGATTACGCACCACAGAAACAGCCCTCAGCCAATATGGTTCAATTTCTCTCTTTCCCCTCAATTAAACTGAATTTGCTTTGCTTACCCAGAGATGTTGTTCTGTGCCACTTTGAGTTCTTTTGATTCCAGTGGCCGGATCCGGTCCTAACGGCGGATCTTAATGTTTTTTCTCGAGGTAGGGTTAGAAACTTTGTCAGTTCCTAGGTGATCAGCCTCCGTCCCTCCGTCAGTTCCCGGATCACGTCCATGAAATCCCTCTTCTGACACCAAGCTGTTGTGGCTATTTTTATCATTCAACAAACACCACCACTGAGTAAGCAACTGAGTCCAAATCAATAGTTTAAAAAGTATTTATTTCTCTTGCAAGAGAGATCCTCGTCACCAATACACATTCGTGAGTCAGTGAGGACAGATAAGGAGAAAGCAGTGCCTGTCTTTCTTATACCCCAAGGCCTTATTTCTTCCCTCCCCTCAGGGAGAGAGATATACTTTGTCTCTTCATTCCTCCCTGGCCCTGAGATTTTAATGCCCCCCTTTAACCCTTTAGGCTATAAAATACAAATGCACTCAGGATGACCCCTTGACCACCTGCTTTTCCCTTACCTCCACTGACGAACATAACACAGTAAATTATCACACAGCCCCCCCTCACTACAAGTGAGAGAAACAGATGAGGCCAACATTAGGAATAACTGAAATAAGAATACTACATGGAAAAATTCCATTACAACCTCTACTGTACTCCACTGTACTCTACCTCTACTGTACTCTACTGTACTCCACCTCTACTGTGCTCCGCTGTACTCCACTGTACTCTATCTCTACTCTGCTCCACTGTACTCTACCTCTGCTGTGCTCCACTGTACTCTACCTCTACTGTGCTCCACTGTACTCTACCTCTACTCTACTCCACTGTACTCTACCTCTACTGTACTCTACTGTTCTCTACCTCTACTGTACTCTACTGTACTCCACCTCTACTGTGCTCCACTGTACTCCACTGTACTCTACCTCTACTGTGCACCACTGTACTCTACCTCTACTGTACTCCACTGTACTCTAACTCTACTGTACTCCACTGTACTCTACCTCTACTGTGCTCCACTGTACTCTACATCTACTGTACTCCACTGTACTCTACCTCTACTGTACTCCACTCTACTCTACCTCTACTGTGCTCCGCTGTACTCCACTGTACTCTACCTCTACTGTGCTCCACTGTACTCTACCTCTACTGTACTCCACTGTACTCTACCTCTACTTTGCTCCACTGTACTCTACCTCTGCTGTACTCCACTGTACTCTACCTCTACTGTACTCCACTGTACTCTACCTCTACTGTACTCTACTGTACTCCACCTCTAATGTGCTCCACTGTATTCCACTGTACTCTACCTCTACTGTACTCCACTGTACTCTACCTCTGCTGTGCTCCACTGTACTCTACCTCTACTGTGCTCCACTGTACTCTACCTCTACTCTACTCCACTGTACTCTACCTCTACTGTACTCTACTGTTCTCTACCTCTACTGTACTCTACTGTACTCCACCTCTACTGTGCTCCACTGTACTCCACTGTATTCTACCTCTACTGTGCTCCACTGTACTCTACCTCTACTGTACTCCACTGTACTCTACCTCTACTGTACTCCACTGTACTTTACCTCTACTGTGCTCCACTGTTCTCTACCTCTACTGTACTCTACTGTACTCCACCTCTACTGTGTTCCACTGTACTCCACTGTACTCTACCTCTACTGTGCTCCACTGTACTCTACCTCTACTGTACTCCAATGTACTCTACCTCTACTGTACTCTACTGTTCTCTACCTCTACTGTACTCTACTGTACTCCACCTCTACTGTGTTCCACTGTACTCCACCTCTACTGTGTTCCACTGTACTCCACTCTACTCTATCTCTACTGTGCTCCATTGTACTCTATCTCTACTGTACTCCAATGTACTCTACCTCTACTGTACTCTACTGTTCTCTACCTCTACTGTACTCTACTGTACTCCACCTCTGCTGTGCTCCACTGTACTCCACTGTACTCTACCTCTACTGTGCTCCACTGTACTCTACCTCTACTGTACTCCACTGTACTCTACCTCTACTGTGCTCCACTGTACTCTACCTCTATTGTACTCCACTGTACTCTACCTCTACTGTACTCCACTGTACTCTACCTCTACTGTGCTCCACTGTACTCTACCTCTACTGTACTCCACTGTACTCTACCTCTACTGTGCTCCACTGTACTCCACTGTACGCTACCTCTACTGTGCTCCACTGTACTCTACCTCTACTGTACTCCACTCTACTCTACCTCTACTGTGCTCCGCTGTACTCCACTGTACTTTACCTCTACTGTGCTCCACTGTACTCTACCTCTACTGTACTCCACCTATACTGTACTCCACTGTACTCCACCTCTACTGTGTTCCACTGTAATCCACTGTACTCTACCTCTACTGTGTTCCACTGTACTCTACCTCTACTGTACTCCAATGTACTCTACCTCTACTGTACTCTACTGTTCTCTACCTCTACTGTACTCTACTGTACTCCACCTCTACTGTGCCCCACTGTACTCCACTGTACTCTACCTCTACTGTGCTCCACTGTACTCTACCTCTACTGTACTCCACTGTACTCTACCTCTACTGTGCTCCACTGTATTCTACCTCTACTGTACCCCACTGTACTCTACCTCTACTGTACTCCACTGTACTCTACCTCTACTGTGCTCCACTGTACTCTACCTCTACTGTACTCCACTGTACTCTACCTCTACTGTGCTCCACTGTACTCCACTGTACGCTACCTCTACTGTGCTCCACTGTACTCTACCTCTACTGTACTCCACTCTACTCTACCTCTACTGTGGTCCGCTGTACTCCACTGTACTCTACCTCTACTGTGCTCCACTGTACTCTACCTCTACTGTACTCCACTCTACTCTACCTCTACTGTGCTCCACTGTACTCTATCTCTACTGTACTCTACTGTACTCCACCTCTACTGTGCTCCGCTGTACTCCACTGTACTCTATCTCTACTCTGCTCCACTGTACTCTACCTCTGCTGTGCTCCACTGTACTCTACCTCTGCTGTGCTCCACTGTACTCTACCTCTACTGTGCTCCACTGTACTCTACCTCTACTCTACTCCACTGTACTCTACCTCTACTGTACTCTACTGTTCTCTACCTCTACTGTGCTCCACTGTACTCTACCTCTACTCTACTCCACTGTACTCTACCTCTACTGTACTCTACTGTTCTCTACCTCTACTGTACTCTACTGTACTCCACCTCTACTGTGCTCCACTATACTCCACTGTACTCTACCTCTACTGTGCACCACTGTACTCTACCTCTACTGTAATCCACTGTACTCTAACTCTACTGTGCTCCACTGTACTCTACCTCTACTGTACTCCACTGTACTCTACCTCTACTGTACTCCACTGTACTCTACCTCTACTGTGCTCCGCTGTACTCCACTGTTTTCTACCTCTACTGTGCTCCACTGTACTCTACCTCTACTGTGCTCCACTGTACTCTACCTCTACTGTGCTCCACTGTACTCTACCTCTACTGTACTCCACTGTACTCTACCTCTACTGTACTCCAACGAACTCTACCTCTACTGTGCTCTAGTGTACTCCACTGTACTGTACCTCTACTGTGCTCCACTGTACTCTACCTCTACTGTAGGCCACTGTACTCTACCTATACTGTACTCCACTGTACTCTACCTCTAGTGTACTCTCCTGTACTCCACCTCTAATGTGCTCCACTGTACTCCACTGTACTCTACCTCTACTGTACTCCACTGTACTCTACCTCTGCTGTGCTCAACTGTACTCTACCTCTACTGTACTCCACTGTACTCTACCTCTACTGTACTCCACTGTACTCTACCTCTACTGTACTCCACTGTACTCTACCTCTACTGTACTCTACTGTACTCCACCTCTAATGTGCTCCACTGTATTCCACTGTACTCTACCTCTACTGTACTCCACTGTACTCTACCTCTTCTGTACTCCACTGTACTCTACCTCTTCTGTGCTCCACTGTACTCCACTGTACGCTACCTCTACTGTGCTCCACACTACTCTACCTCTACTGTACTCCACTCTATTCTACCTCTACTGTGCTCCGCTGTACTCCACTGTACTCTACGTCTACTGTGCTCCACTGTACTCTACCTCTACTGTACTCCACTGTACTCTACCTCTACTGTAATCCACTGTACACTACCTCTACTGTACTCCACTGTACTCTACCTCTACTGTACTCCACTGTACGCTACCTCTACTGTGCTCCACTGTACTCTACCTCTACTGTACTCCACTCTACTCTACCTCTACTGTGCTCCACTGTACTCTACCTCTACTGTGCTCCACTGTACTCTACCTCTACTGTGCTCCACTGTACTCTACCTCTACTGTACTCCACTGTACTCTACCTATACTGTACTCCACTGTACTCTACCTCTAGTGTACTCTACTGTACTCCACCTCTAATGTGCTCCACTGTACTCCACTGTACTCTACCTCTACTGTACTCCACTGTACTCTACCTCTACTGTGCTCCACTGTACTCCACTGTACGCTACCTCTGCTGTGCTCCACTGTACTCTACCTCTACTGTACTCCACTCTACTCTACCTCTACTGTGCTCCGCTGTACTCCACTTTACTCTACCTCTACTGTGCTCCACTGTACTCTACCTCTACTGTACTCCACTGTACGCTACCTCTACTGTGCTCCGCTGTACTCCACTGTACTCCACCTCTACTGTGCTCCGCTGTACTCTACTGTACTTTACCTCTACTGTGCTCCACTGTACTCTACCTCTACTGTACTCCACCTATACTGTACTCCACTGTACTCTACCTCTACTGTGCTCCACTGTTCTCTACCTCTACTGTACTCTACTGTACTCCACCTCTACTGTGTTCCACTGTAATCCACTGTACTCTACCTCTACTGTGCTCCACTGTACTCTACCTCTACTGTACTCCAATGTACTCTACCTCTACTGTACTCTACTGTACTCCACCTCTAATGCGCTCCCCTGTACTCCACTGTACTCTACCTCTACTGTACTCCACTGTACTCTACCTCTAGTGTACTCCACTGTACTCTACCTCTACTGTACTCCACCGAACTCTACCTCTACTGTCCTTCACTGTACTCTACTGTACTCTACCTCTACTGTGCTCCACTGTACTCCACTGTACTCTATCTCTACTGTGATCCACTGTACTCTACCTCTGCTGTGCTCCACTGAACTCTTCCTCTACTGTGCTCCACTGTACTCTACCTCTACTCTACTCCACTGTAATCTACCTCTACTGTACTCTACTGTACTCCACCTCTACTGTGCTCCACTGTACTCCACTGTACTCTACCTCTACTGTACTCCACTGTACTCTACCTCTACTGTGCTCCACTGTACTCTACCTCTGCTGTACTCCACTGTACTCTACCTCTACTGTACTCCACTGTACTCTACCTCTACTGTACTCTACTGTACTCCACCTCTAATGTGCTGCACTGTACTCCACTGTACTCTACCTCTACTGTACTCCACTGTACTCTACCTCTACTGTACTCCACTCTACTCTACCTCTACTGTGCTCCACTGTACTCCACTGTACGCTACCTCTACTGTGCTCCACTGTACTCTACCTCTACTGTACTCCACTCTACTCTACCTCTACTGTGCTCCGCTGTACTCCACTGTACTCTACCTCTACTGTGCTCCACTGTACTCTACCTCTACTGTACTCCACTGTACTCTGCCTCTACAGTGCTCCACTGTACTATACCTCTACTGTACTCCAATGTACGCTACCTCTACTGTGCTCCACTGTACTCTACCTCTACTGTACTCCACTCCACTCTACTCTACCTCTACTGTGCTCCACTGTACTCTATCTTGACTGTACTCTACTGTACTCCACCTCTACTGTGCTCCGCTGTACTCCACTGTACTCTACCTCTACTGTGCTCCACTGTACTCTACCTCTACTGTACTCCACTCTACTCTACCTCTACTGTGCTCCACTGTACTCTATCTCTACTGTACTCTACTGTACTCCACCTCTACTGTGCTCCGCTGTACTCCACTGTACTCTACCTCTACTGTGCTCCACTGTACGCTACCTCTACTGTACTCCACTGTCCTCTACCTCTTCTGTGCTCCACTGTACTCCACTGTACGCTACCTCTACTATGCTCCACACTACTCTACCTCTACTGTACTCCACTCTATTCTACCTCTACTGTGCTCCGCTGTACTCCACTGTACTCTACGTCTACTGTGCTCCACTGTACTCTTCCTCTACTGTACTCCACTGTACTCTACCTCTACTGTACTCCACTGTACTCTACCTCTACTGTGCTCCACTGTACTCTACCTCTACTGTACTCCACTGTACTCTACCTCTACTGTGCTCCCCTGTACTCAACTTCTACTGTACTCCACTCTACACTACCTCTACTGTGCTCCACTGTACTCTATCTCTACTGTACTCTACTGTACTCCACCTCTACTGTGCTCCGCTGTACTCCACTGTACTCTACCTGTACTGTGCTCCACTGTACTCTACCTCTTCTGTACTCCACTGTACTCTACCTCTACTGTACTCCACTGTACGCTACCTCTACTGTGCTCCACTGTACTCTACCTCTACTGTACTCCACTCCACTCTACTCTACCTCTACTGTGCGCCACTGTACTCTATCTTGACTGTACTCTACTGTACTCCACCTCTACTGTGCTCCGCTGTACTCCACTGTACTCTACCTCTACTGTGCTCCACTGTACTCTACCTCTACTGTACTCCACTGTACTCTACCTCTACTGTACTCCACTCCACTCTACTCTACCTCTACTGTGCGCCACTGTACTCTATCTTGACTGTACTCTACTGTACTCCACCTCTACTGTGCTCCGCTGTACTCCACTGTACTCTACGTCTACTGTGCTCCACTGTACTCTTCCTCTACTGTACTCCACTGTACTCTACCTCTACTGTACTCCACTGTACTCTACCTCTACTGTGCTCCACTGTACTCTACCTCTACTGTACTCCACTGTACTCTACCTCTACTGTGCTCCCCTGTACTCAACTTCTACTGTACTCCACTCTACACTACCTCTACTGTACTACACTCTACTCTACATCTAGTGTTCTCCACTGTACTCTACTGTACTCCACCTCTACTGTGCTCCGCTGTACTCCACTGTACTCTACCTCTACTGTGCTCCACTGTATTCTACCTCTACTGTGCTCCACTGTACTCTACCTCTACTGTACTCCACTCCACTCTACTCTACCTCTACTGTGCGCCACTGTACTCTATCTTGACTGTACTCTACTGTACTCCACCTCTACTGTGCTCCGCTGTACTCCACTGTACTCTACCTCTACTGTGCTCCACTGTACTCTACCTCTACTGTACTCCACTCTACTCTACCTCTACTGTGCTCCACTGTACTCTATCTCTACTGTACTCTACTGTACTCCACCTCTACTGTGCTCCGCTGTACTCCACTGTACTCTACCTCTACTGTGCTCCACTGTACGCTACCTCTACTGTACTCCACTGTACTCTACCTCTTCTGTGCTCCACTGTACTCCACTGTACGCTACCTCTACTATGCTCCACACTACTCTACCTCTACTGTACTCCACTCTATTCTACCTCTACTGTGCTCCGCTGTACTCCACTGTACTCTACGTCTACTGTGCTCCACTGTACTCTTCCTCTACTGTACTCCAGTGTACTCTACCTCTACTGTACTCCACTGTACTCTACCTCTACTGTGCTCCACTGTACTCTACCTCTACTGTACTCCACTGTACTCTACCTCTACTGTGCTCCCCTGTACTCAACTTCTACTGTACTCCACTCTACACTACCTCTACTGTGCTCCACTGTACTCTATATCTACTGTACTCTACTGTACTCCACCTCTACTGTGCTCCGCTGTACTCCACTGTACTCTACCTGTACTGTGCTCCACTGTACTCTACCTCTTCTGTACTCCACTGTACTCTACCTCTACTGTACTCCACTGTACGCTACCTCTATTGTGCTCCACAGTACTCTACCTCTACTGTACTACACTCTACTCTACATCTAGTGTTCTCCACTGTACTCTACTGTACTCCACCTCTACTGTGCTCCGCTGTACTCCACTGTACTCTACCTCTACTGTGCTCCACTGTATTCTACCTCTACTGTACTCCACTGTACTCTACCTCTACTGTACTCTACTGTACTCCACCTCTACTGTGCTCCACTGTACTCCACTGTACTCTACCTCTACTGTGCTCCACTGTACTCTACCTCTACTGTACTCCACTGTACTCTACCTCTAGTGTGCTCCACTGTTCTCTACCTCTACTGTACTCTACTGTACTCCACTGTACTCTACCTCTACTGTACTCCACTCTATTCTACCTCTACTGTGCTCCGCTGTACTCCACTGTACTCTACGTCTACTGTGCTCCACTGTACTCTTACTCTACTGTACTCCACTGTACTCTACCTCTACTGTACTCTACTGTACTCCACCTCTACTGTGTTCCACTGTACTCCACTGTACTCTACCTCTACTGTGCTCCACTGTACTCTACCTCTACTGTACTCCAATGTACTCTACCTCTACTGTACTCTACTGTTCTCTACCTCTACTGTACTCTACTGTACTCCACCTCTACTGTGTTCCACTGTACTCCACCTCTACTGTGTTCCACTGTACTCCACTCTACTCTATCTCTACTGTGCTCCATTGTACTCTATCTCTACTGTACTCCAATGTACTCTACCTCTACTGTACTCTACTGTTCTCTACCTCTACTGTACTCTACTGTACTCCACCTCTACTGTGCTCCACTGTACTCCACTGTACTCTACCTCTACTGTGCTCCACTGTACTCTACCTCTACTGTACTCCACTGTACTCTACCTCTACTGTGCTCCACTGTACTCTACCTCTATTGTACTCCACTGTACTCTACCTCTACTGTACTCCACTGTACTCTACCTCTACTGTGCTCCACTGAACTCTACCTCTACTTTACTCCACTGTACTCTACCTCTACTGTGCTCCACTGTACTCCACTGTACGCTACCTCTACTGTGCTCCACTGTACTCTACCTCTACTGTACTCCACTCTACTCTACCTCTACTGTGCTCCGCTGTACTCCACTGTACTTTACCTCTACTGTGCTCCACTGTACTCTACCTCTACTGTACTCCACCTATACTGTACTCCACTGTACTCCACCTCTACTGTGTTCCACTGTAATCCACTGTACTCTACCTCTACTGTGCTCCACTGTACTCTACCTCTACTGTACTCCAATGTACTCTACCTCTACTGTACTCTACTGTTCTCTACCTCTACTGTACTCTACTGTACTCCACCTCTACTGTGCCCCACTGTACTCCACTGTACTCTACCTCTACTGTGCTCCACTGTACTCTACCTCTACTGTACTCCACTGTACTCTACCTCTACTGTGCTCCACTGTACTCTACCTCTACTGTACCCCACTGTACTCTACCTCTACTGTACTCCACTGTACTCTACCTCTACTGTGCTCCACTGTACTCTACCTCTACTGTACTCCACTGTACTCTACCTCTACTGTGCTCCACTGTACTCCACTGTACGCTACCTCTACTGTGCTCCACTGTACTCTACCTCTACTGTACTCCACTGTACGCTACCTCTACTGTGCTCCGCTGTACTCCACTGTACTCCACCTCTACTGTGCTCCGCTGTACTCCACTGTACTTTACCTCTACTGTGCTCCACTGTACTCTACCTCTACTGTACTCCACCTATACTGTACTCCACTGTACTCTACCTCTACTGTGCTCCACTGTTCTCTACCTCTACTGTACTCTACTGTACTCCACCTCTACTGTGTTCCACTGTAATCCACTGTACTCTACCTCTACTGTGCTCCACTGTACTCTACCTCTACTGTACTCCAATGTACTCTACCTCTACTGTACTCTACTGTACTCCACCTCTAATGCGCTCCCCTGTACTCCACCTCTACTGTACTCCACTGTACTCTACCTCTAGTGTACTCCACTGTACTCTACCTCTACTGTACTCCACCGAACTCTACCTCTACTGTCCTTCACTGTACTCTACTGTACTCTACCTCTACTGTGCTCCACTGTACTCCACTGTACTCTATCTCTACTGTGATCCACTGTACTCTACCTCTGCTGTGCTCCACTGAACTCTTCCTCTACTGTGCTCCACTGTACTCTACCTCTACTCTACTCCACTGTAATCTACCTCTACTGTACTCTACTGTACTCCACCTCTACTGTGCTCCACTGTACTCCACTGTACTCTACCTCTACTGTACTCCACTGTACTCTACCTCTACTGTGCTCCACTGTACTCTACCTCTGCTGTACTCCACTGTACTCTACCTCTACTGTACTCCACTGTACTCTACCTCTACTGTACTCCACTGTACTCTACCTCTACTGTACTCCACTCTACTCTACCTCTACTGTGCTCCACTGTACTCCACTGTACGCTACCTCTACTGTGCTCCACTGTACTCTACCTCTACTGTACTCCACTCTACTCTACCTCTACTGTGCTCCGCTGTACTCCACTGTACTCTACCTCTACTGTGCTCCACTGTACTCTACCTCTACTGTACTCCACTGTACTCTGCCTCTACAGTGCTCCACTGTACTATACCTCTACTGTACTCCAATGTACGCTACCTCTACTGTGCTCCACTGTACTCTACCTCTACTGTACTCCACTCCACTCTACTCTACCTCTACTGTGCTCCACTGTACTCTATCTTGACTGTACTCTACTGTACTCCACCTCTACTGTGCTCCGCTGTACTCCACTGTACTCTACCTCTACTGTGCTCCACTGTACTCTACCTCTACTGTACTCCACTCTACTCTACCTCTACTGTGCTCCACTGTACTCTATCTCTACTGTACTCTACTGTACTCCACCTCTACTGTGCTCCGCTGTACTCCACTGTACTCTACCTCTACTGTGCTCCACTGTACGCTACCTCTACTGTACTCCACTGTACTCTACCTCTTCTGTGCTCCACTGTACTCCACTGTACGCTACCTCTACTATGCTCCACACTACTCTACCTCTACTGTACTCCACTCTATTCTACCTCTACTGTGCTCCGCTGTACTCCACTGTACTCTACGTCTACTGTGCTCCACTGTACTCTTCCTCTACTGTACTCCACTGTACTCTACCTCTACTGTACTCCACTGTACTCTACCTCTACTGTGCTCCACTGTACTCTACCTCTACTGTACTCCACTGTACTCTACCTCTACTGTGCTCCCCTGTACTCAACTTCTACTGTACTCCACTCTACACTACCTCTACTGTGCTCCACTGTACTCTATCTCTACTGTACTCTATTGTACTCCACCTCTACTGTGCTCCGCTGTACTCCACTGTACTCTACCTGTACTGTGCTCCACTGTACTCTACCTCTTCTGTACTCCACTGTACTCTACCTCTACTGTACTCCACTGTACGCTACCTCTACTGTGCTCCACAGTACTCTACCTCTACTGTACTACACTCTACTCTACATCTAGTGTTCTCCACTGCACTCTACTGTACTCCACCTCTACTGTGCTCCGCTGTACTCCACTGTACTCTACCTCTACTGTGCTCCACTGTATTCTACCTCTACTGTGCTCCACTGTACTCTACCTCTACTGTACTCCACTCCACTCTACTCTACCTCTACTGTGCGCCACTGTACTCTATCTTGACTGTACTCTACTGTACTCCACCTCTACTGTGCTCCGCTGTACTCCACTGTACTCTACCTCTACTGTGCTCCACTGTCCTCTACCTCTACTGTACTCCACTCTACTCTACCTCTACTGTGCTCCACTGTACTCTATCTCTACTGTACTCTACTGTACTCCACCTCTACTGTGCTCCGCTGTACTCCACTGTACTCTACCTCTACTGTACTCCACTGTACTCTACCTCTTCTGTGCTCCACTGTACTCCACTGTACGCTACCTCTACTATGCTCCACACTACTCTACCTCTACTGTACTCCACTCTATTCTACCTCTACTGTGCTCCGCTGTACTCCACTGTACTCTACGTCTACTGTGCTCCACTGTACTCTTCCTCTACTGTACTCCACTGTACTCTACCTCTACTGTACTCCACTGTACTCTACATCTACTGTGCTCCACTGTACTCTACCTCTACTGTACTCCACTGTACTCTACCTCTACTGTGCTCCCCTGTACTCAACTTCTACTGTACTCCACTCTACACTACCTCTACTGTGCTCCACTGTACTCTATATCTACTGTACTCTACTGTACTCCACCTCTACTGTGCTCCGCTGTACTCCACTGTACTCTACCTGTACTGTGCTCCACTGTACTCTACCTCTTCTGTACTCCACTGTACTCTACCTCTACTGTACTCCACTGTACGCTACCTCTATTGTGCTCCACAGTACTCTACCTCTACTGTACTACACTCTACTCTACATCTAGTGTTCTCCACTGTACTCTACTGTACTCCACCTCTACTGTGCTCCGCTGTACTCCACTGTACTCTACCTCTACTGTGCTCCACTGTATTCTACCTCTACTGTACTCCACTGTACTCTACCTCTACTGTACTCTACTGTACTCCACCTCTACTGTGCTCCACTGTACTCCACTGTACTCTACCTCTACTGTGCTCCACTGTACTCTACCTCTACTGTACTCCACTGTACTCTACCTCTAGTGTGCTCCACTGTTCTCTACCTCTACTGTACTCTACTGTACTCCACTGTACTCTACCTCTACTGTACTCCACTCTATTCTACCTCTACTGTGCTCCGCTGTACTCCACTGTACTCTACGTCTACTGTGCTCCACTGTACTCTTACTCTACTGTACTCCACTGTACTCTACCTCTACTGTACTCTACTGTACTCCACCTCTACTGTGTTCCACTGTACTCCACTGTACTCTACCTCTACTGTGCTCCACTGTACTCTACCTCTACTGTACTCCAATGTACTCTACCTCTACTGTACTCTACTGTTCTCTACCTCTACTGTACTCTACTGTACTCCACCTCTACTGTGTTTCACTGTACTCCACCTCTACTGTGTTCCACTGTACTCCACTCTACTCTATCTCTACTGTGCTCCATTGTACTCTATCTCTACTGTACTCCAATGTACTCTACCTCTACTGTACTCTACTGTTCTCTACCTCTACTGTACTCTACTGTACTCCACCTCTACTGTGCTCCACTGTACTCCACTGTACTCTACCTCTACTGTGCTCCACTGTACTCTACCTCTACTGTACTCCACTGTACTCTACCTCTACTGTGCTCCACTGTACTCTACCTCTATTGTACTCCACTGTACTCTACCTCTACTGTACTCCACTGTACTCTACCTCTACTGTGCTCCACTGAACTCTACCTCTACTGTACTCCACTGTACTCTACCTCTACTGTGCTCCACTGTACTCCACTGTACGCTACCTCTACTGTGCTCCACTGTACTCTACCTCTACTGTACTCCACTCTACTCTACCTCTACTGTGCTCCGCTGTACTCCACTGTACTTTACCTCTACTGTGCTCCACTGTACTCTACCTCTACTGTACTCCACCTATACGGTACTCCACTGTACTCCACCTCTACTGTGTTCCACTGTAATCCACTGTACTCTACCTCTACTGTGCTCCACTGTACTCTACCTCTACTGTACTCCAATGTACTCTACCTCTACTGTACTCTACTGTTCTCTACCTCTACTGTACTCTACTGTGCCCCACTGTACTCCACTGTACTCTACCTCTACTGTGCTCCACTGTACTCTACCTCTACTGTACTCCACTGTACTCTACCTCTACTGTGCTCCACTGTACTCTACCTCTACTGTACCCCACTGTACTCTACCTCTACTGTACTCCACTGTACTCTACCTCTACTGTGCTCCACTGTACTCTACCTCTACTGTGCTCCACTGTACTCCACTGTACGCTACCTCTACTGTGCTCCACTGTACTCTACCTCTACTGTACTCCACTCTACTCTACCTCTACTGTGGTCCGCTGTACTCCACTGTACTCTACCTCTACTGTGCTCCACTGTACTCTACCTCTACTGTACTCCACTCTACTCTACCTCTACTGTGCTCCACTGTACTCTATCTCTACTGTACTCTACTGTACTCCACCTCTACTGTGCTCCGCTGTACTCCACTGTACTCTATCTCTACTCTGCTCCACTGTACTCTACCTCTGCTGTGCTCCACTGTACTCTACCTCTGCTGTGCTCCACTGTACTCTACCTCTACTGTGCTCCACTGTACTCTACCTCTACTCTACTCCACTGTACTCTACCTCTACTGTACTCTACTGTTCTCTACCTCTACTGTGCTCCACTGTACTCTACCTCTACTCTACTCCACTGTACTCTACCTCTACTGTACTCTACTGTTCTCTACCTCTACTGTACTCTACTGTACTCCACCTCTACTGTGCTCCACTGTACTCCACTGTACTCTACCTCTACTGTGCACCACTGTACTCTACCTCTACTGTACTCCACTGTACTCTAACTCTACTGTGCTCCACTGTACTCTACCTCTACTGTACTCCACTGTACTCTACCTCTACTGTACTCCACTGTACTCTACCTCTACTGTGCTCCGCTGTACTCCACTGTTTTCTACCTCTACTGTGCTCCACTGTACTCTACCTCTACTGTGCTCCACTGTACTCTACCTCTACTGTGCTCCACTGTACTCTACCTCTACTGTACTCCACTGTACTCTACCTCTACTGTACTCCAACGAACTCTACCTCTACTGTGCTCTACTGTACTCCACTGTACTGTACCTCTACTGTGCTCCACTGTACTCTACCTCTACTGTACGCCACTGTACTCTACCTATACTGTACTCCACTGTACTCTACCTCTAGTGTACTCTCCTGTACTCCACCTCTAATGTGCTCCACTGTACTCCACTGTACTCTACCTCTACTGTACTCCACTGTACTCTACCTCTGCTGTGCTCAACTGTACTCTACCTCTACTCTACTCCACTGTACTCTACCTCTACTGTGCTCCACTGTACTCTACATCTACTGTACTCCACTGTACTCTACCTCTACTGTACTCCACTCTACTCTACCTCTACTGTGCTCCGCTGTACTCCACTGTACTCTACCTCTACTGTGCTCCACTGTACTCTACCTCTACTGTACTCCACTGTACTCTACCTCTACTTTGCTCCACTGTACTCTACCTCTGCTGTACTCCACTGTACTCTACCTCTACTGTACTCCACTGTACTCTACCTCTACTGTACTCTACTGTACTCCACCTCTAATGTGCTCCACTGTATTCCACTGTACTCTACCTCTACTGTACTCCACTGTACTCTACCTCTGCTGTGCTCCACTGTACTCTACCTCTACTGTGCTCCACTGTACTCTACCTCTACTCTACTCCACTGTACTCTACCTCTACTGTACTCTACTGTTCTCTACCTCTACTGTACTCTACTGTACTCCACCTCTACTGTGCTCCACTGTATTCCACTGTATTCTACCTCTACTGTGCTCCACTGTACTCTACCTCTACTGTACTCCACTGTACTCTACCTCTACTGTACTCCACTGTACTTTACCTCTACTGTGCTCCACTGTTCTCTACCTCTACTGTACTCTACTGTACTCCACCTCTACTGTGTTCCACTGTACTCCACTGTACTCTACCTCTACTGTGCTCCACTGTACTCTACCTCTACTGTACTCCAATGTACTCTACCTCTACTGTACTCTACTGTTCTCTACCTCTACTGTACTCTACTGTACTCCACCTCTACTGTGTTCCACTGTACTCCACCTCTACTGTGTTCCACTGTACTCCACTCTACTCTATCTCTACTGTGCTCCATTGTACTCTATCTCTACTGTACTCCAATGTACTCTGCCTCTACTGTACTCTACTGTTCTCTACCTCTACTGTACTCTACTGTACTCCACCTCTACTGTGCTCCACTGTACTCCACTGTACTCTACCTCTACTGTGCTCCACTGTACTCTACCTCTACTGTACTCCACTGTACTCTACCTCTACTGTGCTCCACTGTACTCTACCTCTATTGTACTCCACTGTACTCTACCTCTACTGTACTCCACTGTACTCTACCTCTACTGTGCTCCACTGTACTCTACCTCTACTGTACTCCACTGTACTCTACCTCTACTGTGCTCCACTGTACTCCACTGTACGCTACCTCTACTGTGCTCCACTGTACTCTACCTCTACTGTACTCCACTCTACTCTACCTCTACTGTGCTCCGCTGTACTCCACTGTACTTTACCTCTACTGTGCTCCACTGTACTCTACCTCTACTGTACTCCACCTATACTGTACTCCACTGTACTCCACCTCTACTGTGTTCCACTGTAATCCACTGTACTCTACCTCTACTGTGCTCCACTGTACTCTACCTCTACTGTACTCCAATGTACTCTACCTCTACTGTACTCTACTGTTCTCTACCTCTACTGTACTCTACTGTACTCCACCTCTACTGTGCCCCACTGTACTCCACTGTACTCTACCTCTACTGTGCTCCACTGTACTCTACCTCTACTGTACTCCACTGTACTCTACCTCTACTGTGCTCCACTGTACTCTACCTCTACTGTACCCCACTGTACTCTACCTCTACTGTACTCCACTGTACTCTACCTCTACTGTGCTCCACTGTACTCTACCTCTACTGTACTCCACTGTACTCTACCTCTACTGTGCTCCACTGTACTCCACTGTACGCTACCTCTACTGTGCTCCACTGTACTCTACCTCTACTGTACTCCACTCTACTCTACCTCTACTGTGGTCCGCTGTACTCCACTGTACTCTACCTCTACTGTGCTCCACTGTACTCTACCTCTACTGTACTCCACTCTACTCTACCTCTACTGTGCTCCACTGTACTCTATCTCTACTGTACTCTACTGTACTCCACCTCTACTGTGCTCCGCTGTACTCCACTGTACTCTATCTCTACTCTGCTCCACTGTACTCTACCTCTGCTGTGCTCCACTGTACTCTACCTCTGCTGTGCTCCACTGTACTCTACCTCTACTGTGCTCCACTGTACTCTACCTCTACTCTACTCCACTGTACTCTACCTCTACTGTACTCTACTGTTCTCTACCTCTACTGTGCTCCACTGTACTCTACCTCTACTCTACTCCACTGTACTCTACCTCTACTGTACTCTACTGTTCTCTACCTCTACTGTACTCTACTGTACTCCACCTCTACTGTGCTCCACTATACTCCACTGTACTCTACCTCTACTGTGCACCACTGTACTCTACCTCTACTGTACTCCACTGTACTCTAACTCTACTGTGCTCCACTGTACTCTACCTCTACTGTACTCCACTGTACTCTACCTCTACTGTACTCCACTGTACTCTACCTCTACTGTGCTCCGCTGTACTCCACTGTTTTCTACCTCTACTGTGCTCCACTGTACTCTACCTCTACTGTGCTCCACTGTACTCTACCTCTACTGTGCTCCACTGTACTCTACCTCTACTGTACTCCACTGTACTCTACCTCTACTGTACTCCAACGAACTCTACCTCTACTGTGCTCTACTGTACTCCACTGTACTGTACCTCTACTGTTCTCCACTGTACTCTACCTCTACTGTAGGCCACTGTACTCTACCTATACTGTACTCCACTGTACTCTACCTCTAGTGTACTCTCCTGTACTCCACCTCTAATGTGCTCCACTGTACTCCACTGTACTCTACCTCTACTGTACTCCACTGTACTCTACCTCTGCTGTGCTCAACTGTACTCTACCTCTACTGTACTCCACTGTACTCTACCTCTACTGTACTCCACTGTACTCTACCTCTACTGTACTCCACTGTACTCTACCTCTACTGTACTCTACTGTACTCCACCTCTAATGTGCTCCACTGTATTCCACTGTACTCTACCTCTACTGTACTCCACTGTACTCTACCTCTACTGTACTCCACTGTACTCTACCTCTTCTGTGCTCCACTGTACTCCACTGTACGCTACCTCTACTGTGCTCCACACTACTCTACCTCTACTGTACTCCACTCTATTCTACCTCTACTGTGCTCCGCTGTACTCCACTGTACTCTACGTCTACTGTGCTCCACTGTACTCTACCTCTACTGTACTCCACTGTACTCTACCTCTACTGTAATCCACTGTACACTACGTCTACTGTACTCCACTGTACTCTACCTCTACTGTACTCCACTGTACGCTACCTCTACTGTGCTCCACTGTACTCTACCTCTACTGTACTCCACTCTACTCTACCTCTACTGTGCTCCACTGTACTCTACCTCTACTGTGCTCCACTGTACTCTACCTCTACTGTGCTCCACTGTACTCTACCTCTACTGTACTCCACTGTACTCTACCTATACTGTACTCCACTGTACTCTACCTCTAGTGTACTCTACTGTACTCCACCTCTAATGTGCTCCACTGTACTCCACTGTACTCTACCTCTACTGTACTCCACTGTACTCTACCTCTACTGTGCTCCACTGTACTCCACTGTACGCTACCTCTGCTGTGCTCCACTGTACTCTACCTCTACTGTACTCCACTCTACTCTACCTCTACTGTGCTCCGCTGTACTCCACTTTACTCTACCTCTACTGTGCTCCACTGTACTCTACCTCTACTGTACTCCACTGTACGCTACCTCTACTGTGCTCCGCTGTACTCCACTGTACTCCACCTCTACTGTGCTCCGCTGTACTCCACTGTACTTTACCTCTACTGTGCTCCACTGTACTCTACCTCTACTGTACTCCACCTATACTGTACTCCACTGTACTCTACCTCTACTGTGCTCCACTGTTCTCTACCTCTACTGTACTCTACTGTACTCCACCTCTACTGTGTTCCACTGTAATCCACTGTACTCTACCTCTACTGTGCTCCACTGTACTCTACCTCTACTGTACTCCAATGTACTCTACCTCTACTGTACTCTACTGTACTCCACCTCTAATGCGCTCCCCTGTACTCCACTGTACTCTACCTCTACTGTACTCCACTGTACTCTACCTCTAGTGTACTCCACTGTACTCTACCTCTACTGTACTCCACCGAACTCTACCTCTACTGTCCTTCACTGTACTCTACTGTACTCTACCTCTACTGTGCTCCACTGTACTCCACTGTACTCTATCTCTACTGTGATCCACTGTACTCTACCTCTGCTGTGCTCCACTGAACTCTTCCTCTACTTTGCTCCACTGTACTCTACCTCTACTCTACTCCACTGTAATCTACCTCTACTGTACTCTACTGTACTCCACCTCTACTGTGCTCCACTGTACTCCACTGTACTCTACCTCTACTGTACTCCACTGTACTCTACCTCTACTGTGCTCCACTGTACTCTACCTCTGCTGTACTCCACTGTACTCTACCTCTACTGTACTCCACTGTACTCTACCTCTACTGTACTCTACTGTACTCCACCTCTAATGTGCTGCACTGTACTCCACTGTACTCTACCTCTACTGTACTCCACTGTACTCTACCTCTACTGTACTCCACTCTACTCTACCTCTACTGTGCTCCACTGTACTCCACTGTACGCTACCTCTACTGTGCTCCACTGTACTCTACCTCTACTGTACTCCACTCTACTCTACCTCTACTGTGCTCCGCTGTACTCCACTGTACTCTACCTCTACTGTGCTCCACTGTACTCTACCTCTACTGTACTCCACTGTACTCTGCCTCTACAGTGCTCCACTGTACTATACCTCTACTGTACTCCAATGTACGCTACCTCTACTGTGCTCCACTGTACTCTACCTCTACTGTACTCCACTCCACTCTACTCTACCTCTACTGTGCTCCACTGTACTCTATCTTGACTGTACTCTACTGTACTCCACCTCTACTGTGCTCCGCTGTACTCCACTGTACTCTACCTCTACTGTGCTCCACTGTACTCTACCTCTACTGTACTCCAACGAACTCTACCTCTACTGTGCTCTACTGTACTCCACTGTACTGTACCTCTACTGTGCTCCACTGTACTCTACCTCTACTGTAGGCCACTGTACTCTACCTATACTGTACTCCACTGTACTCTACCTCTAGTGTACTCTCCTGTACTCCACCTCTAATATGCTCCACTGTACTCCACTGTACTCTACCTCTACTGTACTCCACTGTACTCTACCTCTGCTGTGCTCAACTGTACTCTACCTCTACTGTACTCCACTGTACTCTACCTCTACTGTACTCCACTGTACTCTACCTCTACTGTACTCCACTGTACTCTACCTCTACTGTACTCTACTGTACTCCACCTCTAATGTGCTCCACTGTATTCCACTGTACTCTACCTCTACTGTACTCCACTGTACTCTACCTCTACTGTACTCCACTGTACTCTACCTCTTCTGTGCTCCACTGTACTCCACTGTACGCTACCTCTACTGTGCTCCACACTACTCTACCTCTACTGTACTCCACTCTATTCTACCTCTACTGTGCTCCGCTGTACTCCACTGTACTCTACGTCTACTGTGCTCCACTGTACTCTACCTCTACTGTACTCCACTGTACTCTACCTCTACTGTAATCCACTGTACACTACCTCTACTGTACTCCACTGTACTCTACCTCTACTGTACTCCACTGTACGCTACCTCTACTGTGCTCCACTGTACTCTACCTCTACTGTACTCCACTCTACTCTACCTCTACTGTGCTCCACTGTACTCTACCTCTACTGTGCTACACTGTACTCTACCTCTACTGTGCTCCACTGTACTCTACCTCTACTGTACTCCACTGTACTCTACCTATACTGTACTCCACTGTACTCTACCTCTAGTGTACTCTACTGTACTCCACCTCTAATGTGCTCCACTGTACTCCACTGTACTCTACCTCTACTGTACTCCACTGTACTCTACCTCTACTGTGCTCCGCTGTACTCCACTGTACTCTACGTCTACTGTGCTCCACTGTACTCTACCTCTACTGTACTCCACTGTACTCTACCTCTACTGTAATCCACTGTACACTACCTCTACTGTACTCCACTGTACTCTACCTCTACTGTACTCCACTGTACGCTACCTCTACTGTGCTCCACTGTACTCTACCTCTACTGTACTCCACTCTACTCTACCTCTACTGTGCTCCGCTGTACTCCACTTTACTCTACCTCTACTGTGCTCCACTGTACTCTACCTCTACTGTACTCCACTGTACGCTACCTCTACTGTGCTCCGCTGTACTCCACTGTACTCCACCTCTACTGTGCTCCGCTGTACTCCACTGTACTTTACCTCTACTGTGCTCCACTGTACTCTACCTCTACTGTACTCCACCTATACTGTACTCCACTGTACTCTACCTCTACTGTGCTCCACTGTTCTCTACCTCTACTGTACTCTACTGTACTCCACCTCTACTGTGTTCCACTGTAATCCACTGTACTCTACCTCTACTGTGCTCCACTGTACTCTACCTCTACTGTACTCCAATGTACTCTACCTCTACTGTACTCTACTGTACTCCACCTCTAATGCGCTCCCCTGTACTCCACTGTACTCTACCTCTACTGTACTCCACTGTACTCTACCTCTAGTGTACTCCACTGTACTCTACCTCTACTGTACTCCACCGAACTCTACCTCTACTGTCCTTCACTGTACTCTACTGTACTCTACCTCTACTGTGCTCCACTGTACTCCACTGTACTCTATCTCTACTGTGATCCACTGTACTCTACCTCTGCTGTGCTCCACTGAACTCTTCCTCTACTGTGCTCCACTGTACTCTACCTCTACTCTACTCCACTGTAATCTACCTCTACTGTACTCTACTGTACTCCACCTCTACTGTGCTCCACTGTACTCCACTGTACTCTACCTCTACTGTACTCCACTGTACTCTACCTCTACTGTGCTCCACTGTACTCTACCTCTGCTGTACTCCACTGTACTCTACCTCTACTGTACTCCACTGTACTCTACCTCTACTGTACTCTACTGTACTCCACCTCTAATGTGCTGCACTGTACTCCACTGTACTCTACCTCTACTGTACTCCACTGTACTCTACCTCTACTGTACTCCACTCTACTCTACCTCTACTGTGCTCCACTGTACTCCACTGTACGCTACCTCTACTGTGCTCCACTGTACTCTACCTCTACTGTACTCCACTCTACTCTACCTCTACTGTGCTCCGCTGTACTCCACTGTACTCTACCTCTACTGTGCTCCACTGTACTCTACCTCTACTGTACTCCACTGTACTCTGCCTCTACAGTGCTCCACTGTACTATACCTCTACTGTACTCCAATGTACGCTACCTCTACTGTGCTCCACTGTACTCTACCTCTACTGTACTCCACTCCACTCTACTCTACCTCTACTGTGCTCCACTGTACTCTATCTTGACTGTACTCTACTGTACTCCACCTCTACTGTGCTCCGCTGTACTCCACTGTACTCTACCTCTACTGTGCTCCACTGTACTCTACCTCTACTGTACTCCACTCTACTCTACCTCTACTGTGCTCCACTGTACTCTATCTCTACTGTACTCTACTGTACTCCACCTCTACTGTGCTCCGCTGTACTCCACTGTACTCTACCTCTACTGTGCTCCACTGTACGCTACCTCTACTGTACTCCACTGTCCTCTACCTCTTCTGTGCTCCACTGTACTCCACTGTACGCTACCTCTACTATGCTCCACACTACTCTACCTCTACTGTACTCCACTCTATTCTACCTCTACTGTGCTCCGCTGTACTCCACTGTACTCTACGTCTACTGTGCTCCACTGTACTCTTCCTCTACTGTACTCCACTGTACTCTACCTCTACTGTACTCCACTGTACTCTACCTCTACTGTGCTCCACTGTACTCCACTGTACTCTACCTCTACTGTGCTCCCCTGTACTCAACTTCTACTGTACTCCACTCTACACTACCTCTACTGTGCTCCACTGTACTCTATCTCTACTGTACTCTACTGTACTCCACCTCTACTGTGCTCCGCTGTACTCCACTGTACTCTACCTGTACTGTGCTCCACTGTACTCTACCTCTTCTGTACTCCACTGTACTCTACCTCTACTGTACTCCACTGTACGCTACCTCTACTGTGCTCCACAGTACTCTACCTCTACTGTACTACACTCTACTCTACATCTAGTGTTCTCCACTGTACTCTACTGTACTCCACCTCTACTGTGCTCCGCTGTACTCCACTGTACTCTACCTCTACTGTGCTCCACTGTATTTTACCTCTACTGTGCTCCACTGTACTCTACCTCTACTGTACTCCACTCCACTCTACTCTACCTCTACTGTGCGCCACTGTACTCTATCTTGACTGTACTCTACTGTACTCCACCTCTACTGTGCTCCGCTGTACTCCACTGTACTCTACCTCTACTGTGCTCCACTGTACTCTACCTCTACTGTACTCCACTCTACTCTACCTCTACTGTGCTCCACTGTACTCTATCTCTACTGTACTCTACTGTACTCCACCTCTACTGTGCTCCGCTGTACTCCACTGTACTCTACCTCTACTGTGCTCCACTGTACGCTACCTCTACTGTACTCCACTGTACTCTACCTCTTCTGTGCTCCACTGTACTCCACTGTACGCTACCTCTACTATGCTCCACACTACTCTACCTCTACTGTACTCCACTCTATTCTACCTCTACTGTGCTCCGCTGTACTCCACTGTACTCTACGTCTACTGTGCTCCACTGTACTCTTCCTCTACTGTACTCCACTGTACTCTACCTCTACTGTACTCCACTGTACTCTACCTCTACTGTGCTCCACTGTACTCTACCTCTACTGTACTCCACTGTACTCTACCTCTACTGTGCTCCCCTGTACTCAACTTGTACTGTACTCCACTCTACACTACCTCTACTGTGCTCCACTGTACTCTATATCTACTGTACTCTACTGTACTCCACCTCTACTGTGCTCCGCTGTACTCCACTGTACTCTACCTGTACTGTGCTCCACTGTACTCTACCTCTTCTGTACTCCACAGTACTCTACCTCTACTGTACTCCACTGTACGCTACCTCTATTGTGCTCCACAGTACTCTACCTCTACTGTACTACACTCTATTCTACATCTAGTGTTCTCCACTGTACTCTACTGTACTCCACCTCTACTGTGCTCCACTGTACTCCACTGTACTCTACCTCTACTGTGCTCCACTGTATTCTACCTCTACTGTACTCCACTGTACTCTACCTCTACTGTACTCTACTGTACTCTACCTCTACTGTACTCCACTGTACTCTACCTCTACTGTACTCCACTGTACTCTACCTCTACTGTACTCCACTGTACTCTACCTCTACTGTACTCTACTGTACTCCACCTCTAATGTGCTCCACTGTATTCCACTGTACTCTACCTCTACTGTACTCCACTGTACTCTACCTCTACTGTACTCCACTGTACTCTACCTCTTCTGTGCTCCACTGTACTCCACTGTACGCTACCTCTACTGTGCTCCACACTACTCTACCTCTACTGTACTCCACTCTATTCTACCTCTACTGTGCTCCGCTGTACTCCACTGTACTCTACGTCTACTGTGCTCCACTGTACTCTACCTCTACTGTACTCCACTGTACTCTACCTCTACTGTAATCCACTGTACACTACGTCTACTGTACTCCACTGTACTCTACCTCTACTGTACTCCACTGTACGCTACCTCTACTGTGCTCCACTGTACTCTACCTCTACTGTACTCCACTCTACTCTACCTCTACTGTGCTCCACTGTACTCTACCTCTACTGTGCTCCACTGTACTCTACCTCTACTGTGCTCCACTGTACTCTACCTCTACTGTACTCCACTGTACTCTACCTATACTGTACTCCACTGTACTCTACCTCTAGTGTACTCTACTGTACTCCACCTCTAATGTGCTCCACTGTACTCCACTGTACTCTACCTCTACTGTACTCCACTGTACTCTACCTCTACTGTGCTCCACTGTACTCCACTGTACGCTACCTCTGCTGTGCTCCACTGTACTCTACCTCTACTGTACTCCACTCTACTCTACCTCTACTGTGCTCCGCTGTACTCCACTTTACTCTACCTCTACTGTGCTCCACTGTACTCTACCTCTACTGTACTCCACTGTACGCTACCTCTACTGTGCTCCGCTGTACTCCACTGTACTTCACCTCTACTGTGCTCCGCTGTACTCCACTGTACTTTACCTCTACTGTGCTCCACTGTACTCTACCTCTACTGTACTCCACCTATACTGTACTCCACTGTACTCTACCTCTACTGTGCTCCACTGTTCTCTACCTCTACTGTACTCTACTGTACTCCACCTCTACTGTGTTCCACTGTAATCCACTGTACTCTACCTCTACTGTGCTCCACTGTACTCTACCTCTACTGTACTCCAATGTACTCTACCTCTACTGTACTCTACTGTACTCCACCTCTAATGCGCTCCCCTGTACTCCACTGTACTCTACCTCTACTGTACTCCACTGTACTCTACCTCTAGTGTACTCCACTGTACTCTACCTCTACTGTACTCCACCGAACTCTACCTCTACTGTCCTTCACTGTACTCTACTGTACTCTACCTCTACTGTGCTCCACTGTACTCCACTGTACTCTATCTCTACTGTGATCCACTGTACTCTACCTCTGCTGTGCTCCACTGAACTCTTCCTCTACTTTGCTCCACTGTACTCTACCTCTACTCTACTCCACTGTAATCTACCTCTACTGTACTCTACTGTACTCCACCTCTACTGTGCTCCACTGTACTCCACTGTACTCTACCTCTACTGTACTCCACTGTACTCTACCTCTACTGTGCTCCACTGTACTCTACCTCTGCTGTACTCCACTGTACTCTACCTCTACTGTACTCCACTGTACTCTACCTCTACTGTACTCTACTGTACTCCACCTCTAATGTGCTGCACTGTACTCCACTGTACTCTACCTCTACTGTACTCCACTGTACTCTACCTCTACTGTACTCCACTCTACTCTACCTCTACTGTGCTCCACTGTACTCCACTGTACGCTACCTCTACTGTGCTCCACTGTACTCTACCTCTACTGTACTCCACTCTACTCTACCTCTACTGTGCTCCGCTGTACTCCACTGTACTCTACCTCTACTGTGCTCCACTGTACTCTACCTCTACTGTACTCCACTGTACTCTGCCTCTACAGTGCTCCACTGTACTATACCTCTACTGTACTCCAATGTACGCTACCTCTACTGTGCTCCACTGTACTCTACCTCTACTGTACTCCACTCCACTCTACTCTACCTCTACTGTGCTCCACTGTACTCTATCTTGACTGTACTCTACTGTACTCCACCTCTACTGTGCTCCGCTGTACTCCACTGTACTCTACCTCTACTGTGCTCCACTGTACTCTACCTCTACTGTACTCCAACGAACTCTACCTCTACTGTGCTCTACTGTACTCCACTGTACTGTACCTCTACTGTGCTCCACTGTACTCTACCTCTACTGTAGGCCACTGTACTCTACCTATACTGTACTCCACTGTACTCTACCTCTAGTGTACTCTCCTGTACTCCACCTCTAATGTGCTCCACTGTACTCCACTGTACTCTACCTCTACTGTACTCCACTGTACTCTACCTCTGCTGTGCTCAACTGTACTCTACCTCTACTGTACTCTACTGTACTCCACCTCTAATGTGCTCCACTGTATTCCACTGTACTCTACCTCTACTGTACTCCACTGTACTCTACCTCTACTGTACTCCACTGTACTCTACCTCTTCTGTGCTCCACTGTACTCCACTGTACGCTACCTCTACTGTGCTCCACACTACTCTACCTCTACTGTACTCCACTCTATTCTACCTCTACTGTGCTCCGCTGTACTCCACTGTACTCTACGTCTACTGTGCTCCACTGTACTCTACCTCTACTGTACTCCACTGTACTCTACCTCTACTGTAATCCACTGTACACTACCTCTACTGTACTCCACTGTACTCTACCTCTACTGTACTCCACTGTACGCTACCTCTACTGTGCTCCACTGTACTCTACCTCTACTGTACTCCACTCTACTCTACCTCTACTGTGCTCCACTGTACTCTACCTCTACTGTGCTACACTGTACTCTACCTCTACTGTGCTCCACTGTACTCTACCTCTACTGTACTCCACTGTACTCTACCTATACTGTACTCCACTGTACTCTACCTCTAGTGTACTCTACTGTACTCCACCTCTAATGTGCTCCACTGTACTCCACTGTACTCTACCTCTACTGTACTCCACTGTACTCTACCTCTACTGTGCTCCGCTGTACTCCACTGTACTCTACGTCTACTGTGCTCCACTGTACTCTACCTCTACTGTACTCCACTGTACTCTACCTCTACTGTAATCCACTGTACACTACCTCTACTGTACTCCACTGTACTCTACCTCTACTGTACTCCACTGTACGCTACCTCTACTGTGCTCCACTGTACTCTACCTCTACTGTACTCCACTCTACTCTACCTCTACTGTGCTCCGCTGTACTCCACTTTACTCTACCTCTACTGTGCTCCACTGTACTCTACCTCTACTGTACTCCACTGTACGCTACCTCTACTGTGCTCCGCTGTACTCCACTGTACTCCACCTCTACTGTGCTCCGCTGTACTCCACTGTACTTTACCTCTACTGTGCTCCACTGTACTCTACCTCTACTGTACTCCACCTATACTGTACTCCACTGTACTCTACCTCTACTGTGCTCCACTGTTCTCTACCTCTACTGTACTCTACTGTACTCCACCTCTACTGTGTTCCACTGTAATCCACTGTACTCTACCTCTACTGTGCTCCACTGTACTCTACCTCTACTGTACTCCAATGTACTCTACCTCTACTGTACTCTACTGTACTCCACCTCTAATGCGCTCCCCTGTACTCCACTGTACTCTACCTCTACTGTACTCCACTGTACTCTACCTCTAGTGTACTCCACTGTACTCTACCTCTACTGTACTCCACCGAACTCTACCTCTACTGTCCTTCACTGTACTCTACTGTACTCTACCTCTACTGTGCTCCACTGTACTCCACTGTACTCTATCTCTACTGTGATCCACTGTACTCTACCTCTGCTGTGCTCCACTGAACTCTTCCTCTACTGTGCTCCACTGTACTCTACCTCTACTCTACTCCACTGTAATCTACCTCTACTGTACTCTACTGTACTCCACCTCTACTGTGCTCCACTGTACTCCACTGTACTCTACCTCTACTGTACTCCACTGTACTCTACCTCTACTGTGCTCCACTGTACTCTACCTCTGCTGTACTCCACTGTACTCTACCTCTACTGTACTCCACTGTACTCTACCTCTACTGTACTCTACTGTACTCCACCTCTAATGTGCTGCACTGTACTCCACTGTACTCTACCTCTACTGTACTCCACTGTACTCTACCTCTACTGTACTCCACTCTACTCTACCTCTACTGTGCTCCACTGTACTCCACTGTACGCTACCTCTACTGTGCTCCACTGTACTCTACCTCTACTGTACTCCACTCTACTCTACCTCTACTGTGCTCCGCTGTACTCCACTGTACTCTACCTCTACTGTGCTCCACTGTACTCTACCTCTACTGTACTCCACTGTACTCTGCCTCTACAGTGCTCCACTGTACTATACCTCTACTGTACTCCAATGTACGCTACCTCTACTGTGCTCCACTGTACTCTACCTCTACTGTACTCCACTCCACTCTACTCTACCTCTACTGTGCTCCACTGTACTCTATCTTGACTGTACTCTACTGTACTCCACCTCTACTGTGCTCCGCTGTACTCCACTGTACTCTACCTCTACTGTGCTCCACTGTACTCTACCTCTACTGTACTCCACTCTACTCTACCTCTACTGTGCTCCACTGTACTCTATCTCTACTGTACTCTACTGTACTCCACCTCTACTGTGCTCCGCTGTACTCCACTGTACTCTACCTCTACTGTGCTCCACTGTACGCTACCTCTACTGTACTCCACTGTCCTCTACCTCTTCTGTGCTCCACTGTACTCCACTGTACGCTACCTCTACTATGCTCCACACTACTCTACCTCTACTGTACTCCACTCTATTCTACCTCTACTGTGCTCCGCTGTACTCCACTGTACTCTACGTCTACTGTGCTCCACTGTACTCTTCCTCTACTGTACTCCACTGTACTCTACCTCTACTGTACTCCACTGTACTCTACCTCTACTGTGCTCCACTGTACTCCACTGTACTCTACCTCTACTGTGCTCCCCTGTACTCAACTTCTACTGTACTCCACTCTACACTACCTCTACTGTGCTCCACTGTACTCTATCTCTACTGTACTCTACTGTACTCCACCTCTACTGTGCTCCGCTGTACTCCACTGTACTCTACCTGTACTGTGCTCCACTGTACTCTACCTCTTCTGTACTCCACTGTACTCTACCTCTACTGTACTCCACTGTACGCTACCTCTACTGTGCTCCACAGTACTCTACCTCTACTGTACTACACTCTACTCTACATCTAGTGTTCTCCACTGTACTCTACTGTACTCCACCTCTACTGTGCTCCGCTGTACTCCACTGTACTCTACCTCTACTGTGCTCCACTGTATTTTACCTCTACTGTGCTCCACTGTACTCTACCTCTACTGTACTCCACTCCACTCTACTCTACCTCTACTGTGCGCCACTGTACTCTATCTTGACTGTACTCTACTGTACTCCACCTCTACTGTGCTCCGCTGTACTCCACTGTACTCTACCTCTACTGTGCTCCACTGTACTCTACCTCTACTGTACTCCACTCTACTCTACCTCTACTGTGCTCCACTGTACTCTATCTCTACTGTACTCTACTGTACTCCACCTCTACTGTGCTCCGCTGTACTCCACTGTACTCTACCTCTACTGTGCTCCACTGTACGCTACCTCTACTGTACTCCACTGTACTCTACCTCTTCTGTGCTCCACTGTACTCCACTGTACGCTACCTCTACTATGCTCCACACTACTCTACCTCTACTGTACTCCACTCTATTCTACCTCTACTGTGCTCCGCTGTACTCCACTGTACTCTACGTCTACTGTGCTCCACTGTACTCTTCCTCTACTGTACTCCACTGTACTCTACCTCTACTGTACTCCACTGTACTCTACCTCTACTGTGCTCCACTGTACTCTACCTCTACTGTACTCCACTGTACTCTACCTCTACTGTGCTCCCCTGTACTCAACTTGTACTGTACTCCACTCTACACTACCTCTACTGTGCTCCACTGTACTCTATATCTACTGTACTCTACTGTACTCCACCTCTACTGTGCTCCGCTGTACTCCACTGTACTCTACCTGTACTGTGCTCCACTGTACTCTACCTCTTCTGTACTCCACAGTACTCTACCTCTACTGTACTCCACTGTACGCTACCTCTATTGTGCTCCACAGTACTCTACCTCTACTGTACTACACTCTATTCTACATCTAGTGTTCTCCACTGTACTCTACTGTACTCCACCTCTACTGTGCTCCACTGTACTCCACTGTACTCTACCTCTACTGTGCTCCACTGTATTCTACCTCTACTGTACTCCACTGTACTCTACCTCTACTGTACTCTACTGTACTCCACCTCTACTGTGCTCCACTGTACTCCACTGTACTCTACCTCTACTGTGCTCCACTGTACTCTACCTATACTGTACTCCACTGTACTCTACCTCTAGTGTGCTCCACTGTTCTCTACCTCTACTGTACTCTACTGTACTCCACTGTACTCTACCTCTACTGTACTCCACTCTATTCTACCTCTACTGTGCTCCGCTGTACTCCACTGTACTCTACGTCTACTGTGCTCCACTGTACTCTACCTCTACTGTACTCCACTGTACTCTACCTCTACTGTAATCCACTGTACACTACGTCTACTGTACTCCACTGTACTCTACCTCTACTGTACTCCACTGTACGCTACCTCTACTGTGCTCCACTGTACTCTACCTCTACTGTACTCCACTCTACTCTACCTCTACTGTGCTCCACTGTACTCTACCTCTACTGTGCTCCACTGTACTCTACCTCTACTGTGCTCCACTGTACTCTACCTCTACTGTACTCCACTGTACTCTACCTATACTGTACTCCACTGTACTCTACCTCTAGTGTACTCTACTGTACTCCACCTCTAATGTGCTCCACTGTACTCCACTGTACTCTACCTCTACTGTACTCCACTGTACTCTACCTCTACTGTGCTCCACTGTACTCCACTGTACGCTACCTCTGCTGTGCTCCACTGTACTCTACCTCTACTGTACTCCACTCTACTCTACCTCTACTGTGCTCCGCTGTACTCCACTTTACTCTACCTCTACTGTGCTCCACTGTACTCTACCTCTACTGTACTCCACTGTACGCTACCTCTACTGTGCTCCGCTGTACTCCACTGTACTCCACCTCTACTGTGCTCCGCTGTACTCCACTGTACTTTACCTCTACTGTGCTCCACTGTACTCTACCTCTACTGTACTCCACCTATACTGTACTCCACTGTACTCTACCTCTACTGTGCTCCACTGTTCTCTACCTCTACTGTACTCTACTGTACTCCACCTCTACTGTGTTCCACTGTAATCCACTGTACTCTACCTCTACTGTGCTCCACTGTACTCTACCTCTACTGTACTCCAATGTACTCTACCTCTACTGTACTCTACTGTACTCCACCTCTAATGCGCTCCCCTGTACTCCACTGTACTCTACCTCTACTGTACTCCACTGTACTCTACCTCTTGTGTACTCCACTGTACTCTACCTCTACTGTACTCCACCGAACTCTACCTCTACTGTCCTTCACTGTACTCTACTGTACTCTACCTCTACTGTGCTCCACTGTACTCCACTGTACTCTATCTCTACTGTGATCCACTGTACTCTACCTCTGCTGTGCTCCACTGAACTCTTCCTCTACTTTGCTCCACTGTACTCTACCTCTACTCTACTCCACTGTAATCTACCTCTACTGTACTCTACTGTACTCCACCTCTACTGTGCTCCACTGTACTCCACTGTACTCTACCTCTACTGTACTCCACTGTACTCTACCTCTACTGTGCTCCACTGTACTCTACCTCTGCTGTACTCCACTGTACTCTACCTCTACTGTACTCCACTGTACTCTACCTCTACTGTACTCTACTGTACTCCACCTCTAATGTGCTGCACTGTACTCCACTGTACTCTACCTCTACTGTACTCCACTGTACTCTACCTCTACTGTACTCCACTCTACTCTAACTCTACTGTGCTCCACTGTACTCCACTGTACGCTACCTCTACTGTGCTCCACTGTACTCTACCTCTACTGTACTCCACTCTACTCTACCTCTACTGTGCTCCGCTGTACTCCACTGTACTCTACCTCTACTGTGCTCCACTGTACTCTACCTCTACTGTACTCCACTGTACTCTGCCTCTACAGTGCTCCACTGTACTATACCTCTACTGTACTCCAATGTACGCTACCTCTACTGTGCTCCACTGTACTCTACCTCTACTGTACTCCACTCCACTCTACTCTACCTCTACTGTGCTCCACTGTACTCTATCTTGACTGTACTCTACTGTACTCCACCTCTACTGTGCTCCGCTGTACTCCACTGTACTCTACCTCTACTGTGCTCCACTGTACTCTACCTCTACTGTACTCCAACGAACTCTACCTCTACTGTGCTCTACTGTACTCCACTGTACTGTACCTCTACTGTGCTCCACTGTACTCTACCTCTACTGTAGGCCACTGTACTCTACCTATACTGTACTCCACTGTACTCTACCTCTAGTGTACTCTCCTGTACTCCACCTCTAATGTGCTCCACTGTACTCCACTGTACTCTACCTCTACTGTACTCCACTGTACTCTACCTCTGCTGTGCTCAACTGTACTCTACCTCTACTGTACTCCACTGTACTCTACCTCTACTGTACTCCACTGTACTCTACCTCTACTGTACTCCACTGTACTCTACCTCTACTGTACTCTACTGTACTCCACCTCTAATGTGCTCCACTGTATTCCACTGTACTCTACCTCTACTGTACTCCACTGTACTCTACCTCTACTGTACTCCACTGTACTCTACCTCTTCTGTGCTCCACTGTACTCCACTGTACGCTACCTCTACTGTGCTCCACACTACTCTACCTCTACTGTACTCCACTCTATTCTACCTCTACTGTGCTCCGCTGTACTCCACTGTACTCTACGTCTACTGTGCTCCACTGTACTCTACCTCTACTGTACTCCACTGTACTCTACCTCTACTGTAATCCACTGTACACTACCTCTACTGTACTCCACTGTACTCTACCTCTACTGTACTCCACTGTACGCTACCTCTACTGTGCTCCACTGTACTCTACCTCTACTGTACTCCACTCTACTCTACCTCTACTGTGCTCCACTGTACTCTACCTCTACTGTGCTACACTGTACTCTACCTCTACTGTGCTCCACTGTACTCTACCTCTACTGTACTCCACTGTACTCTACCTATACTGTACTCCACTGTACTCTACCTCTAGTGTACTCTACTGTACTCCACCTCTAATGTGCTCCACTGTACTCCACTGTACTCTACCTCTACTGTACTCCACTGTACTCTACCTCTACTGTGCTCCGCTGTACTCCACTGTACTCTACGTCTACTGTGCTCCACTGTACTCTACCTCTACTGTACTCCACTGTACTCTACCTCTACTGTAATCCACTGTACACTACCTCTACTGTACTCCACTGTACTCTACCTCTACTGTACTCCACTGTACGCTACCTCTACTGTGCTCCACTGTACTCTACCTCTACTGTACTCCACTCTACTCTACCTCTACTGTGCTCCGCTGTACTCCACTTTACTCTACCTCTACTGTGCTCCACTGTACTCTACCTCTACTGTACTCCACTGTACGCTACCTCTACTGTGCTCCGCTGTACTCCACTGTACTCCACCTCTACTGTGCTCCGCTGTACTCCACTGTACTTTACCTCTACTGTGCTCCACTGTACTCTACCTCTACTGTACTCCACCTATACTGTACTCCACTGTACTCTACCTCTACTGTGCTCCACTGTTCTCTACCTCTACTGTACTCTACTGTACTCCACCTCTACTGTGTTCCACTGTAATCCACTGTACTCTACCTCTACTGTGCTCCACTGTACTCTACCTCTACTGTACTCCAATGTACTCTACCTCTACTGTACTCTACTGTACTCCACCTCTAATGCGCTCCCCTGTACTCCACTGTACTCTACCTCTACTGTACTCCACTGTACTCTACCTCTAGTGTACTCCACTGTACTCTACCTCTACTGTACTCCACCGAACTCTACCTCTACTGTCCTTCACTGTACTCTACTGTACTCTACCTCTACTGTGCTCCACTGTACTCCACTGTACTCTATCTCTACTGTGATCCACTGTACTCTACCTCTGCTGTGCTCCACTGAACTCTTCCTCTACTGTGCTCCACTGTACTCTACCTCTACTCTACTCCACTGTAATCTACCTCTACTGTACTCTACTGTACTCCACCTCTACTGTGCTCCACTGTACTCCACTGTACTCTACCTCTACTGTACTCCACTGTACTCTACCTCTACTGTGCTCCACTGTACTCTACCTCTGCTGTACTCCACTGTACTCTACCTCTACTGTACTCCACTGTACTCTACCTCTACTGTACTCTACTGTACTCCACCTCTAATGTGCTGCACTGTACTCCACTGTACTCTACCTCTACTGTACTCCACTGTACTCTACCTCTACTGTACTCCACTCTACTCTACCTCTACTGTGCTCCACTGTACTCCACTGTACGCTACCTCTACTGTGCTCCACTGTACTCTACCTCTACTGTACTCCACTCTACTCTACCTCTACTGTGCTCCGCTGTACTCCACTGTACTCTACCTCTACTGTGCTCCACTGTACTCTACCTCTACTGTACTCCACTGTACTCTGCCTCTACAGTGCTCCACTGTACTATACCTCTACTGTACTCCAATGTACGCTACCTCTACTGTGCTCCACTGTACTCTACCTCTACTGTACTCCACTCCACTCTACTCTACCTCTACTGTGCTCCACTGTACTCTATCTTGACTGTACTCTACTGTACTCCACCTCTACTGTGCTCCGCTGTACTCCACTGTACTCTACCTCTACTGTGCTCCACTGTACTCTACCTCTACTGTACTCCACTCTACTCTACCTCTACTGTGCTCCACTGTACTCTATCTCTACTGTACTCTACTGTACTCCACCTCTACTGTGCTCCGCTGTACTCCACTGTACTCTACCTCTACTGTGCTCCACTGTACGCTACCTCTACTGTACTCCACTGTCCTCTACCTCTTCTGTGCTCCACTGTACTCCACTGTACGCTACCTCTACTATGCTCCACACTACTCTACCTCTACTGTACTCCACTCTATTCTACCTCTACTGTGCTCCGCTGTACTCCACTGTACTCTACGTCTACTGTGCTCCACTGTACTCTTCCTCTACTGTACTCCACTGTACTCTACCTCTACTGTACTCCACTGTACTCTACCTCTACTGTGCTCCACTGTACTCCACTGTACTCTACCTCTACTGTGCTCCCCTGTACTCAACTTCTACTGTACTCCACTCTACACTACCTCTACTGTGCTCCACTGTACTCTATCTCTACTGTACTCTACTGTACTCCACCTCTACTGTGCTCCGCTGTACTCCACTGTACTCTACCTGTACTGTGCTCCACTGTACTCTACCTCTTCTGTACTCCACTGTACTCTACCTCTACTGTACTCCACTGTACGCTACCTCTACTGTGCTCCACAGTACTCTACCTCTACTGTACTACACTCTACTCTACATCTAGTGTTCTCCACTGTACTCTACTGTACTCCACCTCTACTGTGCTCCGCTGTACTCCACTGTACTCTACCTCTACTGTGCTCCACTGTATTTTACCTCTACTGTGCTCCACTGTACTCTACCTCTACTGTACTCCACTCCACTCTACTCTACCTCTACTGTGCGCCACTGTACTCTATCTTGACTGTACTCTACTGTACTCCACCTCTACTGTGCTCCGCTGTACTCCACTGTACTCTACCTCTACTGTGCTCCACTGTACTCTACCTCTACTGTACTCCACTCTACTCTACCTCTACTGTGCTCCACTGTACTCTATCTCTACTGTACTCTACTGTACTCCACCTCTACTGTGCTCCGCTGTACTCCACTGTACTCTACCTCTACTGTGCTCCACTGTACGCTACCTCTACTGTACTCCACTGTACTCTACCTCTTCTGTGCTCCACTGTACTCCACTGTACGCTACCTCTACTATGCTCCACACTACTCTACCTCTACTGTACTCCACTCTATTCTACCTCTACTGTGCTCCGCTGTACTCCACTGTACTCTACGTCTACTGTGCTCCACTGTACTCTTCCTCTACTGTACTCCACTGTACTCTACCTCTACTGTACTCCACTGTACTCTACCTCTACTGTGCTCCACTGTACTCTACCTCTACTGTACTCCACTGTACTCTACCTCTACTGTGCTCCCCTGTACTCAACTTCTACTGTACTCCACTCTACACTACCTCTACTGTGCTCCACTGTACTCTATATCTACTGTACTCTACTGTACTCCACCTCTACTGTGCTCCGCTGTACTCCACTGTACTCTACCTGTACTGTGCTCCACTGTACTCTACCTCTTCTGTACTCCACTGTACTCTACCTCTACTGTACTCCACTGTACGCTACCTCTATTGTGCTCCACAGTACTCTACCTCTACTGTACTACACTCTATTCTACATCTAGTGTTCTCCACTGTACTCTACTGTACTCCACCTCTACTGTGCTCCACTGTACTCCACTGTACTCTACCTCTACTGTGCTCCACTGTATTCTACCTCTACTGTACTCCACTGTACTCTACCTCTACTGTACTCTACTGTACTCCACCTCTACTGTGCTCCACTGTACTCCACTGTACTCTACCTCTACTGTGCTCCACTGTACTCTACCTATACTGTACTCCACTGTACTCTACCTCTAGTGTGCTCCACTGTTCTCTACCTCTACTGTACTCTACTGTACTCCACTGTACTCTACCTCTACTGTACTCCACTCTATTCTACCTCTACTGTGCTCCGCTGTACTCCACTGTACTCTACGTCTACTGTGCTCCACTGTACTCTTACTCTACTGTACTCCACTGTACTCTACCTCTACTGTACTCTACTGTACTCCACCTCTACTGTGTTCCACTGTACTCCACTGTACTCTACCTCTACTGTGCTCCACTGTACTCTACCTCTACTGTACTCCAATGTACTCTACCTCTACTGTACTCTACTGTTCTCTACCTCTACTGTACTCTACTGTACTCCACCTCTACTGTGTTCCACTGTACTCCACCTCTACTGTGTTCCACTGTACTCCACTCTACTCTATCTCTACTGTGCTCCATTGTACTCTATCTCTACTGTACTCCAATGTACTCTACCTCTACTGTACTCTACTGTTCTCTACCTCTACTGTACTCTACTGTACTCCACCTCTACTGTGCTCCACTGTACTCCACTGTACTCTACCTCTACTGTGCTCCACTGTACTCTACCTCTACTGTACTCCACTGTACTCTACCTCTACTGTGCTCCACTGTACTCTACCTCTATTGTACTCTACTGTACTCTACCTCTACTGTACTCCACTGTACTCTACCTCTACTGTGCTCCACTGAACTCTACCTCTACTGTACTCCACTGTACTCTACCTCTACTGTGCTCCACTGTACTCCACTGTACGCTACCTCTACTGTGCTCCACTGTACTCTACCTCTACTGTACTCCACTCTACTCTACCTCTACTGTGCTCCGCTGTACTCCACTGTACTTTACCTCTACTGTGCTCCACTGTACTCTACCTCTACTGTACTCCACCTATACTGTACTCCACTGTACTCCACCTCTACTGTGTTCCACTGTAATCCACTGTACTCTACCTCTACTGTGCTCCACTGTACTCTACCTCTACTGTACTCCAATGTACTCTACCTCTACTGTACTCTACTGTTCTCTACCTCTACTGTACTCTACTGTACTCCACCTCTACTGTGCCCCACTGTACTCCACTGTACTCTACCTCTACTGTGCTCCACTGTACTCTACCTCTACTGTACTCCACTGTACTCTACCTCTACTGTGCTCCACTGTACTCTACCTCTACTGTACCCCACTGTACTCTACCTCTACTGTACTCCACTGTACTCTACCTCTACTGTGCTCCACTGTACTCTACCTCTACTGTACTCCACTGTACTCTACCTCTACTGTGCTCCACTGTACTCCACTGTACGCTACCTCTACTGTGCTCCACTGTACTCTACCTCTACTGTACTCCACTGTACGCTACCTCTACTGTGCTCCGCTGTACTCCACTGTACTCCACCTCTACTGTGCTCCGCTGTACTCCACTGTACTTTACCTCTACTGTGCTCCACTGTACTCTACCTCTACTGTACTCCACCTATACTGTACTCCACTGTACTCTACCTCTACTGTGCTCCACTGTTCTCTACCTCTACTGTACTCTACTGTACTCCACCTCTACTGTGTTCCACTGTAATCCACTGTACTCTACCTCTACTGTGCTCCACTGTACTCTACCTCTACTGTACTCCAATGTACTCTACCTCTACTGTACTCTACTGTACTCCACCTCTAATGCGCTCCCCTGTACTCCACTGTACTCTACCTCTACTGTACTCCACTGTACTCTACCTCTAGTGTACTCCACTGTACTGTACCTCTACTGTACTCCACCGAACTCTACCTCTACTGTCCTTCACTGTACTCTACTGTACTCTACCTCTACTGTGCTCCACTGTACTCCACTGTACTCTATCTCTACTGTGATCCACTGTACTCTACCTCTGCTGTGCTCCACTGAACTCTTCCTCTACTGTGCTCCACTGTACTCTACCTCTACTCTACTCCACTGTAATCTACCTCTACTGTACTCTACTGTACTCCACCTCTACTGTGCTCCACTGTACTCCACTGTACTCTACCTCTACTGTACTCCACTGTACTCTACCTCTACTGTGCTCCACTGTACTCTACCTCTGCTGTACTCCACTGTACTCTACCTCTACTGTAATCCACTGTACTCTACCTCTACTGTACTCCACTGTACTCTACCTCTACTGTACTCCACTCTACTCTACCTCTACTGTGCTCCACTGTACTCCACTGTACGCTACCTCTACTGTGCTCCACTGTACTCTACCTCTACTGTACTCCACTCTACTCTACCTCTACTGTGCTCCGCTGTACTCCACTGTACTCTACCTCTACTGTGCTCCACTGTACTCTACCTCTACTGTACTCCACTGTACTCTGCCTCTACAGTGCTCCACTGTACTATACCTCTACTGTACTCCAATGTACGCTACCTCTACTGTGCTCCACTGTACTCTACCTCTACTGTACTCCACTCCACTCTACTCTACCTCTACTGTGCTCCACTGTACTCTATCTTGACTGTACTCTACTGTACTCCACCTCTACTGTGCTCCGCTGTACTCCACTGTACTCTACCTCTACTGTGCTCCACTGTACTCTACCTCTACTGTACTCCAATCTACTCTACCTCTACTGTGCTCCACTGTACTCTATCTCTACTGTACTCTACTGTACTCCACCTCTACTGTGCTCCGCTGTACTCCACTGTACTCTACCTCTACTGTGCTCCACTGTACGCTACCTCTACTGTACTCCACTGTACTCTACCTCTTCTGTGCTCCACTGTACTCCACTGTACGCTACCTCTACTATGCTCCACACTACTCTACCTCTACTGTACTCCACTCTATTCTACCTCTACTGTGCTCCGCTGTACTCCATTGTACTCTACGTCTACTGTGCTCCACTGTACTCTTCCTCTACTGTACTCCACTGTACTCTACCTCTACTGTACTCCACTGTACTCTACCTCTACTGTGCTCCACTGTACTCTACCTCTACTGTACTCCACTGTACTCTACCTCTACTGTGCTCCCCTGTACTCAACTTCTACTGTACTCCACTCTACACTACCTCTACTGTGCTCCACTGTACTCTATCTCTACTGTACTCTATTGTACTCCACCTCTACTGTGCTCCGCTGTACTCCACTGTACTCTACCTGTACTGTGCTCCACTGTACTCTACCTCTTCTGTACTAAACTGTACTCTACCTCTACTGTACTCCACTGTACGCTACCTCTACTGTGCTCCACAGTACTCTACCTCTACTGTACTACACTCTACTCTACATCTAGTGTTCTCCACTGTACTCTACTGTACTCCACCTCTACTGTGCTCCGCTTTACTCCACTGTACTCTACCTCTACTGTGCTCCACTGTATTCTACCTCTACTGTGCTCCACTGTACTCTACCTCTACTGTACTCCACTCCACTCTACTCTACCTCTACTGTGCGCCACTGTACTCTATCTTGACTGTACTCTACTGTACTCCACCTCTACTGTGCTCCGCTGTACTCCACTGTACTCTACCTCTACTGTGCTCCACTGTACTCTACCTCTACTGTACTCCACTCTACTCTACCTCTACTGTGCTCCACTGTACTCTATCTCTACTGTACTCTACTGTACTCCACCTCTACTGTGCTCCGCTGTACTCCACTGTACTCTACCTCTACTGTGCTCCACTGTACGCTACCTCTACTGTACTCCACTGTACTCTACCTCTTCTGTGCTCCACTGTACTCCACTGTACGCTACCTCTACTATGCTCCACACTACTCTACCTCTACTGTACTCCACTCTATTCTACCTCTACTGTGCTCCGCTGTACTCCACTGTACTCTACGTCTACTGTGCTCCACTGTACTCTTCCTCTACTGTACTCCACTGTACTCTACCTCTACTGTACTCCACTGTACTCTACCTCTACTGTGCTCCACTGTACTCTACCTCTACTGTACTCCACTGTACTCTACCTCTACTGTGCTCCCCTGTACTCAACTTCTACTGTACTCCACTCTACACTACCTCTACTGTGCTCCACTGTACTCTATATCTACTGTACTCTACTGTACTCCACCTCTACTGTGCTCCGCTGTACTCCACTGTACTCTACCTGTACTGTGCTCCACTGTACTCTACCTCTTCTGTACTCCACTGTACTCTACCTCTACTGTACTCCACTGTACGCTACCTCTATTGTGCTCCACAGTACTCTACCTCTACTGTACTACACTCTACTCTACATCTAGTGTTCTCCACTGTACTCTACTGTACTCCACCTCTACTGTGCTCCGCTGTACTCCACTGTACTCTACCTCTACTGTGCTCCACTGTATTCTACCTCTACTGTACTCCACTGTACTCTACCTCTACTGTACTCTACTGTACTCCACCTCTACTGTGCTCCACTGTACTCCACTGTACTCTACCTCTACTGTGCTCCACTGTACTCTACCTCTACTGTACTCCACTGTACTCTACCTCTAGTGTGCTCCACTGTTCTCTACCTCTACTGTACTCTACTGTACTCCACTGTACTCTACCTCTACTGTACTCCACTCTATTCTACCTCTACTGTGCTCCGCTGTACTCCACTGTACACTACGTCTACTGTGCTCCACTGTACTCTTACTCTACTGTACTCCACTGTACTCTACCTCTACTGTACTCTACTGTACTCCACCTCTACTGTGTTCCACTGTACTCCACTGTACTCTACCTCTACTGTGCTCCACTGTACTCTACCTCTACTGTACTCCAATGTACTCTACCTCTACTGTACTCTACTGTTCTCTACCTCTACTGTACTCTACTGTACTCCACCTCTACTGTGTTCCACTGTACTCCACCTCTACTGTGTTCCACTGTACTCCACTCTACTCTATCTCTACTGTGCTCCATTGTACTCTATCTCTACTGTACTCCAATGTACTCTACCTCTACTGTACTCTACTGTTCTCTACCTCTACTGTACTCTACTGTACTCCACCTCTACTGTGCTCCACTGTACTCCACTGTACTCTACCTCTACTGTGCTCCACTGTACTCTACCTCTACTGTACTCCACTGTACTCTACCTCTACTGTGCTCCACTGTACTCTACCTCTATTGTACTCCACTGTACTCTACCTCTACTGTACTCCACTGTACTCTACCTCTACTGTGCTCCACTGAACTCTACCTCTACTGTACTCCACTGTACTCTACCTCTACTGTGCTCCACTGTACTCCACTGTACGCTACCTCTACTGTGCTCCACTGTACTCTACCTCTACTGTACTCCACTCTACTCTACCTCTACTGTGCTCCGCTGTACTCCACTGTACTTTACCTCTACTGTGCTCCACTGTACTCTACCTCTACTGTACTCCACCTATACTGTACTCCACTGTACTCCACCTCTACTGTGTTCCACTGTAATCCACTGTACTCTACCTCTACTGTGCTCCACTGTACTCTACCTCTACTGTACTCCAATGTACTCTACCTCTACTGTACTCTACTGTTCTCTACCTCTACTGTACTCTACTGTACTCCACCTCTACTGTGCCCCACTGTACTCCACTGTACTCTACCTCTACCTCTACTGTGCTCCACTGTACTCTACCTCTACTGTACTCCACTGTACTCTACCTCTACTGTGCTCCACTGTACTCTACCTCTACCGTACCCCACTGTACTCTACCTCTACTGTACTCCACTGTACTCTACCTCTACTGTGCTCCACTGTACTCTACCTCTACTGTGCTCCACTGTACGCTACCTCTACTGTGCTCCACTGTACTCTACCTCTACTGTACTCCACTCTACTCTACCTCTACTGTGGTCCGCTGTACTCCACTGTACTCTACCTCTACTGTGCTCCACTGTACTCTACCTCTACTGTACTCCACTCTACTCTACCTCTACTGTGCTCCACTGTACTCTATCTCTACTGTACTCTACTGTACTCCACCTCTACTGTGCTCCGCTGTACTCCACTGTACTCTATCTCTACTCTGCTCCACTGTACTCTACCTCTGCTGTGCTCCACTGTACTCTACCTCTGCTGTGCTCCACTGTACTCTACCTCTACTGTGCTCCACTGTACTCTACCTCTACTCTACTCCACTGTACTCTACCTCTACTGTACTCTACTGTTCTCTACCTCTACTGTGCTCCACTGTACTCTACCTCTACTCTACTCCACTGTACTCTACCTCTACTGTACTCTACTGTTCTCTACCTCTACTGTACTCTACTGTACTCCACCTCTACTGTGCTCCACTGTACTCCACTGTACTCTACCTCTACTGTGCACCACTGTACTCTACCTCTACTGTACTCCACTGTACTCTAACTCTACTGTGCTCCACTGTACTCTACCTCTACTGTACTCCACTGTACTCTACCTCTACTGTACTCCACTGTACTCTACCTCTACTGTGCTCCGCTGTACTCCACTGTTTTCTACCTCTACTGTGCTCCACTGTACTCTACCTCTACTGTGCTCCACTGTACTCTACCTCTACTGTGCTCCACTGTACTCTACCTCTACTGTACTCCAACGAACTCTACCTCTACTGTGCTCTACTGTACTCCACTGTACTGTACCTCTACTGTGCTCCACTGTACTCTACCTCTACTGTACGCCACTGTACTCTACCTATACTGTACTCCACTGTACTCTACCTCTAGTGTACTCTCCTGTACTCCACCTCTAATGTGCTCCACTGTACTCCACTGTACTCTACCTCTACTGTACTCCACTGTACTCTACCTCTGCTGTGCTCAACTGTACTCTACCTCTACTCTACTCCACTGTACTCTACCTCTACTGTACTCCACTGTACTCTACCTCTACTGTACTCCACTGTACTCTACCTCTACTGTACTCTACTGTACTCCACCTCTAATGTGCTCCACTGTATTCCACTGTACTCTACCTCTACTGTACTCCACTGTACTCTACCTCTACTGTACTCCACTGTACTCTACCTCTTCTGTGCTCCACTGTACTCCACTGTACGCTACCTCTACTGTGCTCCACACTACTCTACCTCTACTGTACTCCACTCTATTCTACCTCTACTGTGCTCCGCTGTACTCCACTGTACTCTACCTGTACTGTGCTCCACTGTACTCTACCTCTTCTGTACTCCACTGTACTCTACCTCTACTGTACTCCACTGTACGCTACCTCTATTGTGCTCCACAGTACTCTACCTCTACTGTACTACACTCTACTCTACATCTAGTGTTCTCCACTGTACTCTACTGTACTCCACCTCTACTGTGCTCCGCTGTACTCCACTGTACTCTACCTCTACTGTGCTCCACTGTATTCTACCTCTACTGTACTCCACTGTACTCTACCTCTACTGTACTCTACTGTACTCCACCTCTACTGTGCTCCACTGTACTCCACTGTACTCTACCTCTACTGTGCTCCACTGTACTCTACCTCTACTGTACTCCACTGTACTCTACCTCTAGTGTGCTCCACTGTTCTCTACCTCTACTGTACTCTACTGTACTCCACCTCTACTGTGCTCCACTGTACTCCACTGTACTCTACCTCTACTGTGCTCCACTGTACTCTACCTCTACTGTACTCCACTTTACTCTACCTCTACTGTGCTCCACTGTACTCTACCTCTACTGTACTCCACTGTACGCTACCTCTACTGTGCTCCGCTGTACTCCACTGTACTCCACCTCTACTGTGCTCCGCTGTACTCCACTGTACTTTACCTCTACTGTGCTCCACTGTACTCTACCTCTACTGTACTCCACCTATACTGTACTCCACTGTACTCTACCTCTACTGTGCTCCACTGTTCTCTACCTCTTCTGTACTCTACTGTACTCCACCTCTACTGTGTTCCACTGTAATCCACTGTACTCTACCTCTACTGTGCTCCACTGTACTCTACCTCTACTGTACTCCAATGTACTCTACCTCTACTGTACTCTACTGTTCTCTACCTCTACTGTACTCTACTGTACTCCACCTCTACTGTGCTCCACTGTACTCCACTGTACTCTACCTCTACTGTGTTCCACTGTACTCTACCTCTACTGTACTCCTCTGTACTCTACCTCTACTGTGCTCCACTGTACTCTACCTCTACTGTACCCCACTGTACTCTACCTCTACTGTACTCCACTGTACTCTACCTCTACTGTGCTCCACTGTACTCTACCTCTACTGTACTCCACTGTACTCTACCTCTACTGTGCTCCACTCTACTCCACTGTACGCTACCTCTACTGTGCTCCACTGTACTCTATCTCTACTGTACTCCACTCTACTCTACCTCTACTGTGGTCCGCTGTACTCCACCGTACTCTACCTCTACTGTGCTCCACTGTACTCTACCTCTACTGTACTCCACTCTACTCTACTCTACTCTGCTCCACTGTACTCTATCTCTACTGTACTCTACTGTACTCCACCTCTACTGTGCTCCGCTGTACTCCACTGTACTCTATCTCTACTCTGCTCCACTGTACTCTACATCTGCTATGCTCCACTGTACTCTACCTCTACTGTGCTCCACTGTACTCTACCTCTACTCTACTCCACTGTACTCTACCTCTACTGTACTCTACTGTTCTCTACCTCTACTGTACTCTACTGTACTCCACCTCTACTGTGCTCCACTGTACTCCACTGTACTCTACCTCTACTGTGCACCACTGTACTCTACCTCTACTGTACTCCACTGTACTCTAACTCTACTGTACTCCACTGTACTCTACCTCTACTGTGCTCCACTGTACTCTACCTCTACTGTACTCCACTGTACTCTACCTCTACTGTACTCCACTGTACTCTACCTCTACTGTGCTCCGCTGTACTCCACTGTTTTCTACCTCTACTGTGCTCCACTGTACTCTACCTCTACTGTGCTCCACTGTACTCTACCTCTACTGTGCTCCACTGTACTCTACCTCTACTGTACTCCACTGTACTCCACCTCTACTGTACTCCAACGAACTCTACCTCTACTGTGCTCCACTGTACTCCACTGTACTGTACCTCTACTGTGCTCCACTGTACTCTACCTCTACTGTACGCCACTGTACTCTACCTATACTGTACTCCACTGTACTCTACCTCTAGTGTACTCTCCTGTACTCCACCTCTAATGTGCTCCACTGTACTCCACTGTACTCTACCTCTACTGTACTCCACTGTACTCTACCTCTACTGTGCTCCACTGTACTCCACTGTACACTACCTCTACTGTGCTCCACTGTACTCCACTGTACTCTACCTCTACTGTACTCCACTGTACTCTACCTCTACTGTGCTCCACTGTACTCCACTGTACACTACCTCTACTGTGCTCCACTGTACTCTACCTCTACTGTACTCCACTCTACTCTACCTCTACTGTGCTCCGCTGTACTCCACTGTACTCTACCTCTACTGTACTCCACTTTACTCTACCTCTACTGTGCTCCACTGTACTCTACCTCTACTGTACTCCACTGTACGCTACCTCTACTGTGCTCCGCTGTACTCCACTGTACTCCACCTCTACTGTGCTCTGCTGTACTCCACTGTACTTTACCTCCACTGTGCTCCACTGTACTCTACCTCTACTGTACTCCACCTCTACTGTACTCCACTGTTCTCTACCTCTACTGTACTCTACTGTACTCCACCTCTACTGTGCTCCACTGTACTCCACTGTACTCTACCTCTACTGTGCTCCACTCTACTCTACCTCTACTGTACTCCACTCTACTCTATCTCTACTGTGCTCCATTGTACTCTATCTCTACTGTACTCCAATGTACTCTACCTCTATTGTACTCTACTGTTCTCTACCTCTACTGTACTCTACTGTACTCCACCTCTACTGTGCTCCACTGTACTCCACTGTTCTCTACCTCTACTGTGCTCGACTGTACTCTACCTCTACTGTACTCCACTGTACGCTACCTCTACTGTGCTCCACTGTACTCTACCTCTACTGTACTCCACCCTACTCTACCTCTACTGTGCTCCGCTGTACTCCACTGTACTCTACCTCTACTGTGCTCCACTGTACTCTACCTCTACTGTTCTCCACTGCACTCTACCTCTACTGTGCTCCACTGTACTCTACCTCTACTGTACTCCACTCTACTCTAACTCTACTGTGCTCCACTGTACTCTATCTCTACTGTACTCTACTTTACTCCACCTCTACTGTGCTCTGCTGTACTCCACTGTACTCTACCTCTACTGTGCTCCACTGTACTCTACCTCTACTGTACTCCACTGTACTCTACCTCTACTGTGCTCCACTGTTCTCTACCTCTACTGTACTCTACTGTACTCCACCTCTACTGTGCTCCACTGTACTCCACTGTACTCTACCTCTACTGTGCTCCACTGTACTCTACCTCTACTGTACTCCACTGTACTCTACCTCTACTGTACTCCACTGAACTCTACCTCTACTGTCCTTCACTGTTCTCTACTGTACTCTACCTCTACTGTGCTCCACTGTACTCCACTGTACTCTATCTCTACTGTGATCCACTGTACTCTACCTCTGCTGTGCTCCACTGTACTCTACCTCTACTGTGCTCCACTGTACTCTACCTCTACTGTACTCCACTGTACTCTACCTCTACTGTACTCTACTGTACTCCACCTCTAATGCGCTCCCCTGTACTCCACTGTACTCTACCTCTACTGTACTCCACTGTACTCTACCTCTAGTGTACTCCACTGTACTCTACCTCTACTGTACTCCACCGAACTCTACCTCTACTGTCCTTCGCTGTACTCTACTGTACTCTACCTCTACTGTGCTCCACTGTACTCCACTGTACTCTATCTCTACTGTGATCCACTGTACTCTACCTCTGATATGCTCCACTGAACTCTTCCTCTACTGTGCTCCACTGTACTCTACCTCTACTCTACTCCACTGTACTCTACCTCTACTGTACTCTACTGTACTCCACCTCTACTGTGCTCCACTGTACTCCACTGTACTCTACCTCTACTGTACTCCACTGTACTCTACCTCTACTGTGCTCCACTGTACTCTACCTCTGCTGTACTCCACTGTACTCTACCTCTACTGTACTCCACTGTACTCTACCTCTACTGTACTCTACTGTACTCCACCTCTAATGTGCTGCACTGTACTCCACTGTACTCTACCTCTACTGTACTCCACTGTACTCTACCTCTACTGTACTCCACTCTACTCTACCTCTACTGTGCTCCACTGTACTCCACTGTACGCTACCTCTACTGTGCTCCACTGTACTCTACCTCTACTGTACTCCACTCTACTCTACCTCTACTGTGCTCCGCTGTACTCCACTGTACTCTACCTCTACTGTGCTCCACTGTACTCTACCTCTACTGTACTCCACTGTACTCTGCCTCTACAGTGCTCCACTGTACTACACCTCTATTGTACTCCAATGTACGCTACCTCTACTGTGCTCCACTGTACTCTACCTCTACTGTACTCCACTCTACTCTACTCTACCTCTACTGTGCTCCACTGTACTCTATCTTGACTCTACTCTACTGTACTCCACCTCTACTGTGCTCCGCTGTACTCCACTGTACTCTACCTCTACTGTGCTCCACTGTACTCTACCTCTACTGTACTCCACTCTACTCTACCTCTACTGTGCTCCACTGTACTCTATCTCTACTGTACTCTACTGTACTCCACCTCTACTGTGCTCCGCTGTACTCCACTGTACTCTACCTCTACTGTGCTCCACTGTACGCTACCTCTACTGTACTCCACTGTACTCTACCTCTTCTGTGCTCCACTGTACTCCACTGTACTCTACGTCTACTGTGCTCCACTGTACTCTTCCTCTACTGTACTCCACTGTACTCTACCTCTACTGTACTCCACTGTACTCTACCTCTACTGTGCTCCACTGTACTCTACCTCTACTGTACTCCACTGTACTCTACCTCTACTGTGCTCCCCTGTACTCAACCTCTACTGTACTCCACTCTACACTACCTCTACTGTGCTCCACTGTACTCTATCTCTACTGTACTCTACTGTACTCCACCTCTACTGTGCTCCGCTGTACTCCACTGTACTCTACCTGTACTGTGCTCCACTGTACTCTACCTCTTCTGTACTCCACTGTACTCTACCTCTACTGTACTCCACTGTACGCTACCTCTACTGTGCTCCACAGTACTCTACCTCTACTGTACAACACTCTACTCTACATCTAGTGTTCTCCACTGTACTCTACTGTACTCCACCTCTACTGTGCTCCGCTGTACTCCACTGTACTCTACCTCTACTGTGCTCTACTGTATTCTACCTCTACTGTACTCCACTGTACTCTACCTCTACTGTACTCTACTGTACTCCACCTCTACTGTGCTCCACTGTACTCCACTGTACTCTACCTCTACTGTGCTCCACTGTACTCTACCTCTACTGTACTCCACTGTACTCTACCTCTAGTGTGCTCCACTGTTCTCTACCTCTACTGTACTCTACTGTACTCCACCTCTACTGTGCTCCACTGTACTCCACTGTACTCTACCTCTACTGTGCTCCACTGTACTCTACCTCTACTGTACTCCACTGTACTCTACCTCTACTGTGCTCCACTGTACTCTACCTCTACTGTACTCCACTGTACTCTACCTCTACTGTGCTCCCCTGTACTCAACCTCTACTGTACTCCACTCTACACTACCTCTACTGTGCTCCACTGTACTCTATCTCTACTGTACACTACTGTACTCCACCTCTGCTTTGCTCCGCTGTACTCCACTGTACTCTACCTGTACTGTGCTCCACTGTACTCTACCTCTTCTGTACTCCACTGTACTCTACCTCTACTGTGCTCCACTGTACTCTACCTCTACTGTACTCCACGGTACGCTAGATCTACTGTGCTCCACTGTACTCTACCTCTACTGTACTCCACTCTACACTACCTCTACTGTGCTCCACTGTACTCTATCTCTACTGTACTCTACTGTACTCCACCTCTACTGTGCTCCGCTGTACTCCACTGTACTCTACCTGTACTGTGCTCCACTGTACTCTACCTCTTCTGTACTCCACTGTACTCTACCTCTACTGTACTCCACTGTACGCTACCTCTACTGTGCTCCACAGTACTCTACCTCTACTGTACTACACTCTACTCTACATCTAGTGTTCTCCACTGTACTCTACTGTACTCCACCTCTACTGTGCTCCGCTGTACTCCACTGTACTCTACCTCTACTGTGCTCCACTGTATTCTACCTCTACTGTACTCCACTGTACTCTACCTCTACTGTACTCTACTGTACTCCACCTCTACTGTGCACCACTGTACTCCACTGTACTCTACCTCTACTGTGCTCCACTGTACTCTACCTCTACTGTACTCCACTGTACTCTACCTCTAGTGTGCTCCACTGTTCTCTACCTCTACTGTACTCTACTGTACTCCACCTCTACTGTGCTCCACTGTACTCCACTCTACTCTACCTCTACTGTGCTCCACTGTACTCTACCTCTACTGTACTCCACTGTACTCTACCTCTACTGTGCTCCACTGTACTCTACCTCTACTGTACTCCACTGTACTCTACCTCTACTGTGCTCCCCTGTACTCAACCTCTACTGTACTCCACTCTACACTACCTCTACTGTGCTCCACTGTACTCTATCTCTACTGTACTCTACTGTACTCCACCTCTACTGTGCTCCGCTGTACTCCACTGTACTCTACCTGTACTGTGCTCCACTGTACTCTACCTCTTCTGTACTCCACTGTACTCTACCTCTACTGTGCTCCACTCTACTCTACCTCTACTGTGCTCCACTGTACTCTACCTCTATTGTACTCTACTGTTCTCTACCTCTACTGTACTCTACTGTACTCCACCTCTACTGTGCTCCACTGTACTCCACTGTTCTCTACCTCTACTGTGCTCCACTGTACTCTACCTCTACTGTACTCCACTGTACGCTACCTCTACTGTACTCCACTGTTCTCTACCTCTACTGTACTCTACTGTACTCCACCTCTACTGTGCTCCACTGTACTCCACTGTACTCTACCTCTACTGTGCTCCACTCTACTCTACCTCTACTGTACTCCACTCTACTCTATCTCTACTGTGCTCCATTGTACTCTATCTCTACTGTACTCCAATGTACTCTACCTCTACTGTGCTCCACTGTACTCCACTGTACTCTACCTCTACTGTGCTCCACTGTACTCTACCTCTACTGTACTCCACTGTACTCTACCTCTACTGTACTCCACTGAACTCTACCTCTACTGTCCTTCACTGTTCTCTACTGTACTCTACCTCTACTGTGCTCCACTGTACTCCACTGTACTCTATCTCTACTGTGATCCACTGTACTCTACCTCTGCTGTGCTCCACTGTACTCTACCTCTACTGTGCTCCACTGTACTCTACCTCTACTGTACTCCACTGTACTCTGACTCTACTGTACTCTACTGTACTCCACCTCTAATGCGCTCCCCTGTACTCCACTGTACTCTACCTCTACTGTACTCCACTGTACTCTACCTCTAGTGTACTCCACTGTACTCTACCTCTACTGTACTCCACCGAACTCTACCTCTACTGTCCTTCACTGTACTCTACTGTACTCTACCTCTACTGTGCTCCACTGTACTCCACTGTACTCTATCTCTACTGTGATCCACTGTACTCTACCTCTGCTGTGCTCCACTGAACTCTACCTCTACTGTGCTCCACTGTACTCTACCTCTACTCTACTCCACTGTACTCCACCTCTACTGTACTCTACTGTACTCCACCTCTACTGTGCTCCACTGTACTCCACTGTACTCTACCTCTACTGTACTCCACTGTACTCTACCTCTACTGTGCTCCACTGTACTCTACCTCTGCTGTACTCCACTGTACTCTACCTCTACTGTACTCCACTGTACTCTACCTCTACTGTACTCTACTGTACTCCACCTCTAATGTGCTGCACTGTACTCCACTGTACTCTACCTCTACTGTACTCCACTGTACTCTACCTCTACTGTACTCCACTGTACTCTACCTCTACTGTGCTCCACTGTACTCCACTGTACGCTACCTCTACTGTGCTCCACTGTACTCTACCTCTTCTGTACTCCACTGTACTCTACCTCTACTGTGCTCCACTCTACTCTACCTCTACTGTACTCCACGGTACGCTAGATCTACTGTGCTCCACTGTACTCTACCTCTACTGTACTCCACTGTACGCTACCTCTACTGTGCTCCACTGTACTCTACCTCTACTGTACTCCACTCTACCTCTACTGTGCTCCACTGTACTCTACGTCTATTGTACTCTACTGTTCTCTACCTCTACTGTACTCTACTGTACTCCACCACTACTGTGCTCCACTGTACTCCACTGTTCTCTACCTCTACTGTGCTCCACTGTACTCTACCTCTACTGTACTCCACTGTACGCTACCTCTACTGTGCTCCACTGTGCTCTACCTCTACTGTACTCCACCCTACTCTACCTCTACTGTGCTCCGCTGTACTCCACTGTACTCTACCTCTACTGTGCTCCACTGTACTCTACCTCTACTGTACTCCACTGTACTCTACCTCTACTGTGCTCCACTGTACTCTACCTCTACTGTACTCCACTCTACTCTAACTCTACTGTGCTCCACTGTACTCTATCTCTACTGTACTCTACTTTACTCCACCTCTACTCTGCTCTGCTGTACTCCACTGTACTCTACCTCTACTGTGCTCCACTGTACTCTACCTCTACTGTACTCCACTGTACTCTACCTCTACTGTGCTCCACTGTTCTCTACCTCTACTGTACTCTACTGTACTCCACCTCTACTGTGCTCCACTGTACTCCACTGTACTCTACCTCTACTGTGCTCCACTGTACTCTACCTCTACTGTACTCCACTGTACTCTATCTCTACTGTACTCCACTGAACTCTACCTCTACTGTTCTTCACTGTTCTCTACTGTACTCTACCTCTACTGTGCTCCACTGTACTCCACTGTACTCTACCTCTACTGTGCTCCACTGTACTCCACTGTACGCTACCTCTACTGTGCTCCACTGTACTCTACCTCTACTGTACTCCACTCTACTCTACCTCTGCTGTGCTCCGCTGTACTCCACTGTACTTTACCTCTACTGTGCTCCACTGTACTCTACCTCTACTGTACTCCACCTATACTGTACTCCACTGTACTCTACCTCTACTGTGCTCCACTGTTCTCTATCTCTACTGTACTCTACTGTACTCCACCTCTACTGTGTTCCACTGTAATCCACTGTACTCTACCTCTACTGTGCTCCACTGTACTCTACCTCTACTGTACTCCAATGTACTCTACCTCTACTGTACTCTACTGTTCTCTACCTCTACTGTACTCTACTGTACTCCACCTCTACTGTGCTCCGCTGTACTCCACTGTACTCTACCTGTACTGTGCTCCACTGTACTCTACCTCTTCTGTACTCCACTGTACTCTACCTCTACTGTTCTCCACTCTACTCTACCTCCACTGTACTCCACGGTACGCTAGATCTACTGTGCTCCACTGTACTCTACCTCTACTGTACTCCACTGTACGCTACCTCTACTGTGCTCCACTGTACTCTACCTCTACTGTACTCCACTCTACTCTACCTCTACTGTGCTCCACTGTACTCTACGTCTATTGTACTCTACTGTTCTCTACCTCTACTGTACTCTACTGTACTCCACCTCTACTGTGCTCCACTGTACTCCACTGTTCTCTACCTCTACTGTGCTCCACTGTACTCTACCTCTACTGTACTCCACTGTACGCTACCTCTACTGTGCTCCACTGTGCTCTACCTCTACTGTACTCCACCCTACTCTACCTCTACTGTGCTCCGCTGTACTCCACTGTACTCTACCTCTACTGTGCTCCACTGTACTCTACCTCTACTGTACTCCACTGTACTCTACCTCTACTGTGCTCCACTGTACTCTACCTCTACTGTGCTCCACTCTACTCTAACTCTACTGTGCTCCACTGTACTCTATCTCTACTGTACTCTACTTTACTCCACCTCTACTCTGCTCTGCTGTACTCCACTGTACTCTACCTCTACTGTGCTCCACTGTACTCTACCTCTACTGTACTCCACTGTACTCTACCTCTACTGTGCTCCACTGTTCTCTACCTCTACTGTACTCTACTGTACTCCACCTCTACTGTGCTCCACTGTACTCCACTGTACTCTACCTCTACTGTGCTCCACTGTACTCTACCTCTACTGTACTCCACTGTACTCTATCTCTACTGTACTCCACTGAACTCTACCTCTACTGTTCTTCACTGTTCTCTACTGTACTCTACCTCTACTGTGCTCCACTGTACTCCACTGTACTCTACCTCTACTGTGCTCCACTGTACTCCACTGTACGCTACCTCTACTGTGCTCCACTGTACTCTACCTCTACTGTACTCCACTCTACTCTACCTCTACTGTGCTCCACTGTACTCCACTGTACTTTACCTCTACTGTGCTCCACTGTACTCTACCTCTACTGTACTCCACCTATACTGTACTCCACTGTACTCTACCTCTACTGTGCTCCACTGTTCTCTATCTCTACTGTACTCTACTGTACTCCACCTCTACTGTGTTCCACTGTAATCCACTGTACTCTACCTCTACTGTGCTCCACTGTACTCTACCTCTACTGTACTCCAATGTACTCTACCTCTACTGTACTCTACTGTTCTCTACCTCTACTGTACTCTACTGTACTCCACCTCTACTGTGCTCCACTGTACTCCACTGTACTCTACATCTACTGTGCTCCACTGTACTCTACCTCTACTGTACTCCACTGTACTCTACCTCTACTGTGCTCCACTGTACTCTACCTCTACTGTACCCCACTGTACTCTACCTCTACTGTACTCCACTGTACTCTACCTCTACTGTGCTCCACTGTACTCTACCTCTACTGTACTCCACTGTACTCTACCTCTACTGTGCTCCACTGTACTCCACTGTACGCTACCTCTACTGTGCTCCACTGTACTCTACCTCTACTGTACTCCACTCTACTCTACCTCTACTGTGGTCCGCTGTACTCCACTGTACTCTACCTCTACTGTGCTCCACTGTACTCTACCTCTACTGTACTCCACTCTACTCTACCTCTACTGTGCTCCACTGTACTCTATCTCTACTGTACTCTACTGTACTCCACCTCTACTGTGCTCCGCTGTACTCCACTGTACTCTATCTCTACTCTGCTCCACTGTACTCTACCTCTGCTGTGCTCCACTGTACTCTACCTCTACTGTGCTCCACTGTACTCTACCTCTACTCTACTCCACTGTACTCTACCTCTACTGTACTCTACTGTTCTCTACCTCTACTGTACTCTACTGTACTCCACCTCTACTGTGCTCCACTGTACTCCACTGTACTCTACCTCTACTGTACACCACTGTACTCTACCTCTACTGTACTCCACTGTACTCTAACTCTACTGTACTCCACTGTACTCTACCTCTACTGTGCTCCACTGTACTCTACCTCTATTGTACTCCACTGTACTCTACCTCTACTGTACTCCACTGTACTCTACCTCTACTGTGCTCCGCTGTACTCCACTGTTTTCTACCTCTACTGTGCTCCACTGTACTCTACCTCTACTGTGCTCCACTGTACTCTACCTCTACTGTGCTCCACTGTACTCTACCTCTACTGTACTCCACTGTACTCTACCTCTACTGTACTCCAACGAACTCTACCTCTACTGTGCTCCACTGTACTCCACTGTACTGTACCTCTACTGTGCTCCACTGTACTCTACCTCTACTGTACGCCACTGTACTCTACCTATACTGTACTCCACTGTACTCTACCTCTAGTGTACTCTCCTGTACTCCACCTCTAAAGTGCTCCACTGTACTCCACTGTACTCTACCTCTACTGTACTCCACTGTACTATACCTCTGCTGTGCTCAACTGTACTCTACCTCTACTGTACTCCACTGTACTCTAACTCTACTGTACTCCACTGTACTCTACCTCTACTGTACTCTACTGTACTCCACCTCTAATGTGCTCCACTGTATTCCACTGTACTCTACCTCTACTGTACTCCACTGTACTCTACCTCTACTGTACTCCACTGTACTCTACCTCTTCTGTGCTCCACTGTACTCCACTGTACGCTACCTCTACTGTGCTCCACACTACTCTACCTCCACTGTACTCCACTCTATTCTACCTCTACTGTGCTCCACTGTACTCCACTGTACTCTACGTCTACTGTGCTCCACTGTACTCTACCTCTACTGTACTCCACTGTACTCTACCTCTACTGTAATCCACTGTACACTACCTCTACTGTACTCCACTGTACTCTACCTCTACTGTACTCCACTCTACTCTACCTCTACTGTGCTCCACTGTACTCTACCTCTACTGTGCTCCACTGTACTCTACCTCTACTGTGCTCCACTGTACTCTACCTCTACTGTACCCCACTGTACTCTACCTATACTGTACTCCACTGTACTCTACCTCTAGTGTACTCTACTGTACTCCACCTCTAATGTGCTCCACTGTACTCCACTGTACTCTACCTCTACTGTACCTCCACTGTACTCTACCTCTACTGTACTCCACTGTACTCTACCTCTACTGTGCTCCACTGTACTCCACTGTACGCTACCTCTGCTGTGCTCCACTGTACTCTACCTCTACTGTACTCCACTCTACTCTACCTCTACTGTGCTCCGCTGTACTCCACTTTACTCTACCTCTACTGTGCTCCACTGTACTCTACCTCTACTGTACTCCACTGTACGCTAGCTCTACTGTACTCCACCTATACTGTACTCCACTGTACTCTACCTCTACTGTGCTCCACTGTTCTCTACCTCTACTGTACTCTACTGTACTCCACCTCTACTGTGTTCCACTGTAATCCACTGTACTCTACCTCTACTGTGCTCCACTGTACTCTACCTCTACTGTACTCCAATGTACTCTACCTCTACTGTACTCTACTGTTCTCTACCTCTACTGTACTCTACTGTACTCCACCTCTACTGTGCTCCACTGTACTCCACTGTACTCTACCTCTACTGTGCTCCACTGTACTCTACCTCTACTGTACTCCACTGTACTCTACCTCTACTGTGCTCCACTGTACTCTACATCTACTGTACCCCACTGTACTCTACCTCTACTGTACTCCACTGTACTCTACCTCTACTGTGCTCCACTGTACTCTACCTCTACTGTACTCCACTGTACTCTACCTCTACTGTGCTCCACTGTACTCCACTCTACGCTACCTCTACTGTGCTCCACTGTACTCTACCTCTACTGTACTCCACTCTACTCTACCTCTACTGTGGTCCGCTGTACTCCACTGTACTCTACCTCTACTGTGCTCCACTGTACTCTACCTCTACTGTACTCCACTCTACTCTACCTCTACTGTGCTCCACTGTACTCTATCTCTACTGTACTCTACTGTACTCCACCTCTACTGTGCTCCGCTGTACTCCACTGTACTCTATCTCTACTCTGCTCCACTGTACTCTATCTCTGCTGTGCTCCACTGTACTCTACCTCTACTGTGCTCCACTGTACTCTACCTCTACTCTACTCCACTGTACTCTACCTCTACTGTACTCTACTGTTCTCTACCTCTATTGTACTCTACTGTACTCCACCTCTACTGTGCTCCACTGTACTCCACTGTACTCTACCTCTACTGTGCACCACTGTACTCTACCTCTACTGTACTCCACTGTACTCTAACTCTACTGTACTCCACTGTACTCTACCTCTACTGTGCTCCACTGTACTCTACCTCTACTGTACTCCACTGTACTCTACCTCTACTGTACTCCACTCTACTCTACCTCTACTGTGCTCCGCTGTACTCCACTGTACTCTACCTCTACTGTGCTCCGCTGTACTCTACCTCTACTGTACTCCACTGTACTCTACCTCTACTGTGCTCCACTGTACTCTACCTCTGCTGTACTCCACTGTACTCTACCTCTACTGTACTCCACCTCTACTGTGCACCACTGTACTCTACCTCTACTGTGCTCCACTGTACTCTACCTCTACTGTACTCCACTGTACTCTACCTCTAGTGTGCTCCACTGTTCTCTACCTCCACTGTACTCTACTGTACTCCACCTCTACTGTGCTCCACTGTACTCCACTGTACTCTACCTCTACTCTGCTCCACTGTACTCTACCTCTACTGTACTCCACTGTACTCTACCTCTACTGTGCTCCACTGTACTCTACCTCTACTGTACTCCACTGTACTCTACCTCTACTGTGCTCCCCTGTACTCAACCTCTACTGTACTCCACTCTACACTACCTCTACTGTGCTCCACTGTACTCTATCTCTACTGTACTCTACTGTACTCCACCTCTACTGTGCTCCGCTGTACTCCACTGTACTCTACCTGTACTTTGCTCCACTGTACTCTACCTCTTCTGTACTCCACTGTACTCTACCTCTACTGTGCTCCACTCTACTCTACCTCTACTGTGCTCCACTGTACTCTACCTCTATTGTACTCTACTGTTCTCTACCTCTACTGTACTCTACTGTACTCCACCTCTACTGTGCTCCACTGTACTCCACTGTTCTCTACCTCTACTGTGCTCCACTGTACTCTACCTCTACTGTACTCCACTGTACGCTACCTCTACTGTACTCCACTGTTCTCTACCTCTACTGTACTCTACTGTACTCCACCTCTACTGTGCTCCACTGTACTCCACTGTACTCTACCTCTACTGTGCTCCACTCTACTCTACCTCTACTGTACTCCACTCTACTCTATCTCTACTGTGCTCCATTGTACTCTATCTCTACTGTACTCCAATGTACTCTACCTCTACTGTGCTCCACTGTACTCCACTGTACTCTACCTCTACTGTGCTCCACTGTACTCTACCTCTACTGTACTCCACTGTACTCTACCTCTACTGTACTCCACTGAACTCTACCTCTACTGTCCTTCACTGTTCTCTACTGTACTCTACCTCTACTGTGCTCCACTGTACTCCACTGTACTCTATCTCTACTGTGATCCACTGTACTCTACCTCTGCTGTGCTCCACTGTACTCTACCTCTACTGTGCTCCACTGTACTCTACCTCTACTGTACTCCACTGTACTCTACCTCTACTGTACTCTACTGTACTCCACCTCTAATGCGCTCCCCTGTACTCCACTGTACTCTACCTCTACTGTACTCCACCGAACTCTACCTCTACTGTCCTTCACTGTACTCTACTGTACTCTACCTCTACTGTGCTCCACTGTACTCCACTGTACTCTATCTCTACTGTGATCCACTGTACTCTACCTCTGCTGTGCTCCACTGAACTCTACCTCTACTGTGCTCCACTGTACTCTACCTCTACTCTACTCCACTGTACTCCACCTCTACTGTGCTCCACTGTACTCTATCTCTACTGTACTCTACTGTACTCCACCTCTACTGTGCTCCGCTGTACTCCACTGTACTCTACCTGTACTGTGCTCCACTGTACTCTACCTCTTCTGTACTCCACTGTACTCTACCTCTACTGTGCTCCACTCTACTCTACCTCTACTGTGCTCCACTGTACTCTACCTCTATTGTACTCTACTGTTCTCTACCTCTACTGTACTCTACTGTACTCCACCTCTACTGTGCTCCACTGTACTCCACTGTTCTCTACCTCTACTGTGATCCACTGTACTCTACCTCTACTGTACTCCACTGTACTCTACCTCTACTGTGCTCCCCTGTACTCAACCTCTACTGTACTCCACTCTACACTACCTCTACTGTGCTCCACTTTACTCTATCTCTACTGTACTCTACTGTACTCCACCTCTACTGTGCTCCGCTGTACTCCACTGTACTCTACCTGTACTGTGCTCCACTGTACTCTACCTCTTCTGTACTCCACTGTACTCTACCTCTACTGTGCTCCACTCTACTCTACCTCTACTGTACTCCACTGTACTCTACCTCTACTGTACTCTACTGTACTCCACCTCTACTGTGCTCCACTGTACTCCACTGTACTCTACCTGTACTGTGCTCCACTGTACTCTACCTCTTCTGTACTCCACTGTACTCTACCTCTACTCTACTCCACTGTACTCTACCTCTCCTGTACTCTACTGTTCTCTACCTCTACTGTACTCTACTGTACTCCACCTCTACTGTGCTCCACTGTACTCCACTGTACTCTACCTCTACTGTGCACCACTGTACTCTACCTCTACTGTACTCCACTGTACTCTAACTCTACTGTACTCCACTGTACTCTACCTCTACTGTGCTCCACTGTACTCTACCTCTATTGTACTCCACTGTACTCTACCTCTACTGTACTCCACTGTACTCTACCTCTACTGTGCTCCGCTGTACTCCACTGTTTTCTACCTCTACTGTGCTCCACTTTACTCTACCTCTACTGTGCTCCACTGTACTCTACCTCTACTGTGCTCCACTGTACTCTACCTCTACTGTACTCCACTGTACTCTACCTCTACTGTACTCCAACGAACTCTACCTCTACTGTGCTCCACTGTACTCCACTGTACTGTACCTCTACTGTGCTCCACTGTACTCTACCTCTACTGTACGCCACTGTACTCTACCTATACTGTACTCCACTGTACTCTACCTCTAGTGTACTCTCCTGTACTCCACCTCTAAAGTGCTCCACTGTACTCCACTGTACTCTACCTCTACTGTACTCCACTGTACTCTACCTCTGCTGTGCTCAACTGTACTCTACCTCTACTGTACTCCACTGTACTCTAACTCTACTGTACTCCACTGTACTCTACCTCTACTGTACTCTACTGTACTCCACCTCTAATGTGCTCCACTGTATTCCACTGTACTCTACCTCTACTGTACTCCACTGTACTCTACCTCTACTGTACTCCACTGTACTCTACCTCTTCTGTGCTCCACTGTACTCCACTGTACGCTACCTCTACTGTGCTCCACACTACTCTACCTCCACTGTACTCCACTCTATTCTACCTCTACTGTGCTCCACTGTACTCCACTGTACTCTACGTCTACTGTGCTCCACTGTACTCTACCTCTACTGTACTCCACTGTACTCTACCTCTACTGTAATCCACTGTACACTACCTCTACTGTACTCCACTGTACTCTAACTCTACTGTACTCCACTGTACGCTACCTCTACTGTGCTCCACTGTACTCTACCTCTACTGTACTCCACTCTACTCTACCTCTACTGTGCTCCACTGTACTCTACCTCTACTGTGCTCCACTGTACTCTACCTCTACTGTGCTCCACTGTACTCTACCTCTACTGTACCCCACTGTACTCTACCTATACTGTACTCCACTGTACTCTACCTCTAGTGTACTCTACTGCACTCCACCTCTAATGTGCTCCACTGTACTCCACTGTACTCTACCTCTACTGTACCTCCACTGTACTCTACGTCTACTGTACTCCACTGTACTCTACCTCTACTGTGCTCCACTGTACTCCACTGTACGCTACCTCTGCTGTGCTCCACTGTACTCTACCTCTACTGTACTCCACTCTACTCTACCTCTACTGTGCTCCGCTGTACTCCACTTTACTCTACCTCTACTGTGCTCCACTGTACTCTACCTCTACTGTACTCCACTGTACGCTACCTCTACTGTACTCCACCTATACTGTACTCCACTGTACTCTACCTCTACTGTGCTCCACTGTTCTCTACCTCTACTGTACTCTACTGTACTCCACCTCTACTGTGTTCCACTGTAATCCACTGTACTCTACCTCTACTGTGCTCCACTGTACTCTACCTCTACTGTACTCCAATGTACTCTACCTCTACTGTACTCTACTGTTCTCTACCTCTACTGTACTCTACTGTACTCCACTGTACTCTACCTCTACTGTGCTCCACTGTACTCTACCTCTACTGTACTCCACTGTACTCTGCCTCTACAGTGCTCCACTGTACTACACCTCTATTGTACTCCAATGTACGCTACCTCTACTGTGCTCCACTGTACTCTACCTCTACTGTACTCCACTCTACTCTACTCTACCTCTACTGTGCTCCACTGTACTCTATCTTGACTCTACTCTACTGTATTCCACCTCTAATGTGCTGCACTGTACTCCACTGTACTCTACCTCTACTGTACTCCACTGTACTCTACCTCTACTGTACTCCACTCTACACTACCTCTACTGTGCTCCACTGTACTCCACTGTACGCTACCTCTACTGTGCTCCACTGTACTCTACCTCTACTGTACTCCACTCTACTCTACCTCTACTGTGCTCCGCTGTACTCCACTGTACTCTACCTCTACTGTGCTCCACTGTACTCTACCTCTACTGTACTCCACTGTACTCTGCCTCTACAGTGCTCCACTGTACTACACCTCTATTGTACTCCAATGTACGCTACCTCTACTGTGCTCCACTGTACTCTACCTCTACTGTACTCCACTTTACTCTACTCTACCTCTACTGTGCTCCACTGTACTCTATCTTGACTCTACTCTACTGTACTCCACCTCTACTGTGCTCCGCTGTACTCCACTGTACTCTACCTCTACTGTGCTCCACTGTACTCTACCTCTACTGTACTCCACTCTACTCTACCTCTACTGTGCTCCACTGTACTCTATCTCTACTGTACTCTACTGTACTCCACCTCTACTGTGCTCCGCTGTACTCCACTGTACTCTACCTCTACTGTGCTCCACTGTACGCTACCTCTACTGTACTCCACTGTACTCTACCTCTTCTGTGCTCCACTGTACTCCACTGTACTCTACGTCTACTGTGCTCCACTGTACTCTTCCTCTACTGTACTCCACTGTACTCTACCTCTACTGTACTCCACTGTACTCTACCTCTACTGTGCTCCACTGTACTCTACCTCTACTGTACTCCACTGTACTCTACCTCTACTGTGCTCCCCTGTACTCAACCTCTACTGTACTCCACTCTACACTACCTCTACTGTGCTCCACTGTACTCTATCTCTACTGTACTCTACTGTACTCCACCTCTACTGTGCTCCGCTGTACTCCACTGTACTCTACCTGTACTGTGCTCCACTGTACTCTACCTCTTCTGTACTCCACTGTACTCTACCTCTACTGTACTCCACTGTACGCTACCTCTACTGTGCTCCACAGTACTCTACCTCTACTGTACAACACTCTACTCTACATCTAGTGTTCTCCACTGTACTCTACTGTACTCCACCTCTACTGTGCTCCGCTGTACTCCACTGTACTCTACCTCTACTGTGCTCTACTGTATTCTACCTCTACTGTACTCCACTGTACTCTACCTCTACTGTACTCTACTGTACTCCACCTCTACTGTGCTCCACTGTACTCCACTGTACTCTACCTCTACTGTGCTCCACTGTACTCTACCTCTACTGTACTCCACTGTACTCTACCTCTAGTGTGCTCCACTGTTCTCTACCTCTACTGTACTCTACTGTACTCCACCTCTACTGTGCTCCACTGTACTCCACTGTACTCTACCTCTACTGTGCTCCACTGTACTCTACCTCTACTGTACTCCACTGTACTCTACCTCTACTGTGCTCCCCTGTACTCAACCTCTACTGTACTCCACTCTACACTACCTCTACTGTGCTCCACTGTACTCTATCTCTACTGTAGACTACTGTACTCCACCTCTGCTTTGCTCCGCTGTACTCCACTGTACTCTACCTGTACTGTGCTCCACTGTACTCTACCTCTTCTGTACTCCACTGTACTCTACCTCTACTGTGCTCCACTGTACTCTACCTCTACTGTACTCCACGGTACGCTAGATCTACTGTGCTCCACTGTACTCTACCTCTACTGTACTCCACTCTACACTACCTCTACTGTGCTCCACTGTACTCTATCTCTACTGTACTCTACTGTACTCCACCTCTACTGTGCTCCGCTGTACTCCACTGTACTCTACCTGTACTGTGCTCCACTGTACTCTACCTCTTCTGTACTCCACTGTACTCTACCTCTACTGTACTCCACTGTACGCTACCTCTACTGTGCTCCACAGTACTCTACCTCTACTGTACTACACTCTACTCTACATCTAGTGTTCTCCACTGTACTCTACTGTACTCCACCTCTACTGTGCTCCGCTGTACTCCACTGTACTCTACCTCTACTGTGCTCCACTGTATTCTACCTCTACTGTACTCCACTGTACTCTACCTCTACTGTACTCTACTGTACTCCACCTCTACTGTGCACCACTGTACTCCACTGTACTCTACCTCTACTGTGCTCCACTGTACTCTACCTCTACTGTACTCCACTGTACTCTACCTCTAGTGTGCTCCACTGTTCTCTACCTCTACTGTACTCTACTGTACTCCACCTCTACTGTGCTCCACTGTACTCCACTCTACTCTACCTCTACTGTGCTCCACTGTACTCTACCTCTACTGTACTCCACTGTACTCTACCTCTACTGTGCTCCACTGTACTCTACCTCTACTGTACTCCACTGTACTCTACCTCTACTGTGCTCCCCTGTACTCAACCTCTACTGTACTCCACTCTACACTACCTCTACTGTGCTCCACTGTACTCTATCTCTACTGTACTCTACTGTACTCCACCTCTACTGTGCTCCGCTGTACTCCACTGTACTCTACCTGTACTGTGCTCCACTGTACTCTACCTCTTCTGTACTCCACTGTACTCTACCTCTACTGTGCTCCACTCTACTCTACCTCTACTGTGCTCCACTGTACTCTACCTCTATTGTACTCTACTGTTCTCTACCTCTACTGTACTCTACTGTACTCCACCTCTACTGTGCTCCACTGTACTCCACTGTTCTCTACCTCTACTGTGCTCCACTGTACTCTACCTCTACTGTACTCCACTGTACGCTACCTCTACTGTACTCCACTGTTCTCTACCTCTACTGTACTCTACTGTACTCCACCTCTACTGTGCTCCACTGTACTCCACTGTACTCTACCTCTACTGTGCTCCACTCTACTCTACCTCTACTGTACTCCACTCTACTCTATCTCTACTGTGCTCCATTGTACTCTATCTCTACTGTACTCCAATGTACTCTACCTCTACTGTGCTCCACTGTACTCCACTGTACTCTACCTCTACTGTGCTCCACTGTACTCTACCTCTACTGTACTCCACTGTACTCTACCTCTACTGTACTCCACTGAACTCTACCTCTACTGTCCTTCACTGTTCTCTACTGTACTCTACCTCTACTGTGCTCCACTGTACTCCACTGTACTCTATCTCTACTGTGATCCACTGTACTCTACCTCTGCTGTGCTCCACTGTACTCTACCTCTACTGTGCTCCACTGTACTCTACCTCTACTGTACTCCACTGTACTCTGACTCTACTGTACTCTACTGTACTCCACCTCTAATGCGCTCCCCTGTACTCCACTGTACTCTACCTCTACTGTACTCCACTGTACTCTACCTCTAGTGTACTCCACTGTACTCTACCTCTACTGTACTCCACCGAACTCTACCTCTACTGTCCTTCACTGTACTCTACTGTACTCTACCTCTACTGTGCTCCACTGTACTCCACTGTACTCTATCTCTACTGTGATCCACTGTACTCTACCTCTGCTGTGCTCCACTGAACTCTACCTCTACTGTGCTCCACTGTACTCTACCTCTACTCTACTCCACTGTACTCCACCTCTACTGTACTCTACTGTACTCCACCTCTACTGTGCTCCACTGTACTCCACTGTACTCTACCTCTACTGTACTCCACTGTACTCTACCTCTACTGTGCTCCACTGTACTCTACCTCTGCTGTACTCCACTGTACTCTACCTCTACTGTACTCCACTGTACTCTACCTCTACTGTACTCTACTGTACTCCACCTCTAATGTGCTGCACTGTACTCCACTGTACTCTACCTCTACTGTACTCCACTGTACTCTACCTCTACTGTACTCCACTGTACTCTACCTCTACTGTGCTCCACTGTACTCCACTGTACGCTACCTCTACTGTGCTCCACTGTCCTCTACCTCTACTGTACTCCACTCTACTCTACCTCTACTGTGCTCCGCTGTACTCCACTGTACTCTACCTCTACTGTGCTCCACTGTACTCTACCTCTACTGTACTCCACTGTACTCTACCTCTACAGTGCTCCACTGTACTATACCTCTACTGTACTCCAATGTACGCTACCTCTACTGTGCTCCACTGTACTCTACCTCTACTGTACTCCACTCCACTCTACTCTACCTCTACTGTGCTCCACTGTACTCCACTGTACTCTACCTCTACTGTGCTCCACTGTACTCTACCTCTACTGTGCTCCACTGTACACTACCTCTACTGTACTCCACTCTACTCTACCTCTACTCTGCTCCACTGTACTCTATCTCTACTGTACTCTACTGTACTCCACCTCTACTGTGCTCCGCTGTACTCCACTGTACTCTACCTCTACTGTGCTCCACTGTACTCTACCTCTACTGTACTCCACTCTACTCTACCTCTACTCTGCTCCACTGTACTCTATCTCTACTCTACTCTACTGTACTCCACCTCTACTGTGCTCCGCTGTACTCCACTGTACTCTACCTCTACTGTGCTCCACTGTACTCTACATCTACTGTACTCCACGGTACGCTACCTCTACTGTGCTCCACTGTACTCTACCTCTTCTGTACTCCACTGTACGCTACCTCTACTGTGCTCCACTGTACTCTACCTCTACTGTACTCCACTCTACTCTATCTCTACTGTGCTCCACTGTACTCTACATCTACTGTACTCCACTGTACTCTACCTCTACTCTGCTCCACTGTACTCTATCTCTACTGTACTGCACTGTACTCTACCTCTACTGTACTCTACTGTTCTCTACCTCTACTGTACTCTACTGTACTCCACCTCTACTGTACTCCACTGTACTCCACTGTACTCTACCTCTACTGTGCTCCACTGTACTCTACCTCTACTGTACTCCACTGTACTCTACCTCTACTGTGCTCCACTGTACTCTACCTCTACTGTACTCCACTGTACTCTACCTCTGCTGTGCTCCACTGTACTCTACCTCTACTGTACTCCACTGTACTCTACCTCTACTGTACTCTACTGTACTCCACCTCTAATGTGCTCCACTGTATTCCACTGTACTCTACCTCTACTGTACTCCACTGTACTCTACCTCTACTGTACTCCACTGTACTCTACCTCTTCTGTGCTCCACTGTACTCCACTGTACGCTACCTCTACTGTGCTCCACACTACTCTACCTCTACTGTACTCCACTCTATTCTACCTCTACTGTGCTCCGCTGTACTCCACTGTACTCTACGTCTACTGTGCTCCACTGTACTCTTCCTCTACTGTACTACACTGTACTCTACATCTAGTGTTCTCCACTGTACTCTACTGTACTCCACCTCTACTGTGCTCCGCTGTACTCCACTGTACTCTACCTCTACTGTACTCCACTGTACGCTACCTCTACTGTGCTCCACAGTACTCTACCTCTACTGTACTACACTCTACTCTACATCTAGTGTTCTCCACTGTACTCTACTGTACTCCACCTCTACTGTGCTCCGCTGTACTCCACTGTACTCTACCTCTACTGTGCTCCACTGTATTCTACCTCTACTGTACTCCACTGTACTCTACCTCTACTGTACTCTACTGTACTCCACCTCTACTGTGCTCCACTGTACTCCATTGTACTCTACCTCTACTGTGCTCCACTGTACTCTACCTCTACTGTACTCCACTGTACTCTACCTCTAGTGTGCTCCACTGTTCTCTACCTCTACTGTACTCTACTGTACTCCACCTCTACTGTGCTCCACTGTACTCCACTGTACTCTACCTCTACTGTGCTCCACTGTACTCTACCTCCACTGTACTCCACTGTACTCTACCTCTACTGTGCTCCACTGTACTCTACCTCTACTGTACTCCACTGTACTCTACCTCTACTGTGCTCCCCTGTACTCTACCTCTACTGTACTCCACTCTACACTACCTCTACTGTGCTCCACTGTACTCTATCTCTACTGTACTCTACTGTACTCCACCTCTACTGTGCTCCGCTGTACTCCACTGTACTCTACCTGTACTGTGCTCCACTGTACTCTACCTCTTCTGTACTCCACTGTACTCTACCTCTACTGTGCTCCACTCTACTCTACCTCTACTGTACTCCACGGTACGCTAGATCTACTGTGCTCCACTGTACTCTACCTCTACTGTACTCCACTGTACGCTACCTCTACTGTGCTCCACTGTACTCTACCTCTACTGTACTCCACTCTACCTCTACTGTGCTCCACTGTACTCTACGTCTATTGTACTCTACTGTTCTCTACCTCTACTGTACTCTACTGTACTCCACCACTACTGTGCTCCACTGTACTCCACTGTTCTCTACCTCTACTGTGCTCCACTGTACTCTACCTCTACTGTACTCCACTGTACGCTACCTCTACTGTGCTCCACTGTGCTCTACCTCTACTGTACTCCACCCTACTCTACCTCTACTGTGCTCCGCTGTACTCCACTGTACTCTACCTCTACTGTGCTCCACTGTACTCTACCTCTACTGTACTCCACTGTACTCTACCTCTACTGTGCTCCACTGTACTCTACCTCTACTGTACTCCACTCTACTCTAACTCTACTGTGCTCCACTGTACTCTATCTCTACTGTACTCTACTTTACTCCACCTCTACTCTGCTCTGCTGTACTCCACTGTACTCTACCTCTACTGTGCTCCACTGTACTCTACCTCTACTGTACTCCACTGTACTCTACCTCTACTGTGCTCCACTGTTCTCTACCTCTACTGTACTCTACTGTACTCCACCTCTACTGTGCTCCACTGTACTCCACTGTACTCTACCTCTACTGTGCTCCACTGTACTCTACCTCTACTGTACTCCACTGTACTCTATCTCTACTGTACTCCACTGAACTCTACCTCTACTGTTCTTCACTGTTCTCTACTGTACTCTACCTCTACTGTGCTCCACTGTACTCCACTGTACTCTACCTCTACTGTGCTCCACTGTACTCCACTGTACGCTACCTCTACTGTGCTCCACTGTACTCTACCTCTACTGTACTCCACTCTACTCTACCTCTACTGTGCTCCGCTGTACTCCACTGTACTTTACCTCTACTGTGCTCCACTGTACTCTACCTCTACTGTACTCCACCTATACTGTACTCCACTGTACTCTACCTCTACTGTGCTCCACTGTTCTCTATCTCTACTGTACTCTACTGTACTCCACCTCTACTGTGTTCCACTGTAATCCACTGTACTCTACCTCTACTGTGCTCCACTGTACTCTACCTCTACTGTACTCCAATGTACTCTACCTCTACTGTACTCTACTGTTCTCTACCTCTACTGTACTCTACTGTACTCCACCTCTACTGTGCTCCGCTGTACTCCACTGTACTCTACCTGTACTGTGCTCCACTGTACTCTACCTCTTCTGTACTCCACTGTACTCTACCTCTACTGTTCTCCACTCTACTCTACCTCCACTGTACTCCACGGTACGCTAGATCTACTGTGCTCCACTGTACTCTACCTCTACTGTACTCCACTGTACGCTACCTCTACTGTGCTCCACTGTACTCTACCTCTACTGTACTCCACTCTACTCTACCTCTACTGTGCTCCACTGTACTCTACGTCTATTGTACTCTACTGTTCTCTACCTCTACTGTACTCTACTGTACTCCACCTCTACTGTGCTCCACTGTACTCCACTGTTCTCTACCTCTACTGTGCTCCACTGTACTCTACCTCTACTGTACTCCACTGTACGCTACCTCTACTGTGCTCCACTGTGCTCTACCTCTACTGTACTCCACCCTACTCTACCTCTACTGTGCTCCGCTGTACTCCACTGTACTCTACCTCTACTGTGCTCCACTGTACTCTACCTCTACTGTACTCCACTGTACTCTACCTCTACTGTGCTCCACTGTACTCTACCTCTACTGTACTCAACTCTACTCTAACTCTACTGTGCTCCACTGTACTCTATCTCTACTGTACTCTACTTTACTCCACCTCTACTCTGCTCTGCTGTACTCCACTGTACTCTACCTCTACTGTGCTCCACTGTACTCTACCTCTACTGTACTCCACTGTACTCTACCTCTACTGTGCTCCACTGTTCTCTACCTCTACTGTACTCTACTGTACTCCACCTCTACTGTGCTCCACTGTACTCCACTGTACTCTACCTCTACTGTGCTCCACTGTACTCTACCTCTACTGTACTCCACTGTACTCTATCTCTACTGTACTCCACTGAACTCTACCTCTACTGTTCTTCACTGTTCTCTACTGTACTCTACCTCTACTGTGCTCCACTGTACTCCACTGTACTCTACCTCTACTGTGCTCCACTGTACTCCACTGTACGCTACCTCTACTGTGCTCCACTGTACTCTACCTCTACTGTACTCCACTCTACTCTACCTCTACTGTGCTCCACTGTACTCCACTGTACTTTACCTCTACTGTGCTCCACTGTACTCTACCTCTACTGTACTCCACCTATACTGTACTCCACTGTACTCTACCTCTACTGTGCTCCACTGTTCTCTATCTCTACTGTACTCTACTGTACTCCACCTCTACTGTGTTCCACTGTAATCCACTGTACTCTACCTCTACTGTGCTCCACTGTACTCTACCTCTACTGTACTCCAATGTACTCTACCTCTACTGTACTCTACTGTTCTCTACCTCTACTGTACTCTACTGTACTCCACCTCTACTGTGCTCCACTGTACTCCACTGTACTCTACCTCTACTGTGCTCCACTGTACTCTACCTCTACTGTACTCCACTGTACTCTACCTCTACTGTGCTCCACTGTACTCTACCTCTACTGTACCCCACTGTACTCTACCTCTACTGTACTCCACTGTACTCTACCTCTACTGTGCTCCACTGTACTCTACCTCTACTGTACTCCACTGTACTCTACCTCTACTGTGCTCCACTGTACTCCACTGTACGCTACCTCTACTGTGCTCCACTGTACTCTACCTCTACTGTACTCCACTCTACTCTACCTCTACTGTGGTCCGCTGTACTCCACTGTACTCTACCTCTACTGTGCTCCACTGTACTCTACCTCTACTGTACTCCACTCTACTCTACCTCTACTGTGCTCCACTGTACTCTATCTCTACTGTACTCTACTGTACTCCACCTCTACTGTGCTCCGCTGTACTCCACTGTACTCTATCTCTACTCTGCTCCACTGTACTCTACCTCTGCTGTGCTCCACTGTACTCTACCTCTACTGTGCTCCACTGTACTCTACCTCTACTCTACTCCACTGTACTCTACCTCTACTGTACTCTACTGTTCTCTACCTCTACTGTACTCTACTGTACTCCACCTCTACTGTGCTCCACTGTACTCCACTGTACTCTACCTCTACTGTGCACCACTGTACTCTACCTCTACTGTACTCCACTGTACTCTAACTCTACTGTACTCCACTGTACTCTACCTCTACTGTGCTCCACTGTACTCTACCTCTATTGTACTCCACTGTACTCTACCTCTACTGTACTCCACTGTACTCTACCTCTACTGTGCTCCGCTGTACTCCACTGTTTTCTACCTCTACTGTGCTCCACTGTACTCTACCTCTACTGTGCTCCACTGTACTCTACCTCTACTGTGCTCCACTGTACTCTACCTCTACTGTACTCCACTGTACTCTACCTCTACTGTACTCCAACGAACTCTACCTCTACTGTGCTCCACTGTACTCCACTGTACTGTACCTCTACTGTGCTCCACTGTACTCTACCTCTACTGTACGCCACTGTACTCTACCTATACTGTACTCCACTGTACTCTACCTCTAGTGTACTCTCCTGTACTCCACCTCTAAAGTGCTCCACTGTACTCCACTGTACTCTACCTCTACTGTACTCCACTGTACTCTACCTCTGCTGTGCTCAACTGTACTCTACCTCTACTGTACTCCACTGTACTCTAACTCTACTGTACTCCACTGTACTCTACCTCTACTGTACTCTACTGTACTCCACCTCTAATGTGCTCCACTGTATTCCACTGTACTCTACCTCTACTGTACTCCACTGTACTCTACCTCTACTGTACTCCACTGTACTCTACCTCTTCTGTGCTCCACTGTACTCCACTGTACGCTACCTCTACTGTGCTCCACACTACTCTACCTCCACTGTACTCCACTCTATTCTACCTCTAATGTGCTCCACTGTACTCCACTGTACTCTACGTCTACTGTGCTCCACTGTACTCTACCTCTACTGTACTCCACTGTACTCTACCTCTACTGTAATCCACTGTACACTACCTCTACTGTACTCCACTGTACTCTACCTCTACTGTACTCCACTCTACTCTACCTCTACTGTGCTCCACTGTACTCTACCTCTACTGTGCTCCACTGTACTCTACCTCTACTGTGCTCCACTGTACTCTACCTCTACTGTACCCCACTGTACTCTACCTATACTGTACTCCACTGTACTCTACCTCTAGTGTACTCTACTGTACTCCACCTCTAATGTGCTCCACTGTACTCCACTGTACTCTACCTCTACTGTACCTCCACTGTACTCTACCTCTACTGTACTCCACTGTACTCTACCTCTACTGTGCTCCACTGTACTCCACTGTACGCTACCTCTGCTGTGCTCCACTGTACTCTACCTCTACTGTACTCCACTCTACTCTACCTCTACTGTGCTCCGCTGTACTCCACTTTACTCTACCTCTACTGTGCTCCACTGTACTCTACCTCTACTGTACTCCACTGTACGCTACCTCTACTGTACTCCACCTATACTGTACTCCACTGTACTCTACCTCTACTGTGCTCCACTGTTCTCTACCTCTACTGTACTCTACTGTACTCCACCTCTACTGTGTTCCACTGTAATCCACTGTACTCTACCTCTACTGTGCTCCACTGTACTCTACCTCTACTGTACTCCAATGTACTCTACCTCTACTGTACTCTACTGTTCTCTACCTCTACTGTACTCTACTGTACTCCACCTCTACTGTGCTCCACTGTACTCCACTGTACTCTACCTCTACTGTGCTCCACTGTACTCTACCTCTACTGTACTCCACTGTACTCTACCTCTACTGTGCTCCACTGTACTCTACATCTACTGTACCCCACTGTACTCTACCTCTACTGTACTCCACTGTACTCTACCTCTACTGTGCTCCACTGTACTCTACCTCTACTGTACTCCACTGTACTCTACCTCTACTGTGCTCCACTGTACTCCACTCTACGCTACCTCTACTGTGCTCCACTGTACTCTACCTCTACTGTACTCCACTCTACTCTACCTCTACTGTGGTCAGCTGTACTCCACTGTACTCTACCTCTACTGTGCTCCACTGTACTCTACCTCTACTGTACTCCACTCTACTCTACCTCTACTGTGCTCCACTGTACTCTATCTCTACTGTACTCTACTGTACTCCACCTCTACTGTGCTCCGCTGTACTCCACTGTACTCTATCTCTACTCTGCTCCACTGTACTCTATCTCTGCTGTGCTCCACTGTACTCTACCTCTACTGTGCTCCACTGTACTCTACCTCTACTCTACTCCACTGTACTCTACCTCTACTGTACTCTACTGTTCTCTACCTCTACTGTACTCTACTGTACTCCACCTCTACTGTGCTCCACTGTACTCCACTGTACTCTACCTCTACTGTAAAAAACTGTACTCTACCTCTACTGTACTCCACTGTACTCTAACTCTACTGTACTCCACTGTACTCTACCTCTACTGTGCTCCACTGTACTCTACCTCTACTGTACTCCACTGTACTCTACCTCTACTGTACTCCACTCTACTCTACCTCTACTGTGCTCTGCTGTACTCCACTGTACTCTACCTCTACTGTGCTCCGCTGTACTCTACCTCTACTGTACTCCACTGTACTCTACCTCTACTGTGCTCCACTGTACTCTACCTCTGCTGTACTCCACTGTACTCTACCTCTACTGTACTCCACCTCTACTGTGCACCACTGTACTCTACCTCTACTGTGCTCCACTGTACTCTACCTCTACTGTACTTCACTGTACTCTACCTCTAGTGTGCTCCACTGTTCTCTACCTCTACTGTACTCTACTGTACTCCACCTCTACTGTGCTCCACTGTACTCCACTGTACTCTACCTCTACTCTGCTCCACTGTACTCTACCTCTACTGTACTCCACTGTACTCTACCTCTACTGTGCTCCACTGTACTCTACCTCTACTGTACTCCACTGTACTCTACCTCTACTTTGCTCCCCTGTACTCAACCTCTACTGTACTCCACTCTACACTACCTCTACTGTGCTCCACTGTACTCTATCTCTACTGTACTCTACTGTACTCCACCTCTACTGTGCTCCGCTGTACTCCACTGTACTCTACCTGTACTTTGCTCCACTGTACTCTACCTCTTCTGTACTCCACTGTACTCTACCTCTACTGTGCTCCACTCTACTCTACCTCTACTGTGCTCCACTGTACTCTACCTCTATTGTACTCTACTGTTCTCTACCTCTACTGTACTCTACTGTACTCCACCTCTACTGTGCTCCACTGTACTCCACTGTTCTCTACCTCTACTGTGCTCCACTGTACTCTACCTCTACTGTACTCCACTGTACGCTACCTCTACTGTACTCCACTGTTCTCTACCTCTACTGTACTCTACTGTACTCCACCTCTACTGTGCTCCACTGTACTCCACTGTACTCTACCTCTACTGTGCTGCACTCTACTCTACCTCTACTGTACTCCACTCTACTCTATCTCTACTGTGCTCCATTGTACTCTATCTCTACTGTACTCCAATGTACTCTACCTCTACTGTGCTCCACTGTACTCCACTGTACTCTACCTCTACTGTGCTCCACTGTACTCTACCTCTACTGTACTCCACTGTACTCTACCTCTACTGTACTCCACTGAACTCTACCTCTACTGTCCTTCACTGTTCTCTACTGTACTCTACCTCTACTGTGCTCCACTGTACTCCACTGTACTCTATCTCTACTGTGATCCACTGTACTCTACCTCTGCTGTGCTCCACTGTACTCTACCTCTACTGTGCTCCACTGTACTCTACCTCTACTGTACTCCACTGTACTCTACCTCTACTGTACTCTACTGTACTCCACCTCTAATGCGCTCCCCTGTACTCCACTGTACTCTACCTCTACTGTACTCCACCGAACTCTACCTCTACTGTCCTTCACTGTACTCTACTGTACTCTACCTCTACTGTGCTCCACTGTACTCCACTGTACTCTATCTCTACTGTGATCCACTGTACTCTACCTCTGCTGTGCTCCACTGAACTCTACCTCTACTGTGCTCCACTGTACTCTACCTCTACTCTACTCCACTGTACTCCACCTCTACTGTGCTCCACTGTACTCTATCTCTACTGTACTCTACTGTACTCCACCTCTACTGTGCTCCGCTGTACTCCACTGTACTCTACCTGTACTGTGCTCCACTGTACTCTACCTCTTCTGTACTCCACTGTACTCTACCTCTACTGTGCTCCACTCTACTCTACCTCTACTGTGCTCCACTGTACTCTACCTCTATTGTACTCTACTGTTCTCTACCTCTACTGTACTCTACTGTACTCCACCTCTACTGTGCTCCACTGTACTCCACTGTTCTCTACCTCTACTGTGATCCACTGTACTCTACCTCTACTGTACTCCACTGTACTCTACCTCTACTGTGCTCCCCTGTACTCAACCTCTACTGTACTCCACTCTACACTACCTCTACTGTGCTCCACTTTACTCTATCTCTACTGTACTCTACTGTACTCCACCTCTACTGTGCTCCGCTGTACTCCACTGTACTCTACCTGTACTGTGCTCCACTGTACTCTACCTCTTCTGTACTCCACTGTACTCTACCTCTACTGTGCTCCACTCTACTCTACCTCTACTGTACTCCACTGTACTCTACCTCTACTGTACTCTACTGTACTCCACCTCTACTGTGCTCCACTGTACTCCACTGTACTCTACCTGTACTGTGCTCCACTGTACTCTACCTCTTCTGTACTCCACTGTACTCTACCTCTACTCTACTCCACTGTACTCTACCTCTACTGTACTCTACTGTTCTCTACCTCTACTGTACTCTACTGTACTCCACCTCTACTGTGCTCCACTGTACTCCACTGTACTCTACCTCTACTGTGCACCACTGTACTCTACCTCTACTGTACTCCACTGTACTCTAACTCTACTGTACTCCACTGTACTCTACCTCTACTGTGCTCCACTGTACTCTACCTCTATTGTACTCCACTGTACTCTACCTCTACTGTACTCCACTGTACTCTACCTCTACTGTGCTCCGCTGTACTCCACTGTTTTCTACCTCTACTGTGCTCCACTTTACTCTACCTCTACTGTGCTCCACTGTACTCTACCTCTACTGTGCTCCACTGTACTCTACCTCTACTGTACTCCACTGTACTCTACCTCTACTGTACTCCAACGAACTCTACCTCTACTGTGCTCCACTGTACTCCACTGTACTGTACCTCTACTGTGCTCCACTGTACTCTACCTCTACTGTACGCCACTGTACTCTACCTATACTGTACTCCACTGTACTCTACCTCTAGTGTACTCTCCTGTACTCCACCTCTAAAGTGCTCCACTGTACTCCACTGTACTCTACCTCTACTGTACTCCACTGTACTCTACCTCTGCTGTGCTCAACTGTACTCTACCTCTACTGTACTCCACTGTACTCTAACTCTACTGTACTCCACTGTACTCTACCTCTACTGTACTCTACTGTACTCCACCTCTAATGTGCTCCACTGTATTCCACTGTACTCTACCTCTACTGTACTCCACTGTACTCTACCTCTACTGTACTCCACTGTACTCTACCTCTTCTGTGCTCCACTGTACTCCACTGTACGCTACCTCTACTGTGCTCCACACTACTCTACCTCCACTGTACTCCACTCTATTCTACCTCTACTGTGCTCCACTGTACTCCACTGTACTCTACGTCTACTGTGCTCCACTGTACTCTACCTCTACTGTACTCCACTGTACTCTACCTCTACTGTAATCCACTGTACACTACCTCTACTGTACTCCACTGTACTCTAACTCTACTGTACTCCACTGTACGCTACCTCTACTGTGCTCCACTGTACTCTACCTCTACTGTACTCCACTCTACTCTACCTCTACTGTGCTCCACTGTACTCTACCTCTACTGTGCTCCACTGTACTCTACCTCTACTGTGCTCCACTGTACTCTACCTCTACTGTACCCCACTGTACTCTACCTATACTGTACTCCACTGTACTCTACCTCTAGTGTACTCTACTGTACTCCACCTCTAATGTGCTCCACTGTACTCCACTGTACTCTACCTCTACTGTACCTCCACTGTACTCTACGTCTACTGTACTCCACTGTACTCTACCTCTACTGTGCTCCACTGTACTCCACTGTACGCTACCTCTGCTGTGCTCCACTGTACTCTACCTCTACTGTACTCCACTCTACTCTACCTCTACTGTGCTCCGCTGTACTCCACTTTACTCTACCTCTACTGTGCTCCACTGTACTCTACCTCTACTGTACTCCACTGTACGCTACCTCTACTGTACTCCACCTATACTGTACTCCACTGTACTCTACCTCTACTGTGCTCCACTGTTCTCTACCTCTACTGTACTCTACTGTACTCCACCTCTACTGTGTTCCACTGTAATCCACTGTACTCTACCTCTACTGTGCTCCACTGTACTCTACCTCTACTGTACTCCAATGTACTCTACCTCTACTGTACTCTACTGTTCTCTACCTCTACTGTACTCTACTGTACTCCACCTCTACTGTGCTCCACTGTACTCCACTGTACTCTACCTCTACTGTGCTCCACTGTACTCTACCTCTACTGTACTCCACTGTACTCTACCTCTACTGTGCTCCACTGTACTCTAACTCTACTGTACCCCACTGTACTCTACCTCTACTGTACTCCACTGTACTCTACCTCTACTGTGCTCCACTGTACTCTACCTCTACTGTACTCCACTGTACTCTACCTCTACTGTGCTCCACTGTACTCCACTCTACGCTACCTCTACTGTGCTCCACTGTACTCTACCTCTACTGTACTCCACTCTACTCTACCTCTACTGTGGTCCGCTGTACTCCACTGTACTCTACCTCTACTGTGCTCCACTGTACTCTACCTCTACTGTACTCCACTCTACTCTACCTCTACTGTGCTCCACTGTACTCTATCTCTACTGTACTCTACTGTACTCCACCTCTACTGTGCTCCGCTGTACTCCACTGTACTCTATCTCTACTCTGCTCCACTGTACTCTATCTCTGCTGTGCTCCACTGTACTCTACCTCTACTGTGCTCCACTGTACTCTACCTCTACTCTACTCCACTGTACTCTACCTCTACTGTACTCTACTGTTCTCTACCTCTACTGTACTCTACTGTACTCTACCTCTACTGTACTCCACTGAACTCTACCTCTACTGTCCTTCACTGTTCTCTACTGTACTCTACCTCTACTGTGCTCCACTGTACTCCACTGTACTCTATCTCTACTGTGATCCACTGTACTCTACCTCTGCTGTGCTCCACTGTACTCTACCTCTACTGTGCTCCACTGTACTCTACCTCTACTGTACTCCACTGTACTCTACCTCTACTGTACTCTACTGTACTCCACCTCTAATGCGCTCCCCTGTACTCCACTGTACTCTACCTCTACTGTATTCCACCGAACTCTACCTCTACTGTCCTTCACTGTACTCTACTGTACTCTACCTCTACTGTGCTCCACTGTACTCCACTGTACTCTATCTCTACTGTGATCCACTGTACTCTACCTCTGCTGTGCTCCACTGAACTCTACCTCTACTGTGCTCCACTGTACTCTACCTCTACTCTACTCCACTGTACTCCACCTCTACTGTGCTCCACTGTACTCTATCTCTACTGTACTCTACTGTACTCCACCTCTACTGTGCTCCGCTGTACTCCACTGTACTCTACCTGTACTGTGCTCCACTGTACTCTACCTCTTCTGTACTCCACTGTACTCTACCTCTACTGTGCTCCACTCTACTCTACCTCTACTGTACTCCACTGTACTCTACCTCTACTGTACTCTACTGTACTCCACCTCTACTGTGCTCCACTGTACTCCACTGTACTCTACCTGTACTGTGCTCCACTGTACTCTACCTCTTCTGTACTCCACTGTACTCTACCTCTACTCTACTCCACTGTACTCTACCTCTACTGTACTCTACTGTTCTCTACCTCTACTGTACTCTACTGTACTCCACCTCTACTGTGCTCCACTGTACTCCACTGTACTCTACCTCTACTGTGCACCACTGTACTCTACCTCTACTGTACTCCACTGTACTCTAACTCTACTGTACTCCACTGTACTCTACCTCTACTGTGCTCCACTGTACTCTACCTCTATTGTACTCCACTGTACTCTACCTCTACTGTACTCCACTGTACTCTACCTCTACTGTGCTCCGCTGTACTCCACTGTTTTCTACCTCTACTGTGCTCCACTTTACTCTACCTCTACTGTGCTCCACTGTACTCTACCTCTACTGTGCTCCACTGTACTCTACCTCTACTGTACTCCACTGTACTCTACCTCTACTGTACTCCAACGAACTCTACCTCTACTGTGCTCCACTGTACTCCACTGTACTGTACCTCTACTGTGCTCCACTGTACTCTACCTCTACTGTACGCCACTGTACTCTACCTATACTGTACTCCACTGTACTCTACCTCTAGTGTACTCTCCTGTACTCCACCTCTAAAGTGCTCCACTGTACTCCACTGTACTCTACCTCTACTGTACTCCACTGTACTCTACCTCTGCTGTGCTCAACTGTACTCTACCTCTACTGTACTCCACTGTACTCTAACTCTACTGTACTCCACTGTACTCTACCTCTACTGTACTCTACTGTACTCCACCTCTAATGTGCTTCACTGTATTCCACTGTACTCTACCTCTACTGTACTCCACTGTACTCTACCTCTACTGTACTCCACTGTACTCTACCTCTTCTGTGCTCCACTGTACTCCACTGTACGCTACCTCTACTGTGCTCCACACTACTCTACCTCCACTGTACTCCACTCTATTCTACCTCTACTGTGCTCCACTGTACTCCACTGTACTCTACGTCTACTGTGCTCCACTGTACTCTACCTCTACTGTACTCCACTGTACTCTACCTCTACTGTAATCCACTGTACACTACCTCTACTGTACTCCACTGTACTCTAACTCTACTGTACTCCACTGTACGCTACCTCTACTGTGCTCCACTGTACTCTACCTCTACTGTACTCCACTCTACTCTACCTCTACTGTGCTCCACTGTACTCTACCTCTACTGTGCTCCACTGTACTCTACCTCTACTGTGCTCCACTGTACTCTACCTCTACTGTACCCCACTGTACTCTACCTATACTGTACTCCACTGTACTCTACCTCTAGTGTACTCTACTGTACTCCACCTCTAATGTGCTCCACTGTACTCCACTGTACTCTACCTCTACTGTACCTCCACTGTACTCTACGTCTACTGTACTCCACTGTACTCTACCTCTACTGTGCTCCACTGTACTCCACTGTACGCTACCTCTGCTGTGCTCCACTGTACTCTACCTCTACTGTACTCCACTCTACTCTACCTCTACTGTGCTCCGCTGTACTCCACTTTACTCTACCTCTACTGTGCTCCACTGTACTCTACCTCTACTGTACTCCACTGTACGCTACCTCTACTGTACTCCACCTATACTGTACTCCACTGTACTCTACCTCTACTGTGCTCCACTGTTCTCTACCTCTACTGTACTCTACTGTACTCCACCTCTACTGTGTTCCACTGTAATCCACTGTACTCTACCTCTACTGTGCTCCACTGTACTCTACCTCTACTGTACTCCAATGTACTCTACCTCTACTGTACTCTACTGTTCTCTACCTCTACTGTACTCTACTGTACTCCACCTCTACTGTGCTCCACTGTACTCCACTGTACTCTACCTCTACTGTGCTCCACTGTACTCTACCTCTACTGTGCTCCACTGTACTCTACCTCTACTGTGCTCCACTGTACTCTACCTCTACTGTACCCCACTGTACTCTACCTATACTGTACTCCACTGTACTCTACCTCTAGTGTACTCTACTGTACTCCACCTCTAATGTGCTCCACTGTACTCCACTGTACTCTACCTCTACTGTACCTCCACTGTACTCTACGTCTACTGTACTCCACTGTACTCTACCTCTACTGTGCTCCGCTGTACTCCACTTTACTCTACCTCTACTGTGCTCCACTGTACTCTACCTCTGCTGTACTCCACTGTACGCTACCTCTACTGTACTCCACCTATACTGTACTCCACTGTACTCTACCTCTACTGTGCTCCACTGTTCTCTACCTCTACTGTACTCTACTGTACTCCACCTCTACTGTGTTCCACTGTAATCCACTGTACTCTACCTCTACTGTGCTCCATTGTACTCTACCTCTACTGTACTCCAATGTACTCTACCTCTACTGTACTCTACTGTTCTCTACCTCTACTGTACTCTACTGTACTCCACCTCTACTGTGCTCCACTGTACTCCACTGTACTCTACCTCTACTGTGCTCCACTGTACTCTACCTCTACTGTACTCCACTGTACTCTACCTCTACTGTGCTCCACTGTACTCTAACTCTACTGTACCCCACTGTACTCTACCTCTACTGTACTCCACTGTACTCTACCTCTACTGTGCTCCACTGTACTCTACCTCTACTGTACTCCACTGTACTCTACCTCTACTGTGCTCCACTGTACTCCACTCTACGCTACCTCTACTGTGCTCCACTGTACTCTACCTCTACTGTACTCCACTCTACTCTACCTCTACTGTGGTCCGCTGTACTCCACTGTACTCTACCTCTACTGTGCTCCACTGTACTCTACCTCTACTGTACTCCACTCTACTCTACCTCTACTGTGCTCCACTGTACTCTATCTCTACTGTACTCTACTGTACTCCACCTCTACTGTGCTCCGCTGTACTCCACTGTACTCTATCTCTACTCTGCTCCACTGTACTCTATCTCTGCTGTGCTCCACTGTACTCTACCTCTACTGTGCTCCACTGTACTCTACCTCTACTCTACTCCACTGTACTCTACCTCTACTGTACTCTACTGTTCTCTACCTCTACTGTACTCTACTGTACTCCACCTCTACTGTGCTCCACTGTACTCCACTGTACTCTACCTCTACTGTGCACCACTGTACTCTACCTCTACTGTACTCCACTGTACTCTAACTCTACTGTACTCCACTGTACTCTACCTCTACTGTGCTCCACTGTACTCTACCTCTACTGTACTCCACTGTACTCTACCTCTACTGTACTCCACTCTACTCTACCTCTACTGTGCTCCGCTGTACTCCACTCTACTCTACCTCTACTGTGCTCCGCTGTACTCTACCTCTACTGTACTCCACTGTACTCTACCTCTACTGTGCTCCACTGTACTCTACCTCTGCTGTACTCCACTGTACTCTACCTCTACTGTACTCCACCTCTACTGTGCACCACTGTACTCCACTGTACTCTACCTCTACTGTGCTCCACTGTACTCTACCTCTACTGTACTCCACTGTACTCTACCTCTAGTGTGCTCCACTGTTCTCTACCTCTACTGTACTCTACTGTACTCCACCTCTACTGTGCTCCACTGTACTCCACTGTACTCTACCTCTACTGTGCTCCACTGTACTCTACCTCTACTGTACTCCACTGTACTCTACCTCTACTGTGCTCCACTGTACTCTACCTCTACTGTACTCCACTGTACTCTACCTCTACTGTGCTCCCCTGTACTCAACCTCTACTGTACTCCACTCTACACTACCTCTACTGTGCTCCACTGTACTCTATCTCTACTGTACTCTACTGTACTCCACCTCTACTGTGCTCCGCTGTACTCCACTGTACTCTACCTGTACTGTGCTCCACTGTACTCTACCTCTTCTGTACTCCACTGTACTCTACCTCTACTGTGCTCCACTCTACTCTACCTCTACTGTGCTCCACTGTACTCTACCTCTATTGTACTCTACTGTTCTCTACCTCTACTGTACTCTACTGTACTCCACCTCTACTGTGCTCCACTGTACTCTACCTCTACTGTACTCCACTGTACGCTACCTCTACTGTACTCCACTGTTCTCTACCTCTACTGTACTCTACTGTACTCCACCTCTACTGTGCTCCACTGTACTCCACTGTACTCTACCTCTACTGTGCTCCACTCTACTCTACCTCTACTGTACTCCACTCTACTCTATCTCTACTGTGCTCCATTGTACTATATCTCTACTGTACTCCAATGTACTCTACCTCTACTGTGCTCCACTGTACTCCACTGTACTCTACCTCTACTGTGCTCCACTGTACTCTACCTCTACTGTACTCCACTGTATTCTACCTCTACTGTACTCCACTGAACTCTACCTCTACTGTCCTCCACTGTTCTCTACTGTACTCTACCTCTACTGTGCTCCACTGTACTCCACTGTACTCTATCTCTACTGTGATCCACTGTACTCTACCTCTGCTGTGCTCCACTGTACTCTACCTCTACTGTGCTCCACTGTACTCTACCTCTACTGTACTCCACTGTACTCTACCTCTACTGTACTCTACTGTACTCCACCTGAAATGCGCTCCCCTGTACTCCACTGTACTCTACCTCTACTGTACTCCACCGAACTCTACCTCTACTGTCCTTCACTGTACTCTACTGTACTCTACCTCTACTGTGCTCCACTGTACTCCACTGTACTCTATCTCTACTGTGATCCACTGTACTCTACCTCTGCTGTGCTCCACTGAACTCTACCTCTACTGTGCTCCACTGTACTCTACCTCTACTCTACTCCACTGTACTCCACCTCTACTGTGCTCCACTGTACTCTATCTCTACTGTTCTCTACTGTACTCCACCTCTACTGTGCTCCGCTGTACTCCACTGTACTCTACCTGTACTGTGCTCCACTGTACTCTACCTCTTCTGTACTCCACTGTACTCTACCTCTACTGTGCTCCACTCTACTCTACCTCTACTGTGCTCCACTGTACTCTACCTCTATTGTACTCTACTGTTCTCTACCTCTACTGTACTCTACTGTACTCCACCTCTACTGTGCTCCACTGTACTCCACTGTTCTCTACCTCTACTGTGATCCACTGTACTCTACCTCTACTGTACTCCACTGTACTCTACCTCTACTGTGCTCCCCTGTACTCAACCTCTACTGTACTCCACTCTACACTACCTCTACTGTGCTCCACTTTACTCTATCTCTACTGTACTCTACTGTACTCCACCTCTACTGTGCTCCGCTGTACTCCACTGTACTCTACCTGTACTGTGCTCCACTGTACTCTACCTCTTCTGTACTCCACTGTACTCTACCTCTACTGTGCTCCACTCTACTCTACCTCTACTGTGCTCCACTGTACTCTACCTCTATTGTACTCTACTGTTCTCTACCTCTACTGTACTCTACTGTACTCCACCTCTACTGTGCTCCACTGTACTCCACTGTTCTCTACCTCTACTGTGCTCCACTGTACTCTACCTCTACTGTACTCCACTGTACGCTACCTCTACTGTACTCCACTGTTCTCTACCTCTACTGTACTCTACTGTACTCCACCTCTACTGTGCTCCACTGTACTCCACTGTACTCTACCTCTACTGTGCTCCAATCTACTCTACCTCTACTGTACTCCACTCTACTCTATCTCTACTGTGCTCCATTGTACTCTATCTCTACTGTACTCCAATGTACTCTACCTCTACTGTGCTCCACTGTACTCCACTGTACTCTACCTCTACTGTGCTCCACTGTACTCTACCTCTACTGTACTCCACTGTACTCTACCTCTACTGTACTCCACTGAACTCTACCTCTACTGTCCTTCACTGTTCTCTACTGTACTCTACCTCTACTGTGCTCCACTGTACTCCACTGTACTCTATCTCTACTGTGATCCACTGTACTCTACCTATACTGTGCTCCACTGTACTCTACCTCTACTGTGCTCCACTGTACTCTACCTCTACTGTACTCCACTGTACTCTACCTCTACTGTACTCTACTGTACTCCACCTCTAATGCGCTCCCCTGTACTCCACTGTACTCTACCTCTACTGTACTCCACTGTACTCTACCTCTAGTGTACTCCACTGTACTCTTCCTCTACTGTACTCCACCGAACTCTACCTCTACTGTCCTTCACTGTACTCTACTGTACTCTACCTCTACTGTGCTCCACTGTACTCCACTGTACTCTATCTCTACTGTGATCCACTGTACTCTACCTCTGCTGTGCTCCACTGAACTCTACCTCTACTGTGCTCCACTGTACTCTACCTCTACTCTACTCCACTGTACTCCACCTCTACTGTACTCTACTGTACTCCACCTCTACTGTGCTCCACTGTAATCCACTGTACTCTACCTCTACTGTACTCCACTGTACTCTACCTCTACTGTGCTCCACTGTACTCTACCTCTGCTGTACTCCACTGTACTCTACCTCTACTGTACTCCACTGTACTCTACCTCTACTGTACTCTACTGTACTCCACCTCTAATGTGCTGCACTGTACTCCACTGTACTCTACCTCTACTGTACTCCACTGTACTCTACCTCTACTGTACTCCACTGTACTCTACCTCTACTGTGCTCCACTGTACTCCACTGTACGCTACCTCTACTGTGCTCCACTGTACTCTACCTCTGCTGTACTCCACTGTACTCTACCTCTACTGTACTCCACTGTACTCTACCTCTACTGTACTCTACTGTACTCCACCTCTAATGTGCTGCACTGTACTCCACTGTACTCTACCTCTACTGTACTCCACTGTACTCTACCTCTACTGTACTCCACTGTACTCTACCTCTACTGTGCTCCACTGTACTCCACTGTACTCTATCTCTACTGTGATCCACTGTACTCTACCTATACTGTGCTCCACTCTACTCTACCTCTACTGTACTCCACTCTACTCTATCTCTACTGTGCTCCATTGTACTCTATCTCTACTGTACTCCAATGTACTCTACCTCTACTGTGCTCCACTGTACTCCACTGTACTCTACCTCTACTGTGCTCCACTGTACTCTACCTCTACTGTACTCCACTGTACTCTACCTCTACTGTACTCCACTGAACTCTACCTCTACTGTCCTTCACTGTTCTCTACTGTACTCTACCTCTACTGTGCTCCACTGTACTCCACTGTACTCTATCTCTACTGTGATCCACTGTACTCTACCTCTGCTGTGCTCCACTGTACTCTACCTCTACTGTGCTCCACTGTACTCTACCTCTACTGTACTCCACTGTACTCTGACTCTACTGTACTCTACTGTACTCCACCTCTAATGCGCTCCCCTGTACTCCACTGTACTCTACCTCTACTGTACTCCACTGTACTCTACCTCTAGTGTACTCCACTGTACTCTACCTCTACTGTACTCCACCGAACTCTACCTCTACTGTCCTTCACTGTACTCTACTGTACTCTACCTCTACTGTGCTCCACTGTACTCCACTGTACTCTATCTCTACTGTGATCCACTGTACTCTACCTCTGCTGTGCTCCACTGAACTCTACCTCTACTGTGCTCCACTGTACTCTACCTCTACTCTACTCCACTGTACTCCACCTCTACTGTACTCTACTGTACTCCACCTCTACTGTGCTCCACTGTACTCCACTGTACTCTACCTCTACTGTACTCCACTGTACTCTACCTCTACTGTGCTCCACTGTACTCTACCTCTGCTGTACTCCACTGTACTCTACCTCTACTGTACTCCACTGTACTCTACCTCTACTGTACTCTACTGTACTCCACCTCTAATGTGCTGCACTGTACTCCACTGTACTCTACCTCTACTGTACTCCACTGTACTCTACCTCTACTGTACTCCACTGTACTCTACCTCTACTGTGCTCCACTGTACTCCACTGTACGCTACCTCTACTGTGCTCCACTGTCCTCTACCTCTACTGTACTCCACTCTACTCTACCTCTACTGTGCTCCGCTGTACTCCACTGTACTCTACCTCTACTGTGCTCCACTGTACTCTACCTCTACTGTACTCCACTGTACTCTACCTCTACAGTGCTCCACTGTACTATACCTCTACTGTACTCCAATGTACGCTACCTCTACTGTGCTCCACTGTACTCTACCTCTACTGTACTCCACTCCACTCTACTCTACCTCTACTGTGCTCCACTGTACTCCACTGTACTCTACCTCTACTGTGCTCCACTGTACTCTACCTCTACTGTGCTCCACTGTACACTACCTCTACTGTACTCCACTCTACTCTACCTCTACTCTGCTCCACTGTACTCTATCTCTACTGTACTCTACTGTACTCCACCTCTACTGTGCTCCGCTGTACTCCACTGTACTCTACCTCTACTGTGCTCCACTGTACTCTACCTCTACTGTACTCCACTCTACTCTACCTCTACTCTGCTCCACTGTACTCTATCTCTACTCTACTCTACTGTACTCCACCTCTACTGTGCTCCGCTGTACTCCACTGTACTCTACCTCTACTGTGCTCCACTGTACTCTACATCTACTGTACTCCACGGTACGCTACCTCTACTGTGCTCCACTGTACTCTACCTCTTCTGTACTCCACTGTACGCTACCTCTACTGTGCTCCACTGTACTCTACCTCTACTGTACTCCACTCTACTCTATCTCTACTGTGCTCCACTGTACTCTACATCTACTGTACTCCACTGTACTCTACCTCTACTCTGCTCCACTGTACTCTATCTCTACTGTACTGCACTGTACTCTACCTCTACTGTACTCTACTGTTCTCTACCTCTACTGTACTCTACTGTACTCCACCTCTACTGTACTCCACTGTACTCCACTGTACTCTACCTCTACTGTGCTCCACTGTACTCTACCTCTACTGTACTCCACTGTACTCTACCTCTACTGTGCTCCACTGTACTCTACCTCTACTGTACTCCACTGTACTCTACCTCTGCTGTGCTCCACTGTACTCTACCTCTACTGTACTCCACTGTACTCTACCTCTACTGTACTCTACTGTACTCCACCTCTAATGTGCTCCACTGTATTCCACTGTACTCTACCTCTACTGTACTCCACTGTACTCTACCTCTACTGTACTCCACTGTACTCTACCTCTTCTGTGCTCCACTGTACTCCACTGTACGCTACCTCTACTGTGCTCCACACTACTCTACCTCTACTGTACTCCACTCTATTCTACCTCTACTGTGCTCCGCTGTACTCCACTGTACTCTACGTCTACTGTGCTCCACTGTACTCTTCCTCTACTGTACTACACTGTACTCTACATCTAGTGTTCTCCACTGTACTCTACTGTACTCCACCTCTACTGTGCTCCGCTGTACTCCACTGTACTCTACCTCTACTGTACTCCACTGTACGCTACCTCTACTGTGCTCCACAGTACTCTACCTCTACTGTACTACACTCTACTCTACATCTAGTGTTCTCCACTGTACTCTACTGTACTCCACCTCTACTGTGCTCCGCTGTACTCCACTGTACTCTACCTCTACTGTGCTCCACTGTATTCTACCTCTACTGTACTCCACTGTACTCTACCTCTACTGTACTCTACTGTACTCCACCTCTACTGTGCTCCACTGTACTCCATTGTACTCTACCTCTACTGTGCTCCACTGTACTCTACCTCTACTGTACTCCACTGTACTCTACCTCTAGTGTGCTCCACTGTTCTCTACCTCTACTGTACTCTACTGTACTCCACCTCTACTGTGCTCCACTGTACTCCACTGTACTCTACCTCTACTGTGCTCCACTGTACTCTACCTCCACTGTACTCCACTGTACTCTACCTCTACTGTGCTCCACTGTACTCTACCTCTACTGTACTCCACTGTACTCTACCTCTACTGTGCTCCCCTGTACTCTACCTCTACTGTACTCCACTCTACACTACCTCTACTGTGCTCCACTGTACTCTATCTCTACTGTACTCTACTGTACTCCACCTCTACTGTGCTCCGCTGTACTCCACTGTACTCTACCTGTACTGTGCTCCACTGTACTCTACCTCTTCTGTACTCCACTGTACTCTACCTCTACTGTGCTCCACTCTACTCTACCTCTACTGTACTCCACGGTACGCTAGATCTACTGTGCTCCACTGTACTCTACCTCTACTGTACTCCACTGTACGCTACCTCTACTGTGCTCCACTGTACTCTACCTCTACTGTACTCCACTCTACCTCTACTGTGCTCCACTGTACTCTACGTCTATTGTACTCTACTGTTCTCTACCTCTACTGTACTCTACTGTACTCCACCACTACTGTGCTCCACTGTACTCCACTGTTCTCTACCTCTACTGTGCTCCACTGTACTCTACCTCTACTGTACTCCACTGTACGCTACCTCTACTGTGCTCCACTGTGCTCTACCTCTACTGTACTCCACCCTACTCTACCTCTACTGTGCTCCGCTGTACTCCACTGTACTCTACCTCTACTGTGCTCCACTGTACTCTACCTCTACTGTACTCCACTGTACTCTACCTCTACTGTGCTCCACTGTACTCTACCTCTACTGTACTCCACTCTACTCTAACTCTACTGTGCTCCACTGTACTCTATCTCTACTGTACTCTACTTTACTCCACCTCTACTCTGCTCTGCTGTACTCCACTGTACTCTACCTCTACTGTGCTCCACTGTACTCTACCTCTACTGTACTCCACTGTACTCTACCTCTACTGTGCTCCACTGTTCTCTACCTCTACTGTACTCTACTGTACTCCACCTCTACTGTGCTCCACTGTACTCCACTGTACTCTACCTCTACTGTGCTCCACTGTACTCTACCTCTACTGTACTCCACTGTACTCTATCTCTACTGTACTCCACTGAACTCTACCTCTACTGTTCTTCACTGTTCTCTACTGTACTCTACCTCTACTGTGCTCCACTGTACTCCACTGTACTCTACCTCTACTGTGCTCCACTGTACTCCACTGTACGCTACCTCTACTGTGCTCCACTGTACTCTACCTCTACTGTACTCCACTCTACTCTACCTCTACTGTGCTCCGCTGTACTCCACTGTACTTTACCTCTACTGTGCTCCACTGTACTCTACCTCTACTGTACTCCACCTATACTGTACTCCACTGTACTCTACCTCTACTGTGCTCCACTGTTCTCTATCTCTACTGTACTCTACTGTACTCCACCTCTACTGTGTTCCACTGTAATCCACTGTACTCTACCTCTACTGTGCTCCACTGTACTCTACCTCTACTGTACTCCAATGTACTCTACCTCTACTGTACTCTACTGTTCTCTACCTCTACTGTACTCTACTGTACTCCACCTCTACTGTGCTCCGCTGTACTCCACTGTACTCTACCTGTACTGTGCTCCACTGTACTCTACCTCTTCTGTACTCCACTGTACTCTACCTCTACTGTTCTCCACTCTACTCTACCTCCACTGTACTCCACGGTACGCTAGATCTACTGTGCTCCACTGTACTCTACCTCTACTGTACTCCACTGTACGCTACCTCTACTGTGCTCCACTGTACTCTACCTCTACTGTACTCCACTCTACTCTACCTCTACTGTGCTCCACTGTACTCTACGTCTATTGTACTCTACTGTTCTCTACCTCTACTGTACTCTACTGTACTCCACCTCTACTGTGCTCCACTGTACTCCACTGTTCTCTACCTCTACTGTGCTCCACTGTACTCTACCTCTACTGTACTCCACTGTACGCTACCTCTACTGTGCTCCACTGTGCTCTACCTCTACTGTACTCCACCCTACTCTACCTCTACTGTGCTCCGCTGTACTCCACTGTACTCTACCTCTACTGTGCTCCACTGTACTCTACCTCTACTGTACTCCACTGTACTCTACCTCTACTGTGCTCCACTGTACTCTACCTCTACTGTACTCAACTCTACTCTAACTCTACTGTGCTCCACTGTACTCTATCTCTACTGTACTCTACTTTACTCCACCTCTACTCTGCTCTGCTGTACTCCACTGTACTCTACCTCTACTGTGCTCCACTGTACTCTACCTCTACTGTACTCCACTGTACTCTACCTCTACTGTGCTCCACTGTTCTCTACCTCTACTGTACTCTACTGTACTCCACCTCTACTGTGCTCCACTGTACTCCACTGTACTCTACCTCTACTGTGCTCCACTGTACTCTACCTCTACTGTACTCCACTGTACTCTATCTCTACTGTACTCCACTGAACTCTACCTCTACTGTTCTTCACTGTTCTCTACTGTACTCTACCTCTACTGTGCTCCACTGTACTCCACTGTACTCTACCTCTACTGTGCTCCACTGTACTCCACTGTACGCTACCTCTACTGTGCTCCACTGTACTCTACCTCTACTGTACTCCACTCTACTCTACCTCTACTGTGCTCCACTGTACTCCACTGTACTTTACCTCTACTGTGCTCCACTGTACTCTACCTCTACTGTACTCCACCTATACTGTACTCCACTGTACTCTACCTCTACTGTGCTCCACTGTTCTCTATCTCTACTGTACTCTACTGTACTCCACCTCTACTGTGTTCCACTGTAATCCACTGTACTCTACCTCTACTGTGCTCCACTGTACTCTACCTCTACTGTACTCCAATGTACTCTACCTCTACTGTACTCTACTGTTCTCTACCTCTACTGTACTCTACTGTACTCCACCTCTACTGTGCTCCACTGTACTCCACTGTACTCTACCTCTACTGTGCTCCACTGTACTCTACCTCTACTGTACTCCACTGTACTCTACCTCTACTGTGCTCCACTGTACTCTACCTCTACTGTACCCCACTGTACTCTACCTCTACTGTACTCCACTGTACTCTACCTCTACTGTGCTCCACTGTACTCTACCTCTACTGTACTCCACTGTACTCTACCTCTACTGTGCTCCACTGTACTCCACTGTACGCTACCTCTACTGTGCTCCACTGTACTCTACCTCTACTGTACTCCACTCTACTCTACCTCTACTGTGGTCCGCTGTACTCCACTGTACTCTACCTCTACTGTGCTCCACTGTACTCTACCTCTACTGTACTCCACTCTACTCTACCTCTACTGTGCTCCACTGTACTCTATCTCTACTGTACTCTACTGTACTCCACCTCTACTGTGCTCCGCTGTACTCCACTGTACTCTATCTCTACTCTGCTCCACTGTACTCTACCTCTGCTGTGCTCCACTGTACTCTACCTCTACTGTGCTCCACTGTACTCTACCTCTACTCTACTCCACTGTACTCTACCTCTACTGTACTCTACTGTTCTCTACCTCTACTGTACTCTACTGTACTCCACCTCTACTGTGCTCCACTGTACTCCACTGTACTCTACCTCTACTGTGCACCACTGTACTCTACCTCTACTGTACTCCACTGTACTCTAACTCTACTGTACTCCACTGTACTCTACCTCTACTGTGCTCCACTGTACTCTACCTCTATTGTACTCCACTGTACTCTACCTCTACTGTACTCCACTGTACTCTACCTCTACTGTGCTCCGCTGTACTCCACTGTTTTCTACCTCTACTGTGCTCCACTGTACTCTACCTCTACTGTGCTCCACTGTACTCTACCTCTACTGTGCTCCACTGTACTCTACCTCTACTGTACTCCACTGTACTCTACCTCTACTGTACTCCAACGAACTCTACCTCTACTGTGCTCCACTGTACTCCACTGTACTGTACCTCTACTGTGCTCCACTGTACTCTACCTCTACTGTACGCCACTGTACTCTACCTATACTGTACTCCACTGTACTCTACCTCTAGTGTACTCTCCTGTACTCCACCTCTAAAGTGCTCCACTGTACTCCACTGTACTCTACCTCTACTGTACTCCACTGTACTCTACCTCTGCTGTGCTCAACTGTACTCTACCTCTACTGTACTCCACTGTACTCTAACTCTACTGTACTCCACTGTACTCTACCTCTACTGTACTCTACTGTACTCCACCTCTAATGTGCTCCACTGTATTCCACTGTACTCTACCTCTACTGTACTCCACTGTACTCTACCTCTACTGTACTCCACTGTACTCTACCTCTTCTGTGCTCCACTGTACTCCACTGTACGCTACCTCTACTGTGCTCCACACTACTCTACCTCCACTGTACTCCACTCTATTCTACCTCTAATGTGCTCCACTGTACTCCACTGTACTCTACGTCTACTGTGCTCCACTGTACTCTACCTCTACTGTACTCCACTGTACTCTACCTCTACTGTAATCCACTGTACACTACCTCTACTGTACTCCACTGTACTCTACCTCTACTGTACTCCACTCTACTCTACCTCTACTGTGCTCCACTGTACTCTACCTCTACTGTGCTCCACTGTACTCTACCTCTACTGTACTCCACTGTACTCTACCTCTACTTTGCTCCCCTGTACTCAACCTCTACTGTACTCCACTCTACACTACCTCTACTGTGCTCCACTGTACTCTATCTCTACTGTACTCTACTGTACTCCACCTCTACTGTGCTCCGCTGTACTCCACTGTACTCTACCTGTACTTTGCTCCACTGTACTCTACCTCTTCTGTACTCCACTGTACTCTACCTCTACTGTGCTCCACTCTACTCTACCTCTACTGTGCTCCACTGTACTCTACCTCTATTGTACTCTACTGTTCTCTACCTCTACTGTACTCTACTGTACTCCACCTCTACTGTGCTCCACTGTACTCCACTGTTCTCTACCTCTACTGTGCTCCACTGTACTCTACCTCTACTGTACTCCACTGTACGCTACCTCTACTGTACTCCACTGTTCTCTACCTCTACTGTACTCTACTGTACTCCACCTCTACTGTGCTCCACTGTACTCCACTGTACTCTACCTCTACTGTGCTGCACTCTACTCTACCTCTACTGTACTCCACTCTACTCTATCTCTACTGTGCTCCATTGTACTCTATCTCTACTGTACTCCAATGTACTCTACCTCTACTGTGCTCCACTGTACTCCACTGTACTCTACCTCTACTGTGCTCCACTGTACTCTACCTCTACTGTACTCCACTGTACTCTACCTCTACTGTACTCCACTGAACTCTACCTCTACTGTCCTTCACTGTTCTCTACTGTACTCTACCTCTACTGTGCTCCACTGTACTCCACTGTACTCTATCTCTACTGTGATCCACTGTACTCTACCTCTGCTGTGCTCCACTGTACTCTACCTCTACTGTGCTCCACTGTACTCTACCTCTACTGTACTCCACTGTACTCTACCTCTACTGTACTCTACTGTACTCCACCTCTAATGCGCTCCCCTGTACTCCACTGTACTCTACCTCTACTGTACTCCACCGAACTCTACCTCTACTGTCCTTCACTGTACTCTACTGTACTCTACCTCTACTGTGCTCCACTGTACTCCACTGTACTCTATCTCTACTGTGATCCACTGTACTCTACCTCTGCTGTGCTCCACTGAACTCTACCTCTACTGTGCTCCACTGTACTCTACCTCTACTCTACTCCACTGTACTCCACCTCTACTGTGCTCCACTGTACTCTATCTCTACTGTACTCTACTGTACTCCACCTCTACTGTGCTCCGCTGTACTCCACTGTACTCTACCTGTACTGTGCTCCACTGTACTCTACCTCTTCTGTACTCCACTGTACTCTACCTCTACTGTGCTCCACTCTACTCTACCTCTACTGTGCTCCACTGTACTCTACCTCTATTGTACTCTACTGTTCTCTACCTCTACTGTACTCTACTGTACTCCACCTCTACTGTGCTCCACTGTACTCCACTGTTCTCTACCTCTACTGTGATCCACTGTACTCTACCTCTACTGTACTCCACTGTACTCTACCTCTACTGTGCTCCCCTGTACTCAACCTCTACTGTACTCCACTCTACACTACCTCTACTGTGCTCCACTTTACTCTATCTCTACTGTACTCTACTGTACTCCACCTCTACTGTGCTCCGCTGTACTCCACTGTACTCTACCTGTACTGTGCTCCACTGTACTCTACCTCTTCTGTACTCCACTGTACTCTACCTCTACTGTGCTCCACTCTACTCTACCTCTACTGTACTCCACTGTACTCTACCTCTACTGTACTCTACTGTACTCCACCTCTACTGTGCTCCACTGTACTCCACTGTACTCTACCTGTACTGTGCTCCACTGTACTCTACCTCTTCTGTACTCCACTGTACTCTACCTCTACTCTACTCCACTGTACTCTACCTCTACTGTACTCTACTGTTCTCTACCTCTACTGTACTCTACTGTACTCCACCTCTACTGTGCTCCACTGTACTCCACTGTACTCTACCTCTACTGTGCACCACTGTACTCTACCTCTACTGTACTCCACTGTACTCTAACTCTACTGTACTCCACTGTACTCTACCTCTACTGTGCTCCACTGTACTCTACCTCTATTGTACTCCACTGTACTCTACCTCTACTGTACTCCACTGTACTCTACCTCTACTGTGCTCCGCTGTACTCCACTGTTTTCTACCTCTACTGTGCTCCACTTTACTCTACCTCTACTGTGCTCCACTGTACTCTACCTCTACTGTGCTCCACTGTACTCTACCTCTACTGTACTCCACTGTACTCTACCTCTACTGTACTCCAACGAACTCTACCTCTACTGTGCTCCACTGTACTCCACTGTACTGTACCTCTACTGTGCTCCACTGTACTCTACCTCTACTGTACGCCACTGTACTCTACCTATACTGTACTCCACTGTACTCTACCTCTAGTGTACTCTCCTGTACTCCACCTCTAAAGTGCTCCACTGTACTCCACTGTACTCTACCTCTACTGTACTCCACTGTACTCTACCTCTGCTGTGCTCAACTGTACTCTACCTCTACTGTACTCCACTGTACTCTAACTCTACTGTACTCCACTGTACTCTACCTCTACTGTACTCTACTGTACTCCACCTCTAATGTGCTCCACTGTATTCCACTGTACTCTACCTCTACTGTACTCCACTGTACTCTACCTCTACTGTACTCCACTGTACTCTACCTCTTCTGTGCTCCACTGTACTCCACTGTACGCTACCTCTACTGTGCTCCACACTACTCTACCTCCACTGTACTCCACTCTATTCTACCTCTACTGTGCTCCACTGTACTCCACTGTACTCTACGTCTACTGTGCTCCACTGTACTCTACCTCTACTGTACTCCACTGTACTCTACCTCTACTGTAATCCACTGTACACTACCTCTACTGTACTCCACTGTACTCTAACTCTACTGTACTCCACTGTACGCTACCTCTACTGTGCTCCACTGTACTCTACCTCTACTGTACTCCACTCTACTCTACCTCTACTGTGCTCCACTGTACTCTACCTCTACTGTGCTCCACTGTACTCTACCTCTACTGTGCTCCACTGTACTCTACCTCTACTGTACCCCACTGTACTCTACCTATACTGTACTCCACTGTACTCTACCTCTAGTGTACTCTACTGTACTCCACCTCTAATGTGCTCCACTGTACTCCACTGTACTCTACCTCTACTGTACCTCCACTGTACTCTACGTCTACTGTACTCCACTGTACTCTACCTCTACTGTGCTCCACTGTACTCCACTGTACGCTACCTCTGCTGTGCTCCACTGTACTCTACCTCTACTGTACTCCACTCTACTCTACCTCTACTGTGCTCCGCTGTACTCCACTTTACTCTACCTCTACTGTGCTCCACTGTACTCTACCTCTACTGTACTCCACTGTACGCTACCTCTACTGTACTCCACCTATACTGTACTCCACTGTACTCTACCTCTACTGTGCTCCACTGTTCTCTACCTCTACTGTACTCTACTGTACTCCACCTCTACTGTGTTCCACTGTAATCCACTGTACTCTACCTCTACTGTGCTCCACTGTACTCTACCTCTACTGTACTCCAATGTACTCTACCTCTACTGTACTCTACTGTTCTCTACCTCTACTGTACTCTACTGTACTCCACCTCTACTGTGCTCCACTGTACTCCACTGTACTCTACCTCTACTGTGCTCCACTGTACTCTACCTCTACTGTACTCCACTGTACTCTACCTCTACTGTGCTCCACTGTACTCTAACTCTACTGTACCCCACTGTACTCTACCTCTACTGTACTCCACTGTACTCTACCTCTACTGTGCTCCACTGTACTCTACCTCTACTGTACTCCACTGTACTCTACCTCTACTGTGCTCCACTGTACTCCACTCTACGCTACCTCTACTGTGCTCCACTGTACTCTACCTCTACTGTACTCCACTCTACTCTACCTCTACTGTGGTCCGCTGTACTCCACTGTACTCTACCTCTACTGTGCTCCACTGTACTCTACCTCTACTGTACTCCACTCTACTCTACCTCTACTGTGCTCCACTGTACTCTATCTCTACTGTACTCTACTGTACTCCACCTCTACTGTGCTCCGCTGTACTCCACTGTACTCTATCTCTACTCTGCTCCACTGTACTCTATCTCTGCTGTGCTCCACTGTACTCTACCTCTACTGTGCTCCACTGTACTCTACCTCTACTCTACTCCACTGTACTCTACCTCTACTGTACTCTACTGTTCTCTACCTCTACTGTACTCTACTGTACTCTACCTCTACTGTACTCCACTGAACTCTACCTCTACTGTCCTTCACTGTTCTCTACTGTACTCTACCTCTACTGTGCTCCACTGTACTCCACTGTACTCTATCTCTACTGTGATCCACTGTACTCTACCTCTGCTGTGCTCCACTGTACTCTACCTCTACTGTGCTCCACTGTACTCTACCTCTACTGTACTCCACTGTACTCTACCTCTACTGTACTCTACTGTACTCCACCTCTAATGCGCTCCCCTGTACTCCACTGTACTCTACCTCTACTGTATTCCACCGAACTCTACCTCTACTGTCCTTCACTGTACTCTACTGTACTCTACCTCTACTGTGCTCCACTGTACTCCACTGTACTCTATCTCTACTGTGATCCACTGTACTCTACCTCTGCTGTGCTCCACTGAACTCTACCTCTACTGTGCTCCACTGTACTCTACCTCTACTCTACTCCACTGTACTCCACCTCTACTGTGCTCCACTGTACTCTATCTCTACTGTACTCTACTGTACTCCACCTCTACTGTGCTCCGCTGTACTCCACTGTACTCTACCTGTACTGTGCTCCACTGTACTCTACCTCTTCTGTACTCCACTGTACTCTACCTCTACTGTGCTCCACTCTACTCTACCTCTACTGTACTCCACTGTACTCTACCTCTACTGTACTCTACTGTACTCCACCTCTACTGTGCTCCACTGTACTCCACTGTACTCTACCTGTACTGTGCTCCACTGTACTCTACCTCTTCTGTACTCCACTGTACTCTACCTCTACTCTACTCCACTGTACTCTACCTCTACTGTACTCTACTGTTCTCTACCTCTACTGTACTCTACTGTACTCCACCTCTACTGTGCTCCACTGTACTCCACTGTACTCTACCTCTACTGTGCACCACTGTACTCTACCTCTACTGTACTCCACTGTACTCTAACTCTACTGTACTCCACTGTACTCTACCTCTACTGTGCTCCACTGTACTCTACCTCTATTGTACTCCACTGTACTCTACCTCTACTGTACTCCACTGTACTCTACCTCTACTGTGCTCCGCTGTACTCCACTGTTTTCTACCTCTACTGTGCTCCACTTTACTCTACCTCTACTGTGCTCCACTGTACTCTACCTCTACTGTGCTCCACTGTACTCTACCTCTACTGTACTCCACTGTACTCTACCTCTACTGTACTCCAACGAACTCTACCTCTACTGTGCTCCACTGTACTCCACTGTACTGTACCTCTACTGTGCTCCACTGTACTCTACCTCTACTGTACGCCACTGTACTCTACCTATACTGTACTCCACTGTACTCTACCTCTAGTGTACTCTCCTGTACTCCACCTCTAAAGTGCTCCACTGTACTCCACTGTACTCTACCTCTACTGTACTCCACTGTACTCTACCTCTGCTGTGCTCAACTGTACTCTACCTCTACTGTACTCCACTGTACTCTAACTCTACTGTACTCCACTGTACTCTACCTCTACTGTACTCTACTGTACTCCACCTCTAATGTGCTTCACTGTATTCCACTGTACTCTACCTCTACTGTACTCCACTGTACTCTACCTCTACTGTACTCCACTGTACTCTACCTCTTCTGTGCTCCACTGTACTCCACTGTACGCTACCTCTACTGTGCTCCACACTACTCTACCTCCACTGTACTCCACTCTATTCTACCTCTACTGTGCTCCACTGTACTCCACTGTACTCTACGTCTACTGTGCTCCACTGTACTCTACCTCTACTGTACTCCACTGTACTCTACCTCTACTGTAATCCACTGTACACTACCTCTACTGTACTCCACTGTACTCTAACTCTACTGTACTCCACTGTACGCTACCTCTACTGTGCTCCACTGTACTCTACCTCTACTGTACTCCACTCTACTCTACCTCTACTGTGCTCCACTGTACTCTACCTCTACTGTGCTCCACTGTACTCTACCTCTACTGTGCTCCACTGTACTCTACCTCTACTGTACCCCACTGTACTCTACCTATACTGTACTCCACTGTACTCTACCTCTAGTGTACTCTACTGTACTCCACCTCTAATGTGCTCCACTGTACTCCACTGTACTCTACCTCTACTGTACCTCCACTGTACTCTACGTCTACTGTACTCCACTGTACTCTACCTCTACTGTGCTCCACTGTACTCCACTGTACGCTACCTCTGCTGTGCTCCACTGTACTCTACCTCTACTGTACTCCACTCTACTCTACCTCTACTGTGCTCCGCTGTACTCCACTTTACTCTACCTCTACTGTGCTCCACTGTACTCTACCTCTACTGTACTCCACTGTACGCTACCTCTACTGTACTCCACCTATACTGTACTCCACTGTACTCTACCTCTACTGTGCTCCACTGTTCTCTACCTCTACTGTACTCTACTGTACTCCACCTCTACTGTGTTCCACTGTAATCCACTGTACTCTACCTCTACTGTGCTCCACTGTACTCTACCTCTACTGTACTCCAATGTACTCTACCTCTACTGTACTCTACTGTTCTCTACCTCTACTGTACTCTACTGTACTCCACCTCTACTGTGCTCCACTGTACTCCACTGTACTCTACCTCTACTGTGCTCCACTGTACTCTACCTCTACTGTGCTCCACTGTACTCTACCTCTACTGTGCTCCACTGTACTCTACCTCTACTGTACCCCACTGTACTCTACCTATACTGTACTCCACTGTACTCTACCTCTAGTGTACTCTACTGTACTCCACCTCTAATGTGCTCCACTGTACTCCACTGTACTCTACCTCTACTGTACCTCCACTGTACTCTACGTCTACTGTACTCCACTGTACTCTACCTCTACTGTGCTCCGCTGTACTCCACTTTACTCTACCTCTACTGTGCTCCACTGTACTCTACCTCTGCTGTACTCCACTGTACGCTACCTCTACTGTACTCCACCTATACTGTACTCCACTGTACTCTACCTCTACTGTGCTCCACTGTTCTCTACCTCTACTGTACTCTACTGTACTCCACCTCTACTGTGTTCCACTGTAATCCACTGTACTCTACCTCTACTGTGCTCCATTGTACTCTACCTCTACTGTACTCCAATGTACTCTACCTCTACTGTACTCTACTGTTCTCTACCTCTACTGTACTCTACTGTACTCCACCTCTACTGTGCTCCACTGTACTCCACTGTACTCTACCTCTACTGTGCTCCACTGTACTCTACCTCTACTGTACTCCACTGTACTCTACCTCTACTGTGCTCCACTGTACTCTAACTCTACTGTACCCCACTGTACTCTACCTCTACTGTACTCCACTGTACTCTACCTCTACTGTGCTCCACTGTACTCTACCTCTACTGTACTCCACTGTACTCTACCTCTACTGTGCTCCACTGTACTCCACTCTACGCTACCTCTACTGTGCTCCACTGTACTCTACCTCTACTGTACTCCACTCTACTCTACCTCTACTGTGGTCCGCTGTACTCCACTGTACTCTACCTCTACTGTGCTCCACTGTACTCTACCTCTACTGTACTCCACTCTACTCTACCTCTACTGTGCTCCACTGTACTCTATCTCTACTGTACTCTACTGTACTCCACCTCTACTGTGCTCCGCTGTACTCCACTGTACTCTATCTCTACTCTGCTCCACTGTACTCTATCTCTGCTGTGCTCCACTGTACTCTACCTCTACTGTGCTCCACTGTACTCTACCTCTACTCTACTCCACTGTACTCTACCTCTACTGTACTCTACTGTTCTCTACCTCTACTGTACTCTACTGTACTCCACCTCTACTGTGCTCCACTGTACTCCACTGTACTCTACCTCTACTGTGCACCACTGTACTCTACCTCTACTGTACTCCACTGTACTCTAACTCTACTGTACTCCACTGTACTCTACCTCTACTGTGCTCCACTGTACTCTACCTCTACTGTACTCCACTGTACTCTACCTCTACTGTACTCCACTCTACTCTACCTCTACTGTGCTCCGCTGTACTCCACTCTACTCTACCTCTACTGTGCTCCGCTGTACTCTACCTCTACTGTACTCCACTGTACTCTACCTCTACTGTGCTCCACTGTACTCTACCTCTGCTGTACTCCACTGTACTCTACCTCTACTGTACTCCACCTCTACTGTGCACCACTGTACTCCACTGTACTCTACCTCTACTGTGCTCCACTGTACTCTACCTCTACTGTACTCCACTGTACTCTACCTCTAGTGTGCTCCACTGTTCTCTACCTCTACTGTACTCTACTGTACTCCACCTCTACTGTGCTCCACTGTACTCCACTGTACTCTACCTCTACTGTGCTCCACTGTACTCTACCTCTACTGTACTCCACTGTACTCTACCTCTACTGTGCTCCACTGTACTCTACCTCTACTGTACTCCACTGTACTCTACCTCTACTGTGCTCCCCTGTACTCAACCTCTACTGTACTCCACTCTACACTACCTCTACTGTGCTCCACTGTACTCTATCTCTACTGTACTCTACTGTACTCCACCTCTACTGTGCTCCGCTGTACTCCACTGTACTCTACCTGTACTGTGCTCCACTGTACTCTACCTCTTCTGTACTCCACTGTACTCTACCTCTACTGTGCTCCACTCTACTCTACCTCTACTGTGCTCCACTGTACTCTACCTCTATTGTACTCTACTGTTCTCTACCTCTACTGTACTCTACTGTACTCCACCTCTACTGTGCTCCACTGTACTCTACCTCTACTGTACTCCACTGTACGCTACCTCTACTGTACTCCACTGTTCTCTACCTCTACTGTACTCTACTGTACTCCACCTCTACTGTGCTCCACTGTACTCCACTGTACTCTACCTCTACTGTGCTCCACTCTACTCTACCTCTACTGTACTCCACTCTACTCTATCTCTACTGTGCTCCATTGTACTATATCTCTACTGTACTCCAATGTACTCTACCTCTACTGTGCTCCACTGTACTCCACTGTACTCTACCTCTACTGTGCTCCACTGTACTCTACCTCTACTGTACTCCACTGTATTCTACCTCTACTGTACTCCACTGAACTCTACCTCTACTGTCCTCCACTGTTCTCTACTGTACTCTACCTCTACTGTGCTCCACTGTACTCCACTGTACTCTATCTCTACTGTGATCCACTGTACTCTACCTCTGCTGTGCTCCACTGTACTCTACCTCTACTGTGCTCCACTGTACTCTACCTCTACTGTACTCCACTGTACTCTACCTCTACTGTACTCTACTGTACTCCACCTGAAATGCGCTCCCCTGTACTCCACTGTACTCTACCTCTACTGTACTCCACCGAACTCTACCTCTACTGTCCTTCACTGTACTCTACTGTACTCTACCTCTACTGTGCTCCACTGTACTCCACTGTACTCTATCTCTACTGTGATCCACTGTACTCTACCTCTGCTGTGCTCCACTGAACTCTACCTCTACTGTGCTCCACTGTACTCTACCTCTACTCTACTCCACTGTACTCCACCTCTACTGTGCTCCACTGTACTCTATCTCTACTGTTCTCTACTGTACTCCACCTCTACTGTGCTCCGCTGTACTCCACTGTACTCTACCTGTACTGTGCTCCACTGTACTCTACCTCTTCTGTACTCCACTGTACTCTACCTCTACTGTGCTCCACTCTACTCTACCTCTACTGTGCTCCACTGTACTCTACCTCTATTGTACTCTACTGTTCTCTACCTCTACTGTACTCTACTGTACTCCACCTCTACTGTGCTCCACTGTACTCCACTGTTCTCTACCTCTACTGTGATCCACTGTACTCTACCTCTACTGTACTCCACTGTACTCTACCTCTACTGTGCTCCCCTGTACTCAACCTCTACTGTACTCCACTCTACACTACCTCTACTGTGCTCCACTTTACTCTATCTCTACTGTACTCTACTGTACTCCACCTCTACTGTGCTCCGCTGTACTCCACTGTACTCTACCTGTACTGTGCTCCACTGTACTCTACCTCTTCTGTACTCCACTGTACTCTACCTCTACTGTGCTCCACTCTACTCTACCTCTACTGTGCTCCACTGTACTCTACCTCTATTGTACTCTACTGTTCTCTACCTCTACTGTACTCTACTGTACTCCACCTCTACTGTGCTCCACTGTACTCCACTGTTCTCTACCTCTACTGTGCTCCACTGTACTCTACCTCTACTGTACTCCACTGTACGCTACCTCTACTGTACTCCACTGTTCTCTACCTCTACTGTACTCTACTGTACTCCACCTCTACTGTGCTCCACTGTACTCCACTGTACTCTACCTCTACTGTGCTCCAATCTACTCTACCTCTACTGTACTCCACTCTACTCTATCTCTACTGTGCTCCATTGTACTCTATCTCTACTGTACTCCAATGTACTCTACCTCTACTGTGCTCCACTGTACTCCACTGTACTCTACCTCTACTGTGCTCCACTGTACTCTACCTCTACTGTACTCCACTGTACTCTACCTCTACTGTACTCCACTGAACTCTACCTCTACTGTCCTTCACTGTTCTCTACTGTACTCTACCTCTACTGTGCTCCACTGTACTCCACTGTACTCTATCTCTACTGTGATCCACTGTACTCTACCTATACTGTGCTCCACTGTACTCTACCTCTACTGTGCTCCACTGTACTCTACCTCTACTGTACTCCACTGTACTCTACCTCTACTGTACTCTACTGTACTCCACCTCTAATGCGCTCCCCTGTACTCCACTGTACTCTACCTCTACTGTACTCCACTGTACTCTACCTCTAGTGTACTCCACTGTACTCTTCCTCTACTGTACTCCACCGAACTCTACCTCTACTGTCCTTCACTGTACTCTACTGTACTCTACCTCTACTGTGCTCCACTGTACTCCACTGTACTCTATCTCTACTGTGATCCACTGTACTCTACCTCTGCTGTGCTCCACTGAACTCTACCTCTACTGTGCTCCACTGTACTCTACCTCTACTCTACTCCACTGTACTCCACCTCTACTGTACTCTACTGTACTCCACCTCTACTGTGCTCCACTGTAATCCACTGTACTCTACCTCTACTGTACTCCACTGTACTCTACCTCTACTGTGCTCCACTGTACTCTACCTCTGCTGTACTCCACTGTACTCTACCTCTACTGTACTCCACTGTACTCTACCTCTACTGTACTCTACTGTACTCCACCTCTAATGTGCTGCACTGTACTCCACTGTACTCTACCTCTACTGTACTCCACTGTACTCTACCTCTACTGTACTCCACTGTACTCTACCTCTACTGTGCTCCACTGTACTCCACTGTACGCTACCTCTACTGTGCTCCACTGTACTCTACCTCTACTGTACTCCACTCTACTCTACCTCTACTGTGCTCCGCTGTACTCCACTGTACTCTACCTCTACTGTGCTCCACTGTACTCTACCTCTACTGTACTCCACTGTACTCTACCTCTACAGTGCTCCACTGTACTATACCTCTACTGTACTCCAATGTACGCTACCTCTACTGTGCTCCACTGTACTCTACCTCTACTGTACTCCACTCCACTCTACTCTACCTCTACTGTGCTCCACTGTACTCCACTGTACTCTACCTCTACTGTGCTCCACTGTACTCTACCTCTACTGTGCTCCACTGTACTCTACCTCTACTGTACTCCACTCTACTCTACCTCTACTCTGCTCCACTGTACTCTATCTCTACTGTACTCTACTGTACTCCACCTCTACTGTGCTCCGCTGTACTCCACTGTACTCTACCTCTACTGTGCTCCACTGTACTCTACCTCTACTGTACTCCACTCTACTCTACCTCTACTCTGCTCCACTGTACTCTATCTCTACTGTACTCTACTGTACTCCACCTCTACTGTGCTCCGCTGTACTCCACTGTACTCTACCTCTACTGTGCTCCACTGTACTCTACCTCTACTGTACTCCACGGTACGCTACCTCTACTGTGCTCCACTGTACTCTACCTCTACTGTACTCCACTGTACGCTACCTCTACTGTGCTCCACTGTACTCTACCTCTACTGTACTCCAACTACTCTATCTCTACTGTGCTCCACTGTACTCTACATCTACTGTACTCCACTGTACTCTACCTCTACTGTGCTCCACTGTACTCTATCTCTACTGTACTGCACTGTACTCTACCTCTACTCTACTCTACTGTTCTCTACCTCTACTGTACTCTACTGTACTCCACCTCTACTGTACTCCACTGTACTCCACTGTACTCTACATCTACTGTGCTCCACTGTACTCTACCTCTACTGTACTCCACTGTACTCTACCTCTACAGTGCTCCACTGTACTATACCTCTACTGTACTCCAATGTACGCTACCTCTACTGTGCTCCACTGTACTCTACCTCTACTGTACTCCACTCCACTCTACTCTACCTCTACTGTGCTCCACTGTACTCCACTGTACTCTACCTCTACTGTGCTCCACTGTACTCTACCTCTACTGTGCTCCACTGTACTCTACCTCTACTGTACTCCACTCTACTCTACCTCTACTCTGCTCCACTGTACTCTATCTCTACTGTACTCTACTGTACTCCACCTCTACTGTGCTCCGCTGTACTCCACTGTACTCTACCTCTACTGTGCTCCACTGTACTCTACCTCTACTGTACTCCACTCTACTCTACCTCTACTCTGCTCCACTGTACTCTATCTCTACTGTACTCTACTGTACTCCACCTCTACTGTGCTCCGCTGTACTCCACTGTACTCTACCTCTACTGTGCTCCACTGTACTCTACCTCTACTGTACTCCACCGTACGCTACCTCTACTGTGCTCCACTGTACTCTACCTCTACTGTACTCCACTGTACGCTACCTCTACTGTGCTCCACTGTACTCTACCTCTACTGTACTCCACTCTACTCTATCTCTACTGTGCTCCACTGTACTCTACATCTACTGTACTCCACTGTACTCTACCTCTACTGTGCTCCACTGTACTCTATCTCTACTGTACTCCACTGTACTCTACCTCTACTCTACTCTACTGTTCTCTACCTCTACTGTACTCTACTGTACTCCACCTCTACTGTACTCCACTGTACTCCACTGTACTCTACATCTACTGTGCTCCACTGTACTCTACCTCTACTGTACTCCACTGTACTCTACCTCTACTGTGCTCCACTGTACTCTACCTCTACTGTACTCCACTGTACTCTACCTCTGCTGTGCTCCACTGTACTCTACCTCTACTGTACTCCACTGTACTCTACCTCTACTGTACTCCACTGTACTCTACCTCTACTGTGCTCCACTGTACTCTACCTCTACTGTACTCCACTGTACTCTACCTCTACTGTACTCCACTGTACTCTACCTCTTCTGTGCTCCACTGTACTCCACTGTACGCTACCTCTACTGTGCTCCACACTACTCTACATCTACTGTACTCCACTCTATTCTACCTCTACTGTGCTCCGCTGTACTCCACTGTACTCTACGTCTACTGTGCTCCACTGTACTCTTCCTCTACTGTACTACACTGTACTCTACATCTAGTGTTCTCCACTGTACTCTACTGTACTCCACCTCTACTGTGCTCCGCTGTACTCCACTGTACTCTACCTCTACTGTACTCCACTGTACGCTACCTCTACTGTGCTCCACAGTACTCTACCTCTACTGTACTACACTCTACTCTACATCTAGTGTTCTCCACTGTACTCTACTGTACTCCACCTCTACTGTGCTCCGCTGTACTCCACTGTACTCTACCTCTACTGTGCTCCACTGTATTCTACCTCTACTGTACTCCACTGTACTCTACCTCTACTGTACTCTACTGTACTCCACCTCTACTGTGCTCCACTGTACTCCACTGTACTCTACCTCTACTGTGCTCCACTGTACTCTACCTCTACTGTACTCCACTGTACTCTACCTCTAGTGTGCTCCACTGTTCTCTACCTCTACTGTACTCTACTGTACTCCACCTCTACTGTGCTCCACTGTACTCCACTGTACTCTACCTCTACTGTGCTCCACTGTACTCTACCTCTACTGTACTCCACTGTACTCTACCTCTACTGTGCTCCACTGTACTCTACCTCTACTGTACTCCACTGTACTCTACCTCTACTGTGCTCCCCTGTACTCTACCTCTACTGTACTCCACTCTACACTACCTCTACTGTGCTCCACTGTACTCTATCTCTACTGTACTCTACTGTACTCCACCTCTACTGTGCTCCGCTGTACTCCATTGTACTCTACCTGTACTGTGCTCCACTGTACTCTATCTCTTCTGTACTCCACTGTACTCTACCTCTACTGTGCTCCAATGTACTCTACCTCTACTGTACTCCACGGTACGCTAGATCTACTGTGCTCCACTGTACTCTACCTCTACTGTACTCCACTGTACGCTACCTCTACTGTGCTCCACTGTACTCTACCTCTACTGTACTCCACTCTACTCTACCTCTACTGTGCTCCACTGTACTCTACCTCTACTGTACTCCACTGTACTCTACCTCTACTGTACTCTACTGTACTCCACCTCTAATGCGCTCCCCTGTACTCCACTGTACTCTACCTCTACTGTACTCCACCGAACTCTACCTCTACTGTCCTTCACTGTACTCTACTGTACTCTACCTCTACTGTGCTCCACTGTACTCCACTGTACTCTATCTCTACTGTGATCCACTGTACTCTACCTCTGCTGTGCTCCACTGAACTCTACCTCTACTGTGCTCCACTGTACTCTACCTCTACTCTACTCCACTGTACTCCACCTCTACTGTGCTCCACTGTACTCTATCTCTACTGTTCTCTACTGTACTCCACCTCTACTGTGCTCCGCTGTACTCCACTGTACTCTACCTGTACTGTGCTCCACTGTACTCTACCTCTTCTGTACTCCACTGTACTCTACCTCTACTGTGCTCCACTCTACTCTACCTCTACTGTGCTCCACTGTACTCTACCTCTATTGTACTCTACTGTTCTCTACCTCTACTGTACTCTACTGTACTCCACCTCTACTGTGCTCCACTGTACTCCACTGTTCTCTACCTCTACTGTGATCCACTGTACTCTACCTCTACTGTACTCCACTGTACTCTACCTCTACTGTGCTCCCCTGTACTCAACCTCTACTGTACTCCACTCTACACTACCTCTACTGTGCTCCACTTTACTCTATCTCTACTGTACTCTACTGTACTCCACCTCTACTGTGCTCCGCTGTACTCCACTGTACTCTACCTGTACTGTGCTCCACTGTACTCTACCTCTTCTGTACTCCACTGTACTCTACCTCTACTGTGCTCCACTCTACTCTACCTCTACTGTGCTCCACTGTACTCTACCTCTATTGTACTCTACTGTTCTCTACCTCTACTGTACTCTACTGTACTCCACCTCTACTGTGCTCCACTGTACTCCACTGTTCTCTACCTCTACTGTGCTCCACTGTACTCTACCTCTACTGTACTCCACTGTACGCTACCTCTACTGTACTCCACTGTTCTCTACCTCTACTGTACTCTACTGTACTCCACCTCTACTGTGCTCCACTGTACTCCACTGTACTCTACCTCTACTGTGCTCCAATCTACTCTACCTCTACTGTACTCCACTCTACTCTATCTCTACTGTGCTCCATTGTACTCTATCTCTACTGTACTCCAATGTACTCTACCTCTACTGTGCTCCACTGTACTCCACTGTACTCTACCTCTACTGTGCTCCACTGTACTCTACCTCTACTGTACTCCACTGTACTCTACCTCTACTGTACTCCACTGAACTCTACCTCTACTGTCCTTCACTGTTCTCTACTGTACTCTACCTCTACTGTGCTCCACTGTACTCCACTGTACTCTATCTCTACTGTGATCCACTGTACTCTACCTATACTGTGCTCCACTGTACTTTACCTCTACTGTGCTCCACTGTACTCTACCTCTACTGTACTCCACTGTACTCTACCTCTACTGTACTCTACTGTACTCCACCTCTAATGCGCTCCCCTGTACTCCACTGTACTCTACCTCTACTGTACTCCACTGTACTCTACCTCTAGTGTACTCCACTGTACTCTACCTCTACTGTACTCCACCGAACTCTACCTCTACTGTCCTTCACTGTACTCTACTGTACTCTACCTCTACTGTGCTCCACTGTACTCCACTGTACTCTATCTCTACTGTGATCCACTGTACTCTACCTCTGCTGTGCTCCACTGAACTCTACCTCTACTGTGCTCCACTGTACTCTACCTCTACTCTACTCCACTGTACTCCACCTCTACTGTACTCTACTGTACTCTATCTCTACTCTGCTCCACTGTACTCTATCTCTACTGTACTCTACTGTACTCCACCGAACTCTACCTCTACTGTCCTTCACTGTACTCTACTGTACTCTACCTCTACTGTGCTCCACTGTACTCCACTGTACTCTATCTCTACTGTGATCCACTGTACTCTACCTCTGCTGTGCTCCACTGAACTCTACCTCTACTGTGCTCCACTGTACTCTACCTCTACTCTACTCCACTGTACTCCACCTCTACTGTGCTCCACTCTACTCTACCTCTACTCTGCTCCACTGTACTCTATCTCTACTGTACTCTACTGTACTCCACCTCTACTGTGCTCCGCTGTACTCCACTGTACTCTACCTCTACTGTGCTCCACTGTACTCTACCTCTACTGTACTCCACTCTACTCTACCTCTACTCTGCTCCACTGTACTCTATCTCTACTGTACTCTACTGTACTCCACCTCTACTGTGCTCCGCTGTACTCCACTGTACTCTACCTCTACTGTGCTCCACTGTACTCTACCTCTACTGTACTCCACGGTACGCTACCTCTACTGTGCTCCACTGTACTCTACCTCTACTGTACTCCACTGTACGCTACCTCTACTGTGCTCCACTGTACTCTACCTCTACTGTACTCCACTCTACTCTATCTCTACTGTGCTCCACTGTACTCTACATCTACTGTACTCCACTGTACTCTACCTCTACTGTGCTCCACTGTACTCTATCTCTACTGTACTCCACTGTACTCTACCTCTACTCTACTCTACTGTTCTCTACCTCTACTGTACTCTACTGTACTCCACCTCTACTGTACTCCACTGTACTCCACTGTACTCTACATCTACTGTGCTCCACTGTACTCTACCTCTACTGTACTCCACTGTACTCTACCTCTACTGTGCTCCACTGTACTCTACCTCTACTGTACTCCACTGTACTCTACCTCTGCTGTGCTCCACTGTACTCTACCTCTACTGTACTCCACTGTACTCTACCTCTACTGTACTCCACTGTACTCTACCTCTACTGTGCTCCACTGTACTCTACCTCTACTGTACTCCACTGTACTCTACCTCTACTGTACTCCACTGTACTCTACCTCTTCTGTGCTCCACTGTACTCCACTGTACGCTACCTCTACTGTGCTCCACACTACTCTACATCTACTGTACTCCACTCTATTCTACCTCTACTGTGCTCCGCTGTACTCCACTGTACTCTACGTCTACTGTGCTCCACTGTACTCTACCTCTACTGTACTACACTGTACTCTACATCTAGTGTTCTCCACTGTACTCTACTGTACTCCACCTCTACTGTGCTCCGCTGTACTCCACTGTACTCTACCTCTACTGTACTCCACTGTACGCTACCTCTACTGTGCTCCACAGTACTCTACCTCTACTGTACTACACTCTACTCTACATCTAGTGTTCTCCACTGTACTCTACTGTACTCCACCTCTACTGTGCTCCGCTGTACTCCACTGTACTCTACCTCTACTGTGCTCCACTGTATTCTACCTCTACTGTACTCCACTGTACTCTACCTCTACTGTACTCTACTGTACTCCACCTCTACTGTGCTCCACTGTACTCCACTGTACTCTACCTCTACTGTGCTCCACTGTACTCTACCTCTACTGTACTCCACTGTACTCTACCTCTAGTGTGCTCCACTGTTCTCTACCTCTACTGTACTCTACTGTACTCCACCTCTACTGTGCTCCACTGTACTCCACTGTACTCTACCTCTACTGTGCTCCACTGTACTCTACCTCTACTGTACTCCACTGTACTCTACCTCTACTGTGCTCCACTGTACTCTACCTCTACTGTACTCCACTGTACTCTACCTCTACTGTGCTCCCCTGTACTCTACCTCTACTGTACTCCACTCTACACTACCTCTACTGTGCTCCACTGTACTCTATCTCTACTGTACTCTACTGTACTCCACCTCTACTGTGCTCCGCTGTACTCCACTGTACTCTACCTGTACTGTGCTCCACTGTACTCTACCTCTTCTGTACTCCACTGTACTCTACCTCTACTGTGCTCCAATGTACTCTACCTCTACTGTACTCCACTGTACGCTAGATCTACTGTGCTCCACTGTACTCTACCTCTACTGTACTCCACTGTACGCTACCTCTACTGTGCTCCACTGTACTCTACCTCTATTGTACTCTACTGTTCTCTACCTCTACTGTACTCTACTGTACTCCACCTCTACTGTGCTCCACTGTACTCCACTGTTCTCTACCTCTACTGTGCTCCACTGTACTCTACCTCTACTGTACTCCACTGTACGCTACCTCTACTGTACTCCACCTCTACTGTGCTCCACTGTACTCCACTGTACTCTACCTCTACTGTGCTCCACTCTACTCTACCTCTACTGTACTCCACTCTACTCTATCTCTACTGTGCTCCATTGTACTCTATCTCTACTGTACTCCAATGTACTCTACCTCTATTGTACTCTACTGTTCTCTACCTCTACTGTACTCTACTGTACTCCACCTCTACTGTGCTCCACTGTACTCCACTGTTCTCTACCTCTACTGTGCTTCACTGTACTCTACCTCTACTGTACTCCACTGTACGCTACCTCTACTGTGCTCCACTGTGCTCTACCTCTACTGTACTCCACCCTACTCTACCTCTACTGTGCTCCGCTGTACTCCACTGTACTCTACCTCTACTGTGCTCCACTGTACTCTACCTCTACTGTACTCCACTGTACTCTACCTCTACTGTGCTCCACTGTACTCTACATCTACTGTACTCCACTCTACTCTAACTCTACTGTGCTCCACTGTACTCTATCTCTACTGTACTCTACTTTACTCCACCTCTACTCTGCTCTGCTGTACTCCACTGTACTCTACCTCTACTCTGCTCCACTGTACTCTACCTCTACTGTACTCCACTGTGCTCTACCTCTACTGTGCTCCACTGTTCTCTACCTCTACTGTACTCTACTGTACTCCACCTCTACTGTGCTCCACTGTACTCCACTGTACTCTACCTCTACTGTGCTCCACTGTACTCTACCTCTACTGTACTCCACTGTACTCTACCTCTACTGTACTCCACTGAACTCTACCTCTACTGTTCTTCACTGTTCTCTACTGTACTCTACCTCTACTGTGCTCCACTGTACTCCACTGTACTCTACCTCTACTGTGCTCCACTGTACTCCACTGTACGCTACCTCTACTGTGCTCCACTGTACTCTACCTCTACTGTACTCCACTCTACTCTACCTCTACTGTGCTCCGCTGTACTCCACTGTACTTTACCTCTACTGTGCTCCACTGTACTCTACCTCTACTGTACTCCACCTATACTGTACTCCACTGTACTCTACCTCTACTGTGCTCCACTGTTCTCTATCTCTACTGTACTCTACTGTACTCCACCTCTACTGTGTTCCACTGTAATCCACTGTACTCTACCTCTACTGTGCTCCACTGTACTCTACCTCTACTGTACTCCAATGTACTCTACCTCTACTGTACTCTACTGTTCTCTACCTCTACTGTACTCTACTGTACTCCACCTCTACTGTGCTCCACTGTACTCCACTGTACTCTACCTCTACTGTGCTCCACTGTACTCTACCTCTACTGTACTCCACTGTACTCTACCTCTACTGTGCTCCACTGTACTCTACCTCTACTGTACCCCACTGTACTCTACCTCTACTGTACTCCACTGTACTCTACCTCTACTGTGCTCCACTGTACTCTACCTCTACTGTACTCCACTGTACTCTACCTCTACTGTGCTCCACTGTACTCCACTGTACGCTACCTCTACTGTGCTCCACTGTACTCTACCTCTACTGTACTCCACTCTACTCTACCTCTACTGTGGTACGCTGTACTCCACTGTACGCTACCTCTACTGTGCTCCACTGTACTCTACCTCTACTGTACTCCACTCTACTCTACCTCTACTGTGGTCCGCTGTACTCCACTCTACTCTACCTCTACTGTGCTCCACTGTACTCTATCTCTACTGTACTCTACTGTACTCCACCTCTACTGTGCTCCGCTGTACTCCACTGTACTCTATCTCTACTCTGCTCCACTGTACTCTACCTCTGCTGTGCTCCACTGTACTCTACCTCTACTGTGCTCCACTGTACTCTACCTCTACTCTACTCCACTGTACTCTACCTCTACTGTACTCTACTGTTCTCTACCTCTACTGTACTCTACTGTACTCCACCTCTACTGTGCTCCACTGTACTCCACTGTACTCTACCTCTACTGTGCACCACTGTACTCTACCTCTACTGTACTCCACTGTACTCTAACTCTACTGTACTCCACTGTACTCTACCTCTACTGTGCTCCACTGTACTCTACCTCTATTGTACTCCACTGTACTCTACCTCTACTGTACTCCACTGTACTCTACCTCTACTGTGCTCCGCTGTACTCCACTGTTTTCTACCTCTACTGTGCTCCACTGTACTCTACCTCTACTGTGCTCCACTGTACTCTACCTCTACTGTGCTCCACTGTACTCTACCTCTACTGTGCTCCACTGTACTCTACCTCTACTGTACTCCACTGTACTCTACCTCTACTGTGCTCCACTGTACTCTACCTCTACTGTACTCCACTGTACTCTACCTCTACTGTGCTCCACTGTACTCTACCTCTACTGTGCTCCACTGTACTCTACCTCTATTGTACTCCACTGTACTCTACCTCTACTGTACTCCACTGTACTCTACCTCTACTGTACTCCACTGTACTCTACCTCTGCTGTGCTCAACTGTACTCTACCTCTACTGTACTCCACTGTACTCTAACTCTACTGTACTCCACTGTACTCTACCTCTACTGTACTCTACTGTACTCCACCTCTAATGTGCTCCACTGTATTCCACTGTACTCTACCTCTACTGTACTCCACTGTACTCTACCTCTACTGTACTCCACTGTACTCTACCTCTTCTGTGCTCCACTGTACTCCACTGTACGCTACCTCTACTGTGCTCCACACTACTCTACCTCCACTGTACTCCACTCTATTGTACCTCTACTGTGCTCCGCTGTACTCCACTGTACTCTACGTCTACTGTGCTCCACTGTACTCTACCTCTACTGTACTCCACTGTACTCTACCTCTACTGTAATCCACTGTACACTACCTCTACTGTACTCCACTGTGCTCTACCTCTACTGTACTCCACTGTACGCTACCTCTACTGTGCTCCACTGTACTCTACCTCTACTGTACTCCACTCTACTCTACCTCTACTGTGCTCCACTGTACTCTACCTCTACTGTGCTCCACTGTACTCTACCTCTACTGTGCTCCACTGTACTCTACCTCTACTGTACTCCACTGTACTCTACCTATACTGTACTCCACTGTACTCTACCTCTAGTGTACTCTACTGTACTCCACCTCTAATGTGCTCCACTGTACTCCACTGTACTCTACCTCTACTGTACTCCACTGTACTCTACCTCTACTGTACTCCACTGTACTCTACCTCTACTGTGCTCCACTGTACTCCACTGTATGCTACCTCTGCTGTGCTCCACTGTACTCTACCTCAACTGTACTCCACTCTACTCTACCTTTACTGTGCTCCGCTGTACTCCACTTTACTCTACCTCTACTGTGCTCCACTGTACTCTACCTCTACTGTACTCCACTGTACGCTACCTCTACTGTACTCCACCTATACTGTACTCCACTGTACTCTACCTCTACTGTGCTCCACTGTTCTCTACCTCTACTGTACTCTACTGTACTCCACCTCTACTGTGTTTTACTGTAATCCACTGTACTCTACCTCTACTGTGCTCCACTGTACTCTACCTCTACTGTACTCCAATGTACTCTACCTCTACTGTACTCTACTGTTCTCTACCTCTACTGTACTCTACTGTACTCCACCTCTACTGTGCTCCACTGTACTCCACTGTACTCTACATCTACTGTGCTCCACTGTACTCTACCTCTACTGTACTCCACTGTACTCTACCTCTACTGTGCTCCACTGTACTCTACCTCTACTGTACCCCACTGTACTCTACCTCTACTGTACTCCACTGTACTCTACCTCTACTGTGCTCCACTGTACTCTACCTCTACTGTACTCCACTGTACTCTACCTCTACTGTGCTCCACTGTACTCCACTCTACGCTACCTCTACTGTGCTCCACTGTACTCTACCTCTACTGTACTCCACTCTACTCTACCTCTACTGTGGTCCGCTGTACTCCACTGTACTCTACCTCTACTGTGCTCCACTGTACTCTACCTCTACTGTACTCCACTCTACTCTACCTCTACTGTGCTCCACTGTACTCTATCTCTACTGTACTCTACTGTACTCCACCTCTACTGTGCTCCGCTGTACTCCACTGTACTCTATCTATACTCTGCTCCACTGTACTCTATCTCTGCTGTGCTCCACTGTACTCTACCTCTACTGTGCTCCACTGTACTCTACCTCTACTCTACTCCACTGTACTCTACCTCTACTGTACTCTACTGTTCTCTACCTCTACTGTACTCTACTGTACTCCACCTCTACTGTGCTCCACTGTACTCCACTGTACTCTACCTCTACTGTGCACCACTGTACTCTACCTCTACTGTACTCCACTGTACTCTAACTCTATTGTACTCCACTGTACTCTACCTCTACTGTGCTCCACTGTACTCTACCTCTACTGTACTCCACTGTACTCTACCTCTACTGTACTCCACTCTACCCTACCTCTACTGTGCTCCGCTGTACTCCACTGTACTCTACCTCTACTGTGCTCCGCTGTACTCTACCTCTACTGTACTCCACTGTACTCTACCTCTACTGTGCTCCACTGTACTCTACCTCTACTGTACTCCACTCTACCCTACCTCTACTGTGCTCCGCTGTACTCCACTGTACTCTACCTCTACTGTGCTCCGCTGTACTCTACCTCTACTGTACTCCACTGTACCCTACCTCTACTGTGCTCCGCTGTACTCCACTGTACTCTACCTCTACTGTACTCCACTGTACTCTCCCTCTACTGTACTCCACCAAACTCTACCTCTATTGTCCTTCACTGTACTCTACTGTACTCTACCTCTACTGTGCTCCACTGTACTCCACTGTACTCTACCTCTACTGTGCACCACTGTACTCTACCTCTACTGTACTCCACTGTACTCTAACTCTATTGTACTCCACTGTACTCTACCTCTACTGTGCTCCACTGTACTCTACCTCTACTGTACTCCACTGTACTCTACCTCTACTGTACTCCACTGTACTCTGCCTCTACTGTACTCCACTCTACTCTACCTCTACTGTGCTCCGCTGTACTCCACTGTACTCTACCTCTACTGTGCTCCACTGTACTCTACCTCTACTGTACTCCACTGTACTCTACCTCTACTGTACTCCACTGTACTCTACCTCTACTGTACTCTACTGTACTCCACCTCTAATGTGCTCCACTGTACTCCACTGTACTCTACCTCTACTGTACTCCACTGTACTCTCCCTCTACTGTACTCCACCAAACTCTACCTCTATTGTCCTTCACTGTACTCTACTGTACTCTACCTCTACTGTGCTCCACTGTACTCCACTGTACTCTATCTCTACTGTGATCCACTGTACTCTACCTCTGCTGTGCTCCACTGTACTCTACCTCTACTGTGCTCCACTGTACTCTACCTCTACTCTACTCCACTGTACTCTACCTCTACTGTACTCTACTGTTCTCTACCTCTACTGTACTCTACTGTACTCCACCTCTACTGTGCTCCACTGTAATCCACCGTACTCTACCTCTACTGTGCTCCACTGTACTCTACCTCTACTGTACTCCACTGTACTCTACCTCTACTGTGCTCCACTGTACTTTACCTCTGCTGTGCTCCACTGTACTCTACCTCTACTGTGCTCCACTGTACTCTACCTCTACTCTACTCCACTGTACTCTACCTCTACTGTAATCTACTGTTCTCTACCTCTACTGTACTCTACTGTACTCCACCTCTACTGTGCTCCACTGTACTCCACTGTACTCTAACTCTACTGTGCACCACTGTACTCTACCTCTACTGTACTCCACTGTACTCTAACTCTACTGTACTCCACTGTACTCTACCTCTACTGTGCTCCACTGTACTCTACCTCTACTGTACTCCACTGTACTCTACCTCTACTGTACTCCACTCTACTCTACCTCTACTGTGCTCCGCTGTACTCCACTGTACTCTACCTCTACTGTGCATCGCTGTACTCTACCTCTACTGTACTCCACTGTACTCTACCTCTACTGTGCTCCACTGTACTCTACCTCTGCTGTACTCCACTGTACTCTACCTCTACTGTACTCCACTGTACTCTACCTCTACTGTACTCTACTGTACTCCACCTCTAATGTGCTCCACTGTACTCCACTGTACTCTACCTCTACTGTACTCCACTGTACTCTACCTCTACTGTACTCCACCAAACTCTACCTCTATTGTCCTTCACTGTACTCTACTGTACTCTACCTCTACTGTGCTCCACTGTACTCCACTCTACTCTATCTCTACTGTGATCCACTGTACTCTACCTCTGCTGTGCTCCACTGTACTCTACCTCTACTGTGCTCCACTGTACTCTACCTCTACTCTACTCCACTGTACTCTACCTCTACTGTACTCTACTGTTCTCTACCTCTACTGTACTCTACTGTACTCCACCTCTACTGTGCTCCACTGTAATCCACCGTACTCTACCTCTACTGTGCTCCACTGTACTCTACCTCTACTGTACTCCACTGTACTCTACCTCTACTGTGCTCCACTGTACTCTACCTCTACTGTACTCCACTGTACTCTACCTCTACTGTGCTCTACTGTACTCTACCTCTACTGTACTCCACTCTACACTACCTCTACTGTGCTCCACTGTACTCTAATTCTACTGTACTCTACTGTACTCCACCTCTACTGTGCTCCGCTGTACTCCACTGTACTCTACCTCTACTGTACTCCACTGTACTCTACCTCTACTGTACTCTACTGTACTCCACCTCTACTGTGCTCCGCTGTACTCCACTGTACTCTATCTCTACTCTGCTCCACTGTACTCTACCTCTGCTGTGCTCCACTGTACTCTACCTCTACTGTGCTCCACTGTACTCTACCTCTACTCTACTCCACTGTACTCTACCTCTACTGTACTCTACTGTTCTCTACCTCTACTGTACTCTACTGTACTCCACCTCTACTGTGCTCCACTGTGCTCCACTGTACTCTACCTCTACTGTGCACCACTGTACTCTACCTCTACTGTACTCCACTGTACTCTAACTCTACTGTACTCCACTGTACTCTACCTCTACTGTGCTCCACTGTACTCTACCTCTACTGTACTCCACTGTACTCTACCTCTACTGTACTCCACTGTACTCTGCCTCTACTGTACTCCACTCTACTCTACCTCTACTGTGCTCCGCTGTACTCCACTGTACTCTACCTCTACTGTGCTCCACTGTACTCTACCTCTACTGTACTCCACTGTACTCTACCTCTACTGTACTCCACTGTACTCTACCTCTACTGTACTCTACTGTACTCCACCTCTAATGTGCTCCACTGTACTCCACTGTACTCTACCTCTACTGTACTCCACTGTACTCTACCTCTACTGTACTCTACTGTACTCCACCTCTAATGTGCTCCACTGTACTCCACTGTACTCTACCTCTACTGTACTCCACTGTACTCTACCTCTACTGTACTCCACCAAACTCTACCTCTATTGTCCTTCACTGTACTCTACTGTACTCTACCTCTACTGTGCTCCACTGTACTCCACTGTACTCTATCTCTACTGTGATCCACTGTACTCTACCTCTGCTGTGCTCCACTGTACTCTACCTCTACTGTGCTCCACTGTACTCTACCTCTACTCTACTCTACTGTACTCTACCTCTACTGTACTCTACTGTTCTCTACCTCTACTGTACTCTACTGTACTCCACCTCTACTGTGCTCCACTGTACTCCACTGTACTCTACCTCTACTGTGCTCCACTGTACTCTACCTCTACTGTACTCCACTGTACTCTACCTCTACTGTACTCCACTGTACTTTACCTCTACTGTGCTCCACTGTTCTCTACCTCTACTTTAGTCTACTGTACTCCACCTCTACTGTGTTCCACTGTACTCCACTGTACTCTACCTCTACTGTGCTCCACTGTACTCTACCTCTACTGTACTCTACTGTACTCCACCTCTACTGTGCTCCGCTGTACTCCACTGTACTCTATCTCTACTCTGCTCCACTGTACTCTACCTCTGCTGTGCTCCACTGTACTCTACCTCTACTGTGCTCCACTGTACTCTACCTCTACTCTACTCCACTGTACTCTACCTCTACTGTACTCTACTGTTCTCTACCTCTACTGTACTCTACTGTACTCCACCTCTACTGTGCTCCACTGTACTCCACTGTACTCTACCTCTACTGTGCACCACTGTACTCTACCTCTACTGTACTCCACTGTACTCTAACTCTACTGTACTCCACTGTACTCTACCTCTACTGTGCTCCACTGTACTCTACCTCTACTGTACTCCACTGTACTCTACCTCTACTGTACTCCACTGTACTCTGCCTCTACTGTACTCCACTCTACTCTACCTCTACTGTGCTCCGCTGTACTCCACTGTACTCTACCTCTACTGTGCTCCACTGTACTCTACCTCTACTGTACTCCACTGTACTCTACCTCTACTGTACTCCACTGTACTCTACCTCTACTGTACTCTACTGTACTCCACCTCTAATGTGCTCCACTGTACTCCACTGTACTCTACCTCTACTGTACTCCACTGTACTCTCCCTCTACTGTACTCCACCAAACTCTACCTCTATTGTCCTTCACTGTACTCTACTGTACTCTACCTCTACTGTGCTCCACTGTACTCCACTGTACTCTATCTCTACTGTGATCCACTGTACTCTACCTCTGCTGTGCTCCACTGTACTCCACTGTACTCTACCTCTACTGTGCACCACTGTACTCTACCTCTACTGTGCTCCACTGTACTCTACCTCTACTCTACTCTACTGTACTCTACCTCTACTGTACTCTACTGTTCTCTACCTCTACTGTACTCTACTGTACTCCACCTCTACTGTGCTCCACTGTACTCCACTGTACTCTACCTCTACTGTGCTCCACTGTACTCTACCTCTACTGTACTCCACTGTACTCTACCTCTACTGTACTCCACTGTACTTTACCTCTACTGTGCTCCACTGTTCTCTACCTCTACTTTACTCTACTGTACTCCACCTCTACTGTGTTCCACTGTACTCCACTGTACTCTACCTCTACTGTGCTCAACTGTACTCTACCTCTACTGTACTCTACTGTACTCCACCTCTACTGTGCTCCGCTGTACTCCACTGTACTCTATCTCTACTCTGCTCCACTGTACTCTACCTCTGCTGTGCTCCACTGTACTCTACCTCTACTGTGCTCCACTGTACTCTACCTCTACTCTACTCCACTGTACTCTACCTCTACTGTACTCTACTGTTCTCTACCTCTACTGTACTCTACTGTACTCCACCTCTACTGTGCTCCACTGTACTCCACTGTACTCTACCTCTACTGTGCACCACTGTACTCTACCTCTACTGTACTCCACTGTACTCTAACTCTACTGTACTCCACTGTACTCTACCTCTACTGTGCTCCACTGTACTCTACCTCTACTGTACTCCACTGTACTCTACCTCTACTGTACTCCACTGTACTCTGCCTCTACTGTACTCCACTCTACTCTACCTCTACTGTGCTCCGCTGTACTCCACTGTACTCTACCTCTACTGTGCTCCACTGTACTCTACCTCTACTGTACTCCACTGTACTCTACCTCTACTGTACTCCACTGTACTCTACCTCTACTGTACTCTACTGTACTCCACCTCTAATGTGCTCCACTGTACTCCACTGTACTCTACCTCTACTGTACTCCACTGTACTCTCCCTCTACTGTACTCCACCAAACTCTACCTCTATTGTCCTTCACTGTACTCTACTGTACTCTACCTCTACTGTGCTCCACTGTACTCCACTGTACTCTATCTCTACTGTGATCCACTGTACTCTACCTCTGCTGTGCTCCACTGTACTCCACTGTACTCTACCTCTACTGTGCACCACTGTACTCTACCTCTACTGTACTCCACTGTACTCTAACTCTACTGTACTCCACTGTACTCTACCTCTACTGTGCTCCACTGTACTCTACCTCTACTGTACTCCACTGTACTCTACCTCTACTGTACTCCACTCTACTCTACCTCTACTGTGCTCCGCTGTACTCCACTGTACTCTACCTCTACTGTGCATCGCTGTACTCTACCTCTACTGTACTCCACTGTACTCTACCTCTACTGTGCTCCACTGTACTCTACCTCTGCTGTACTCCACTGTACTCTACCTCTACTGTACTCCACTGTACTCTACCTCTACTGTACTCTACTGTACTCCACCTCTAATGTGCTCCACTGTACTCCACTGTACTCTACCTCTACTGTACTCCACTGTACTCTACCTCTACTGTACTCCACCAAACTCTACCTCTATTGTCCTTCACTGTACTCTACTGTACTCTACCTCTACTGTGCTCCACTGTACTCCACTCTACTCTATCTCTACTGTGATCCACTGTACTCTACCTCTGCTGTGCTCCACTGTACTCTACCTCTACTGTGCTCCACTGTACTCTACCTCTACTCTACTCCACTGTACTCTACCTCTACTGTAATCTACTGTTCTCTACCTCTACTGTACTCTACTGTACTCCACCTCTACTGTGCTCCACTGTACTCCACTGTACTCTAACTCTACTGTGCACCACTGTACTCTACCTCTACTGTACTCCACTGTACTCTAACTCTACTGTACTCCACTGTACTCTACCTCTACTGTGCTCCACTGTACTCTACCTCTACTGTACTCCACTGTACTCTACCTCTACTGTACTCCACTCTACTCTACCTCTACTGTGCTCCGCTGTACTCCACTGTACTCTACCTCTACTGTGCATCGCTGTACTCTACCTCTACTGTACTCCACTGTACTCTACCTCTACTGTGCTCCACTGTACTCTACCTCTGCTGTACTCCACTGTACTCTACCTCTACTGTACTCCACTGTACTCTACCTCTACTGTACTCTACTGTACTCCACCTCTAATGTGCTCCACTGTACTCCACTGTACTCTACCTCTACTGTACTCCACTGTACTCTACCTCTACTGTACTCCACCAAACTCTACCTCTATTGTCCTTCACTGTACTCTACTGTACTCTACCTCTACTGTGCTCCACTGTACTCCACTCTACTCTATCTCTACTGTGATCCACTGTACTCTACCTCTGCTGTGCTCCACTGTACTCTACCTCTACTGTGCTCCACTGTACTCTACCTCTACTCTACTCCACTGTACTCTACCTCTACTGTACTCCAATGTACTCTACCTCTACTGTACTCTACTGTTCTCTACCTCTACTGTACTCTACTGTACTCCACCTCTACTGTGCTCCACTGTACTCCACTGTACTCTACATCTACTGTGCTCCACTGTACTCTACCTCTACTGTACTCCACTGTACTCTACCTCTACTGTGCTCCACTGTACTCTACCTCTACTGTACCCCACTGTACTCTACCTCTACTGTACTCCACTGTACTCTACCTCTACTGTGCTCCACTGTACTCTACCTCTACTGTACTCCACTGTACTCTACCTCTACTGTGCTCCACTGTACTCCACTCTACGCTACCTCTACTGTGCTCCACTGTACTCTACCTCTACTGTACTCCACTCTACTCTACCTCTACTGTGGTCCGCTGTACT